>OY728141.1:1272118202-1272738519 GCA_963277665.1 Viscum album | reverse complement strand
AAATGAAAGGTTCATTATCAACACATTCATTTTTATATAACATATAGTTAAAATTCACCAATGTAAACTGATATTGATCGACTTTACTTCCACGCACAGGATAAACCCAATTACACATTAACAATATGTACTTCAACCTGTGTGTGTATACAAAGTCAATGATGTCTGTCAACAGACCATCGTAATTACCAGAATTGAAGAATGGACAACTGATGCCACTGTTTTATGTTTCTAGTTTTTCTTCAACATCATTAATGCGAAATTGAAATCCATTGGCATATATAGCTTTATAACGATGAGTTTCTATAGATGGACCTTAGTTAGTTGGGAAAATTATTTATCTAGAGTGGGGTCATAGAACTCACTCAGGTTATGAACCTACATAATTCAAAGAATTCAATAATGATTTCTACAAAAAGAAATTATTGTAGATTATTACCCATAATGAAAATCAATTTATACGTACAAAATCCTTGAACTAATCATGAAATGACGCTTATTTAGATTGTTGAATTTGATACTCAATCACACGAGACATTTCTTCTTTTAGCATAATAATGTGTTTCTTACCAATGGTAATGTAATTATTAATTGATCAACTCATGCAATGAAAACAAGTTAACAATAAAAAATAAGAGTGATAAGACACTTAATACATATATGGTGCAACTGATGGAATATTGAACAATATAGTTCAATATTTATATACCTAGTGGATGTTGTGCATATAAAATATGGTTACATCTCCAACTGGACCATCGTGAATCCAAGATAGATTATCTAATTTTGATTCATCATCTATAAGATATTTTGAACAAAAGGTAGTACACTCATGCCTCAAATAACCATTGGCTAATGATGCCTCCAGACGAGCTCGGTGCGTACAAATCCTTTAAATGTATTTAGATGCCACTCAATATGATTCATCCACCTGAATTTCACTGGACCATAAGCCAATATGTCATTAGTCAGGTGCATTATAATGTGAACCATAACATCAAAAAATGAGGTGGTAAACAATTTCTCAAAGTGATAAATTGTTAGTACAATTCGATCAAGCAATCTTTTTAAATCACTCATTTGTTTATTTCTTAAACAAATCATTCTACCAAAATTACTCATCCCAATAAACATTTGAACAAAAATGGGGGATAAAAAATCACAAATTGTGATTGGAATAAACTTATGAATTAGTATGTGATTGTCATGACTTTTCAAACCTTGCAATGTCCTTCTCGTCAGATTCACACACATTGAAATATTAGAAGAGTAACCATTAAAAACCACCAGCATATTCAAAACGGAATGAAATGTCTCTTTCTACATTGTATTCATTGTATACTATTAATTAGAAATATATTCCTTGTTTGTAACAGATAATTTTAAATGCATATGTTTCCTTAAACAGATTTATTCCAAATCAAGACATGCATTAACATGGTCCTTTGATTTTCCAATGATACCTAAACTGGTCCACAATATATTATCACAAACAATTTTTTCAATGTGCATGACATCCAACATATGCCTTAGAATGATACTTTTCCAATATAGGAGAATATAAAAAATACTTTTATTTTACCAATTGTGACTTTGTTCTCTATCTGCACCACGAATATGAGGTAATTGATGGACCACCAATTATTGAAATTCATATACCATGTGGATGTCCTATTCCTCAATCTGCGATAACATTTTGACTCATGTGATGATCTTTGGTGCTCGGATAAACACTCTAGAACAAAAAAATGTCACTATGTCCTTTCTGAACTTCTGCTGAGGGGGGAGAAAACCTTTGTAACCCATGCAAGCCCATTTGTATGGAATGATTAAGATATACATATTTTATTCTTTTATTTCAATAAGTGAAATAAAATTCCCCTTTCTTACCCCATGCTGAAAATTTTACATAAGCCAGTAAGTGATTTTTGGTCAATAATAAAGTAGCATGCATTTTAAACATTTCATTCATTTCATATTCATAAGTAATCACACCATCACCACAAAATTTATTCATCTAATCAATCAGTGCCTGAAGGTAAACTACAATATTATCCCCCAGACTTTTGTGGCCTTCCACAAGAGTTTAAGGTGGTATTAATTTTTTCATCATAAAAATCCTTGGAGGAAGACTATATGGAATCCACACCAAGCGCAATGTGCTATGAGTTACACCAAACATATACTGGAATTCATTGAAACCATCTGCTACTAACCCCAATCAGAAATTATGAACAACTTTAGTAAAGTCATTTTATCATTTATCGAAATCCTTCCATAAATGAGTGTATGCTGGGTGGGTTACCAAATCACTTTCCTGATTTTGTTTATCTGGAAATCTCATTAAATTAGAAACCTTAGATGACATAAATTTCTTTTCAACATTGGATTTTTGGGAAAGGAACCCATTATCTCTACGGAAATCTGTTTTCCCTGTTTTGCGGTCTAACATTGGTGTGTCTGATTTCACATATTTTCCTTTCACCTGAAAGCACCACCGGCTGTACAAATATCCAAATGGGTAGTTTCTTCTCTAAACAACATAAAAATGTTTTTCATGCATATATTGACTCATTTTTAAAAATTATATTCTCTTTAAACTTAAGTGAATTATAATACGACTCAGGAATCTTAGTGTCAACAGAAAGAACCTTTTTCAATAACACCAACAACATGTCAAATTATTTTTCTGAACCCCGATTCAAATTCTTCAAATGCAACAACTCCACGATAAATGAAAATTTATTTTAAGTAGTACATCCAAGACATAATTCTGTTTTTTCAGCATAAATTACATCATAAAACCTCCTCAGATCATGATCTTCACCAGAGCACAGGTTTATATCACCTGTATCAACATTACGGATTTTAATGCCATCTCGAGCAAACCCACGTACCATTTCTGTAAGCATTTCATGCATTGGATCATTCATCCTCACATCAACATCCTTATGAACAATATCTGTAATTTGAAAACAAATATATTCTTCCCCATGATGATTCTAACTCTTATGATTTTTCAAAAATCCATTCATGAATTATTTATCCCTGTTGGTATCTCATATAAATTCATATTTGTTTTCTCATTTTCTACATGGAAAAAAAATATAGTCACATTGAAATCCTTCAGTTAACAAAATAAACTTCATAATTCCTTTGAAATATTTTCTAGACATTCAATTTTGAAATCAATCAAAATCTTATCCATAATAATACCTGTATAACAAGAATTTGCAAAACAAATTCACATTACATGCATTTTTAATATCAAATATATTTAAAATAAAGACCAAACAATTGCCTATGTACCACTGATAAAATAAATAAATTATATCTTAAAATAATAAACATGAATATAGATAAAAAAATGGAAGTGAAATCCCATGACATCGCCACCATGTTGGTATGGTAAATCTAATATGATTCTATATTCAAGAAACTATATTGAGAAATAATTTATTCTATAATTCCATATAGTATACATTTTTTGAGAAAGAAATATTATAGCTATATAAGTTCATTATTCAAATATCTAGAATAATATTTTTTCTTCACACCTATTTAATTTTTCACAGTCATTGGTAAATTTTTATCCTAAGGTAACTGATTGGGTCATCCTCAACAATCTTGTTCGCATTGTGCTATGAATTGTTTTTGTCCTCAAATGTGTTTCTATAATGTTACTCACACATATCATATTATCCTCCAATAAAAATTATTATTTTGGGTCCGTTCAATATATTGTTCTTAATAATATTGATTTGGATATATCATTGGTAATATATATTGACAGTACTTATCTCATTTGAAAAGATGTGTGGGGGAGACGATCTGTTAAGAAACATAATATATTATATATTATGTATTGTAAAAAATATCAAACCACCATGAACAATAAGGGATCTTTGGTCCACTAATATCATATTGCCTATTATTTTATACACTATAATCAAAACATCTAAAGAAACCATTACTGCAAAAATTTAATTGCTATATAAAAAATCAAACATAACATAAAACCAGAATTCGTTTGTGGTAAATGAAAAAATTCATCAAATACCAATATTAAAATATCACCCTTAGAGACTAAGTTAATGCCTACAAATAAATAAACAAATATAATTGGTCATGAAAGTGCCCAAAATCAATTAGTGATAAACAATCTTCTCAAACTCTGAGAAATTGTATCTTTGTCAAAATAATGTCTTACTGCCTCTTGGATTCACACTTCCTTTATGCCATCAAATGCTGTAAATATTGACCATCAAAGATAGAAATCAATCTCTAATATATTAAAAGTTAACAAATCTATATCAATGATAGCATCAAAAATATAAAATTATAGAAAAGAAATTACCAATATATCTTGACTTATGTTTTCAATAGAGAATATGTGGGACAATGAATGTGATTCCCCATACTGAATCAAAGGGTCCAAGATAGTGTTCCTCATGGCCTCAACTGGATAACCTTTTATGCAAGATATTTGTTACTAGTAGTAAGGGTCTGAATTCCATCAATGAAAAAAAATATACTCCGGGTATCAATAAAAAAAGGATAAAAAATAACATAATAGAGTTATAAAACAATAAAAAATCATAATACATGGTAGGTATCTCAAGTCATATAGTAAAAACCCGAATACCCCCAAAGTGTTAGGTCAATAAAAGGGTGGGCAATGATAAAATTGTGAAAATATTATGATACAACACTCTATATTCCATCCCAATTATACCTTTAAATATCATTCTCCATAACCTTTCACCTATCATCAGGTTCTTTTACTTTTATCCCAGACTATGAAGTCTTCACATGCATCGAGATTCCCATGCATGGTGGGAATATGAAAGTAGTGGGAAACAACCAATTTTTTTTAACACATGTGAAATGGTACAAGAATTTTTGTTGTGATAATAAATCAATTTTCATGAAATAAAACACACAACCATGTTTGGAGGGGTCCGGTGATAAACAAACTTTTGATCTGCGATGGAAATGTAGATATAAAAAATTTCTTAAACTTAGTCAACCACAATGTCACATAATGTATTCCCAAAAATAAAAAGGTAAGATAATAAGTTAAAACAATAGAAGTCCATAAAGCCCCATCACTATGTTAGTTAGTCCATATGTCCAACACATTTGTACACTCTCTTGGGCATTCGTATCCTAAAAACACATCTCAATTCAGGCCCTTGAATACCATCATGCACCATTGTCACCTCAAGGATCAGATCACATAAGTCTAAGATGAATTCATGTGATGGAAAAAATACAATATACCCCATCATCTATCATAATCATATATTCAGGGAACATACATCCTCTTATCATGTTCCCCCTTGAGGGCCACTGATACACGATGAGTACACTAGTTACATTGGTACCATGCATAGAAAAACACAATATAAAATATACAGTGAACATCACATTAAAACATGAAATATCATATATAGGAAAAAAATTTAATTTTAATAATAAAATATATTATTGAAACACATGTGATCGAACTCAAATAAGGGACTCATGGGCTGTTTAAGAAAACATATGTGGTCAAACCTCAAAAATTTTCTCATGGGATACACACAAACACAGAGACATGTGGTAAACTCAAGAATGGTATAAATCAAATTAAAAGACAAAATAATATCAATCTAGTAAATATATACATAGACATTTCATTGTATGTATCTCCCAACCTCAAGTATAGTGTGAAGTCTTCTCATTCACACACTTCCAACACATATTGTTTCATAATTCATCATGAACACAAACCTGTATACACATGATCTTCCATTTCCATACTTTTTATTCACAAAAAATATTCATATCATCTTTATGGTTTCCAAATTTATACTGTTAATTTCCCAAAACTAAAACCCTAAAATGAAAATAAGAGCATAACTGTTAGCGTGAAAAATTCGGAATGGAGGGGAGCCGGAGGTGGTGCTATGAGGGAGAGGAGGGAAAGGGTAGGGGAGCCAGAGCCAGAGGTGGTGTGACAAGGGAGGGGATGGGAATTGACGGCAACAGGGAGACAGATGAGGATACGGTGAGGTTGTGGTGGTGTACCGAGGGAGGGGATGTGCGGTGCAGTGAGGGAGGGGACAAGAAATGACGTCAGCAGGGAGCTGGAGGTGAAGGTGGTACGGCGTTGGTGGTGCGGCGTCGTTTGTGTAGCAAGGGAGGGGATGAGGCAACTGTAGCGGTGTGCCAAGGGAGGGGATGAATTGCTGTTGGGTGTAGGGTTTGGGATCGGGCGTGATGGTGGGGGGTACTGATGTATTTTTTTGTGAATCCTTATGACCGCCAATGGTGCTCACCCATGTAGGGTGTCTTCAATGCCTCCTTTTCTAGTAGTGGGGAAAGATTTCACCCTCAAATAGAGATATGATACAAAGAAAAAAAATTATCCCAACTGTTAAAAACTATATATCTTTTTTCAAAAAAAAAATGATAATTATCACATGAAATAAAGAGGTAACAATATATATGGGAATGAAATATAGGAAAAACAACATTGAACCCATATAAACAAAAGGGTTTATCTACACATGATCATATGTCACCACCGTACCATCTAACTAGGGGGAAGCATGATCTAGGAAATTTGTCTATAACCTAACACTTTTCCCATTACATGAATCCCATAAACTAAGTCTACAAATTCCCTAATGAAAGATTAATGTCTGATCACTAAGGCTCATTAGTATACCTCTAATAATATATACAATTTTTATCCGTATTCCCCAATTTCTCCTTGTTCAAAATCAGATTTATAAAACATTTGATAAGGAACTAATTTCATTTCAAAGCATTTCCACTCAAGAATACACTTGTTTTCTAAAAAACATTCAATTTTTATTAAATCATAAGAATAAGACCAACAATTCATGAGTCAAAATCGATGGAAATAACCAATTTTCTAGGAATCCATGATTCAAGAGGAATGTAAATATGAAATACAAATCAATGTAATGTATGCCCAAAACACCAAACGGTTAATCAAAACATGAGGCTGTACAAAACTGATACAACATGAAAAACTATCAGTAATAAGTAACGATCAATGTCCAATAACCATGGTTCTTTAGAAAGGCTCCCCAATAGAAACCTATGAATCATGAGAACCTCACTAAGTGATATCTTTCTCCATAATATATTGTTTATATTTAGTAGCCCACAAGACCCCAAAGTTTACATGATGTCCTATTATATGATAAATATTTTCAATTAAAACAATTTACATATTTCATAAACACTATCAGTGATAATATTTTCCATGTCCATTCATTAAAAAAAGTCTTTAAATCAAATTCTTTATTGAGTAAATTCATCGATCACATCATATACATCAAAATGAATTAAAATCCCCTTATTAAAAAAATTATGTAGCTATAAATGTTTGATCTTGGATCTCATATATTTAGAAAAATAAATGTTCTCAAATAAAATAACAACACAAAATTATAAGGAAATAGATAATTTCCTAATAAATAACATTGGATAGAGAAAAATTCATCAATATCCAAGGGAACCTTGTTTCCATTAATACAAGGGATGGAAATGAATATGATGAAACCTTAATAATAATTATCCTTGTAAAACCCCATAAATTCCCCCAAAAAATCTCAAAATATAGAAATCACATCCCATTGATTTTCCATTGAGACAAGGGGAAGATATATCAATAGGATGTCTAGATAGGTGAGGAGGGAATAATTGAAAAACTAAATGCTTCGTGAGGAGATCCAACCAAAAAGATTAAGGATCACAAAGGAATCAATATTAGATACTTCTAGAGTATCATGTTGGGGTTTCATCAATATAATTAATGATTAGGATGTTATTGGAGGTAAAAATGATTGTTGGAATCTAGGTAAATTTACATTTTATGAATTTTTGATCCAGGTGCACGGTTAGGTAGTATGTTTAGATTAAGAATGTGTTAAACACAACATAGCCTATGTCTCAAGAGAACCAATTCACTTTTTTCTATTTATATTTAAATGGTTTGAAAACACATTCTCAAACTGTACAATGTACCTTTAAAACCTAAAAACCAATTTTGCATGTTTATCGTATGGTTTGACTAATAATTTTTCCAACCCACGGGCCAAGCGTATTTTCCTTGTGACTCTATATATTTGACATCTTACTATCATAAACCGCTTGAACATTAAAAGATATAAACCAATCATAAAGGAAAACAGACATGGGACCCAGAGGGAATCATATATATAATTATCAATACTTAATAAAGGTATTTAACAATAAATAATTAACATCCAAAAAGTAAAACATGAGTTTCCCTAGATTTTAGGTATAAAAAGTGACTTAATATTTCATTATAAGATCAATTATTATTGTTCTAGATTGTTGTATGAAACTATGATTAGTTGAGGAAGGTAGTGTTCAAATGATGCTTCGTAAACATGGATGTGCATGTAATAAAAAGTCATTGATTTTGAAATTGATTTAATAACATGATATTGTTATTGAAAATATTTTCATGTGGTGTATATTATTAAATGTGTTTTATAAAATATTTTTAAATAGAATTTTATTGATATTATTTTGATGATGTTTTACTGAAAATAGAAATTTGGATAAAAATATATAACGTAACAAGGATATAATGACTAATAAATATAATTGGATTGTTAATAATTAATAGATATATGATTTTAATTTTATTAAAATCTTGTTTCTTTATGATATTAAATTTTTTGAAATATGATATTTTTTTCGTTTCTTGATGGATTATTTTTTAGATTTGTTTAAAATTATTTGAGAAATAAAATATCCATGAAAAAACAAAATTGAAACATGGGGTATTTTATATATAACATTAAATAATTGGTTTCATACACCAAGGATATTTTTAGTTATTAATACAATGATATGGAATTTTATGTGCATTGAACTTCTATGTTTTTTGGTTCTTAATCTAAAGGTTTTTGTAGGACATATCTATGAAAAAATACAATGGAAAAATTTAAAAAACAAAAAATAAGATTGAACAAAATTAGATATAATGAAATGAATTGAAAAATATAAACCAATGTGTAACCCATTATTGATTCACGTTTATACTTGATAACATGGGTTGATTAATAACCCTTATTATCAATCAAAAACTCTTATCATTGATATAATGAAATAGCTAAAATAGAATTAATGAATTCTTCAATATGACCTGTTATCTCAAAAATGTAATGTAAACAGCACCTTTGAGTTTAATGATGTCATTATAACATGATATATATTGATTTGATTACATAATGATATCCAATATACCAAATGAGTACCACAAACTCTCTTTAAATATTACTTTATCATTCCTTTAGTTATCCACTTAAATTTCAATAGTAATGTTATATTTGAAACAGGTAAACTCTTTGGATAAATATATTATAATACATACTATGACTAAATTATTTTTGAGGTTTCTTTTAAAATATTCTAATAATCACATGAACCTACATTTAAATCACCAAAATATCTTTCACATGTTGTAATCATTATCATGCTAAATATAGAAGTGTGGTGCAAATGATATCCTATAGCATGAATCCTGGACACCATGACATATTATATGTAAATGTGATATATAATAGACCATTTTATTTAGAAGGTCATAGTATTATAGTATATGATTTAGTGTGTATATCTAATACTATCCTATTTTTATCATATTTGATGGTGGGGTTTATGAATATGAGTATTACTTGAAGATAATCAACTAAATCGTTCATTTTCTAGGTATCCCTGAATACTTAAAGGTTATGTTTTTTTTTCATACTTGTATGTGGAAAATTACAAAAATAATCAAAAGTTGTATTATAAGAAATACACCCTAAATATATTTTAATATTTGGGATTCAACAAATTTTGAAAGTAATATAACTAATATATATTATTGTTTTAGAGTGCACAAGAGTCATTTGATTAGTAATAAGAAACTATAGATGTTATGTAGTATAAAAATAAAACTACTAAGTATATTTGATTCAAATAGGATCCAATAAAGAACTATAATCATATAACATAATGAATAGAGATGTGTATTTGATTTTCATGTTTAACCAATGGATATAATGTTTAATTTACCACCCAATATAAAGGTACTAAAAATGGTATTGTTCCATAATATAGCATGATTCAGTCCAAGAGTGCATGGAATATTCTTTATAAATAAAATATGTATAATAATTATTCGATTATATAACTAGTAAAAAATGAATTTTTTTAGTAGATTGGTTACAAGTGAATCAAAATTCACATTTTTCTTAAGTATTGACCCAATAAATACATTATCAATGTGTTAGGATGAAGCATTTAAGGTGATGTTTTCCAAATAAACAGTTGGTGTATCAATAGTATAGAATGTTGGGGGCATTTGAGGAAGTATTTTGAATCCTTATTATGTGGATAAAACATTAGGTAATTCAAATAAACTAAAAAGATCAATTATAACAACTAATAAGTTTACTCGTGTTTTATATAGATCTCACATGAGGATATTTATTAACCCTAGGTATATAAAAACATTAAATTCAATACATGTTTTTAATATAGAGAACACAATAGGTTCTTAGGATATCCAAACAATTACTATATAGGACACCCTTCAAATTTCATCTACTTTTATCTCTACATTCATTGATATGAGATAATTTAATTCCAGTATATCTCTTGAAGTAGTATATTGTTTTGATTTATATATTTAATGGTGCATTATTATATGTTTTTAACACCCTTTAGTTAATGGGTAGAGAAATGATTCACGTCCTATATTTTACAACCATAATTGGTTATATGGAAATAACATTGGAAATTCGGATCTATAAGATGATAAATATTAACCTCATAATTTGGATGGATTAGTTGGGGAAATATTGGGCTCATTTGGATAGTTATATTCCTTAAATTTATTTCATTTCACAATATGGAAGTTTTTACACATTCCAATGTTAATGGGATTCTAGTAAGAAATGGGTAGGCCCTATTACTAAAGACATGGGAAATTTTTATTCTTTGCTTATTAGGATGGAAATTGTAAATTATTAAAGAGGTCAATTTACTTTTTTAATATTGGGGAATATATATTCACAAAACCTGCATGAATAAATTTTTTGTTTTTAACTATGTTATAAAGATTGATTTTTATCGAAAACAACTATAATAACTTTGTCAGCACAGAGAAAAAAATGGTTCTTGTTATGTCATAAAGAGTTATTCATGCACCTCTTAGATTTCAATTGAGTGAATCAAAGATAAATGGTTATATTGGTTGAGGAACACCTACAAAGATGTTGATAGGTTTTGAAATATTGATACGATGTAGAAATATTAAAACAAAATTTGGGAATGTCCATTATTTAAATGATAGTGGGAAATGAGTTCAAAATGCATCATCAAGTGAAATCAGAACGCAATAGTTGATAAAATAAGGTATATAAAAAAAATCATATTTAAGATTTAATTTGTTGAAGAATAATATTGATGTTATGTATATTGATAATAATTTTTTTGATTATTTGATCTTGACATTGCTAAATGAGAATGGAAAATTGAAGGACCATATCGATGCTCTGAAAGACTTACAAATAATGAACAGAAAGCATGATCTTTGGTCATATGACAATGAAATGTTTTCTCTGTCAAATTTGACAATAAAAAATAGGGATAATGATACATTCCTATGAATTTTAAAACACTTGATGGTAACTGGTGGGTATTCAAGTAACATTTCATGGTGTGTTGACTTATTGCATAGTAGGTTACACAGATTGAAAATTAAAATTCACATATTTTATTATAGTAGTTACTATCATTGGCTTTGAATACATTATTACCTAAAAAATTTAAGGCTATTGTACTCCAATTTTTCAAATTCATTGGACAGATATGTGAGAAAAACAATATTTATTTGAGCATAAAACCCTATATGATATATTTTTTATGAAACTTTTGGCAATAGATATGATATTATCTTCATCCTTTTTTACTTTCATGATGAATTTAACTCTCCATTTGGAAGTGGAAGCTAAATTTGGAGGCCTCGTACATTATCGAGGGATGTAGTGAATTTAAATTTGAATATTTGTATATTTTTTCATCTTAATTAAACAATTATTTTCACTTAATTAAACAAAATATTATGTTTATTTATTTTATTTTTTATAGATATTGGGAATTATAAATCATAAGTGAAAAATAAATCTCAAACTTAAGGCCTTGTTTCTGAAGTATATTTGGAATATAAATTTATTAAAATTTATTCTAGAAACATGTTAGATATTAATAAATATTTAAATCAATTTTTACATGTAGATAACACATTGAAGCAATCTCAACGACATTAGAAATCAAAATTATTTCCTTCTATTGGATAATCATTTGGGATGAGCTCAAATATTAAATAGATAGAAATGGAATTATATAAGGCATTCAGATACATGATACTTAGTATTTTAATTACATATCCATTTATCGAAGAGATTGGGATATAAAAAAAGTAACAAATGAGTGTCAAAACATGAAATGACAATGATTTAACAAATACTATTTATAAAGATCTTGTAGAATAATTTTCATATCGTATATATTCATAAATATTAAAATAAATATAGACATTATGCTTACACATATATTTTTTAAATTTAATAATGTATATTAAATTTTGTATATCATTAATATTGATACTCAAGCTAAGTTGTTAGAATATTAAATGTTTATGTATCAAGGTCCTTTAAAAATTCCTGGACCTTTTGACGCTTATTATGTGAGTGGATTTAATTTTTTTATTGTTGATCGGGAATAGGGTTGGAGAAAAAAATAGTGGTATATTTATGGGTTTAGAATTGTGATACTATAGAAATTTGATTGATATTATCAATCTAAACTACAACATGCATTTTTCAATTATTTTATTCAAATGCAAGTGGGTCGATATTATCTATAGTGTTAAAAAAGATTCCTTGGAATTTACTTTTATAAAATTCCCTTACTTGATGGATGTTAGTTACTATGAATTACATGAACCATATATATTATCATCACAACGGAAAATGTAATATTATATTGAATATGAAATGGATGATGGGTTGAGTGTAGTTATTCAAGTAATATAAAGAGACTTGTATAATATGAGTGATAATGTAGAAGACTTGACCTATGACCATGAATCACATCAACACCAAGATGTGAAATTATTTGACCATCATGATATTGATAATATTTTCTTTTAAAGGGTGTATAAAGTAGATGAATTAATGAAGGAACAATAAAATGACATGATTGAAGGAAAAAATGATTGTATGTTCAGTGATACATTCATTTATCAACAACTTGTGTTAGTTTGGAAGTCATTCATCATCAAAGATATATATATATATATATATTGTTTTTAATGTGTATGTGTTATCATTAATAATTCACTTTCTACATGATGTTCTTGAAATATAAGTGATGAAGTTAAATTAACTTGATTAAAAGACCAAAATTTCAAAGAGTAATTGTTTTACTTACCCATGTTGAGTCTTATTAGATGTTCCCATGACCATACTGATTGATGATGATCCATCAGTCTCCTTCTCTATATCATCTGAGTCACCCTTTACATGACCCCGTACAATATCCCTCACACCCCCTGTTATTTTATCTTCTACCACTCCCTTCATCAATATCCCATCAACAACTAGTTCAACACCTCCCCATTTGGTTGTCTAAGTAGCGAAGGATTAGTTAATCACTCCCAATTTTTCATGGGGATATTGGATGGTTATAGTTGTAGGGAAAATTTCAATTTGAATAAATTTTTTGTACTTTTTTTATAATACTAACTATTTTTTCATAACGGATTGAAAAATTATACAATAGAAAGAAATTGAAAATGAACAGATGTCTAGAATCTAAATGTTCTAAACCTGGTTGTCATGTTTGACTAATATGGGGTGTCTATGACTGATGCCACCTGATTATTTGTCCATATTCTAGTCCATTTGGTGGAGGAGTTGGCTACCCTTTCAATTACTTATGCTAATTAGTGACATATGCCTCAATCATAGAAAAAATTATTTTTTTATTCGTAGATAATGTTAATTTTAATACATTTGGATCTAATTGAAAGTAATTAGGTTATTATATTCTAATCTATTAAAAATTAAGCACTTTTTTATTGAAGTTTTTCCACTTTACCATTGCTGATATTATAGCATATAAGTGGATGTAGAAAAATTTGGGTAAGAATTGAAAGGTGTTTTAATTGATATTATGGAATGAAATCAATGATGATTAGTTATAAACCAAGAAAATGTATGATATGGTACCCAATGGGGAACCTAGAATAAAATTAATTATTTTTGTTGATATCCATCATCATGATAACCTTGGGATCATTAATATAAATTATTATATTATTATCATTTTACATGTATACATGAATATGAAAATAATATTACATTTAATATATTACTATTAAATTACATGTTATTAATTTTAGGATGTTTAAAAATTATTTTATTTATTTGAGCTATGAAAATCAACCCTCACACTGCCAGGTAAAATATTTTTTCATGAAAATGATTGAATCTGATAATATTTTAATTTGTTTAAATATTTATAAAAAAATATTGTGTTTTCTGTATATTACATTGTTGATTTATATTTTTTAATGTAGTTACAGAATGTAGGGCACCGTGTATTCTGAATAGAAATGTGGTTGAATGATCATATAAAATCTAAGGGGAGTTATGTTAATGGGAATGTCAAACAAGTTGGGGTAAGAATTCATATTTCATAATAGTAACTTGGTGTCATTTGTCACTATGATAATAAGAATTTCTTCAAATATGACTTTTATTTCATTTATTTGTATGAATTAAAGAAATATGGGATGGAAATGCCCCCATAATCATTCTCAGTTTCCCTAGATGTCCCTGTAGGTTAAGTTCTTGGGAAGGAGCATTCGAGTCATGTGTGCGAGCTAGATTTTGGACCATTACAATATATTGTATTTGGAAGGCCATCATGTATTGAAATTGGATCTACTCAAGGTTATAATATCTTCTCCCATCAAGATCCTTAGATGGAGTTTTTTCTAGAAAATAACAAATTTGGAATAGTGTGACCATATATCCTATTTGAAAAAAGGGTTTATTGATTTATATCAAAAGGTGATTCGATATTTCCTTAGTGATATTGCATCGATGGATGTGGGTGAGTAGGTAAATCACACAACTTCAGAATAATTTATGTCACAAGATATTATTGGGTTTATTTTTAAATATACATAAACAACACTGGTTAATTTTCAAAATAATTTTCATGTAGGTGCTGATATCATAAAGTGGACATGGAGATAGAGAGGGTGTCGAGAAAAGTTCATTGGGTTGTGATTGGTGTTCTCTATGGATTTGGAGATAATGTAAAACTAAAAACATGAAAAACTATTACTAATTTTTTGATCCAAAAAACATGTTTTTCCATTTAGGTATTTTTGTATTTCCCTTACATTTCATAATATTCTATTTCAGAGTGCTTTTGTAATTTATAGAATATTATGAAAAATGTGAAATTTTTAATATTATGATATATTTATTTATGAATTGTGAAATTATTGATGATATTGTTATTAATGGTTCTAAATTTCATTATGAAATTGTTTATATGTGTTGTCACAAATATGTATTGCCACTTTATGTTCTTCTAAGGTTGAGTGGTGTTTTGAGGCTTCAGATTCTACAATTACATTTTTTGAAAAGTATCAAATATGGGCGGTTTAAATCACCAATAAATATTAACTATTATTGTTTAGCGATGGTTTAAACCACCTCTATATAATTTCAATTTTTTGATGTGGTGTTTTCATTTTTTTGGGTATTTTGTTCATAGAATATTTTAGGATATGGAGGCCATTTATGCCATCAATAAATCCTAAAATGTTTCTCCCAGAAACCCATCTCTAAAATGAAACAAACCACCACTAAAAACACATTCTATGATAGTTACTAGAAACCACCTCTAAATGGAAAGAACCATCATGGGTTGGATGATGACCCAAAAATCAGTGGTAGTAATTTGAAACCATCTTTGAAACATTTGGCAGTGGTTTAAACTACTATAAGTAGAGGATTTTATTATATTGATCTATAAACTAAACTAGTTTTCGTAAAAGTGATATTTAGGGATCATATTTCTAAATATCAACTTTTAATCATATTCAAAATACATACCTTCAGAACATCAGATATTACGTTGTTAACTTGTGTTACCAACTTATAACACTTTCTATTTTAATAATCATAATCATCATTGGAACCATATTCCATTAAAACATTTCTATGAAATAATATAACTACATACATTATGAATTATCAGTCCTCCTAAACACATTTAGAATAATGTGAAACTCAGTTTAATACCATATCTAAATATAACTCTTGCATATATCTTTTTCACCATACCATAAACTATCTTGGAATAAATTTATAATACATTTTTATGTTAAATAATGTACCTCCTTACATTTCTCTTACCACCTATTATGGAATATGTCATACCACGATGGAATCTAGAATAGGTTTTTACCCTATGCCTGACCTAAGGTTAGTCAGCAATGGATGTACAGTTGATATTTCCGTTGGTTGTTTGTTGAATTAAAAAATTATTTAAAATTATTAATTTTACTTAAATTAAATGACATAGGGAATCATTTATAAGTAACCACATATGAAATTTTTTTATGGTTAGATGTATAAATAAGGAAAGAATTTATCATATACTTAAGTTTTTTTCATTGGTGGATGGTGTTAGAGGATGATTGGTGATTAGATCATGGTGGATCGAGAGTTAGAAAATAAAATAGGGATTATCCTTCACTGGAGAATTCATTCTTTTCTAATGATCAGTCCAAGTCGAGGTACGACTTGTCATTTATGGATTCTTCGTTCTTGATTAAATTCCTGTAGCTTTAATTATAGAATTTTATCTATGATTATTTGTTCTTTTTTAGGAACCCAATATATGAATTTAATTTTTGTAGTCTAATTTATTCTTTCCATGCCATTTTATTACCACGGATGTCCAATTTACATGATCATTTTCTGAAATCTCATAACCAAGGATTCTTAAATCCTTTTTCTTGTTATTTTCCCCTAATACTTTCTATACATTCATTATCGTTGGACCATAGATTAACAATTTGACATTAATGAGATGGTTTGGAGAATGAACGAAACCCATGGTCTTCGGTTGTTATGTGTACAATGAATGGATTTGTGTTATGTGGACGGTTTTGGATAATTTATTGGTGATTTCTTATGGATCTGGATTCCAGAGAGGAATTGGAAATGGGACACATGGGGACCCATTGTATTCTTCAAATGGAAGATTGAATTCCATTTTCTAGTAACAAATGGGCATGAAATGATGGTTAGGGAACCCTCTTCCAATAATTTTATTATAAAATAAACATCCACAAAACCTATTTTAGGAATTTAAAAAACTATACTCGTAAATTCTGTGTGAAAATTTTGCGTCAACAACAATGCATGGTAGAAATAGAGGTCTTTTCATTCATGAAATCTTCTACAGTTCAATATGTGGTTATAGATAAAAATAAATGGAAGAGAGTATAGACCCCTCTCTTGTTTAGTACATGAGATAATGATTATAGATAAACATAGTAAAAATAAAAAATATATCAATGTATAATCTAAAACATAAAAAATAAATAGATGGGAGATCTGAAAATGATGTACATCTCAATCAGATCATCATTGGTAATTTATATGTATTTTAATTCACTGTTGAAAATATTCATGTGAGTTTAAATAGAATTAAAAAAAATAGTTTTTTAAAGTTTTCTAAAAAATACCTTTTCATATCAGATATTCCCATGTATGTAAAAATTCAATAATTCTTCATAGAAATAACCTCATCTAAAATTATTCATTATGGGGTTTTCATTGCTGCCTTAATTATAATGAATCTTCAATTAATGATTTCAAAAATATCCATCAACGAATTTAAAATACATTAAATACATAAGTAGAAATAGTAGTTTGTCTTCACATAGGAATGGTCATTTTAGATCATGTTTACTAGGAATGAAAACATGGAATAGAAACTAAGCATGGAAACTAGGCTCGACAAATAGGCATGAGAACATGGCATGACAGCTTTGATCCTTAATATTATTGATATAACTCTTTATTTGGAAATTACTCTTATTTATCTAGTAAATACTTTTCATTATGTGGTATTTAATTTTCATTAAGCAGCAGGTACCATACTTCCCATATTTGGTATTTTTGTTCTCACTACCCCATGGTTTATTCTTGCATAGGGTACAGATGTTTATGAAGTTACTAAAATACAACAAGTGATAAGTAAATTAATTAAAAAAATTACTTTCCTTCACATGGGAATGAGATTTATTCATATAGTCATATTAATACATCGCATGTTGAGTTTTCAATTGGTTCATCACTTGGAACCACATGTTCATTTGTTAATGCCGTAGTTTTAGTACACGGGTTGTAACTTAAACAACGACACACATTTAGTAATATAATTTGGATGAATTATACAATAGTAGGTTTTCTGTTTATAAATTCAATATTAAAATTTCACATCACCTTCATAGTTAGTAAAATGTCATCATATGGTAGGTTTGTATGATACGTTCCATACTTAGCCAATTTTTCAATTTTTTCCAAAAATATAGTTGACTAAGATAAAATGTGAGATGTTTTAGTAATATTATAAACATGATTTGGGATCATTAAAATAATGAATTCGTAGATTAATCAAATATAAAATATTATTTACATGTCATATATGGCATTCTATTGGGTTGGAACATTTATTTGGAAAAATTAATTTAATAATATATGACATGGGTGGTGGTGGGAACATATTACAATATATTTGTATCAAATATATAGATAATAAAATATATCATAAATAGAAAAATTTATTTATAACTTCTTTAAAAAAATGCTATAGAAATTGATGAATTATAAACTATTCATATACATTTAATTATCTTTTACTTTCAAAACAACAATATTTTATCAAACATAAACTCCTATAAAATACTATAAATGAGAATAAGATACACATGATTTTATTTGATCCATATATGATAGAAAATATCACTTTATATTTAAAATTAGAAACCATTTCCTCCAAAAATGTAGACTACAAGTTCATAAAATTAATATTTTTAACTCCCACATATTTACAACACATGTAATATATATATATATATATGGTATCATATACAATTTAAAATAGTTGAATAAATTTTTATAACATCCATTCATGATATGGAAATTAGTTCCACAAACTACCTTCACGTATTATGGATAAAAAGATCATATATAATTATTATTTCACATTCCATAGAACCCTGGGATTCAGTTTCCTTGATTTTATTCATCACGAAACATAATTTAACATTTCATCTAACATCTCGTCTTATGATTTGAACTCTCAACCACTTGTACTATCTATATAGTATTTTAAAACCAATACATTATATTCCTAGTCCCTAAATATTCACAATCTTTTGAGGTCATTAAATATTATTTACATTAATACAATTATATAGTTGAAAATTTTAAATAGATAACAGTAGGATAAATCCCATAAAAAACAATATATTTCAGTCTACAAATAAATGATGTTATAGAATTGAAAAAATCATAATGAATTTAAATAAAAACACCCATCTCATTTAGAATGAAAAAATATTTCTACCAATGTCTTCCCAAGATATATATTACATAATAAATACCTTATGATATGTACATCCATGCTTGAAGCATACATGTTAACAATGTTTCCCCTCATTTTCCCCATCACATGAATGAGACATTCAATATTTAATTATATATCAAATGTATACCTTCTATATATTTGTAACACATGTATATTTTAAAATTGATTTTATATATCATTGAGAACAATATTATTCACTTCTATGACAAGTAATGATTTAATAAAACTTTTAGATTCATCCATTCGATTAACAGATTAAGTCATACTAAATATTATTCATGTAAACAATCGTATTGAGTATGTGGGACATAAATTCATTAAATCATTGATGTACCCAATCATAAATAGTACATAAGTGGCCACTAAGATTCAATTAGTAATATATCATCCAATGCCTTCAAAAACATAAATAAATCACTCTATGCTTCCAAAATAATATTTATATAGTTATTAAACAATTTCAACGAATGTTTATTGGGGGAGGAAATGTTATGACACATTTAATTTTCTATAGGAACATTTATTATGTCACTAATATTTCTTAAGAACGATTCGATGTTTCTAGCCATAAGAGATACTTACATTAATCCTGTTTAATAAAATGTATAATCATAAACTTTGATGATGATGATGATATTTATCTACAACAAAAGATTTTATTAGAATATTATCATTTTCTATTAACCCTATAATAAGGGAATTTCTTAAATGGGTTCCCACTAAAATAAGAAACATTTTTGATAATTCATCATACTTATTAGTTTTCAAACAACAATATTAGGAAGGTAAAAAAGCACCATATTTTCCATTCCTCTAAAAAATTAGTTATTTAGGTACATTATCATCCCAATCATATCATATGTTAATCGTAGATAGTTTAATGGAAAACCCGTTATCTAATCCCTCATATGGATAAACTCAACATCATTTCTCTTGTATTCATCCCTATGGATTTTAAGCAATTTGTGACCCAAAAATGATAGAAAAAAATAAAAAATTAAAATATATGGGCTCCTTCTAATGGAATAAACTACCTAATGATGATCTAGTGTCACCCATTACTTTTTTCCCTTATACAGGATAATCCAGAATCACTCGCAACGACATTACCTACCCATTTGGATGAGAGATCTTGAAAAGTGCATATTTGGAATAAATCTAACACATTTTATTTTAATGGGAATTATAATATCAATATATTTTCTCATTTTATTCATTTTATATATTCATGATTATAGTTATTTAGTTTTGAATCTCATTACCTCCACCAAATAAATATGTTAAAACTATATTATTGTGTAACTCTCTATAGAACATAGATGTTTTTTTCGTTACCAAAAAATATAATTCAAAATATTAATAAATATAAAGATGTATCATGTTCATAATTTATATAAACAATTCATAAAAAATGTGTATATTTATTCACGTTTTTAATCTAAGATTGATTGATATCCAATTCTATTAACTTTCCTATATAGGGCATAGGCCTCTAGGAATGTTGGAAATCTGGCCTCCAGTCCCTCAACCCAAGGATATATTACTCAAGATAAAAATAATCCTTAATAAATATAACACATAATATGAACAAAAAATATTAAACAACTAAATTCAACCAAATAATGTCAATTATAAACAAAGATCACAGTTGAAGAAAATAAAATTCTTTATGGAATCAATCCTAGCATGGAATGCAATGATTTATCCTTAATGTAGTTTAGTGTTTTAATCCAAACAAATGAAATATTCACATTTCTAAAAGAATTTACTAAACACAGCTATAACATATAATATATTATAAATATATATATAATTATGATATTTAAATATGATGTAATTATATATGACCAATTTAAAAATAAAAGATAATCATAAAACCTTATACAATTTTAATCTTTATCATTATGGACATTCCATAATTCTAAATTCAAAAATATTATTTCCATTTCAATGTGAAATCTTTCATATTAATAATTATATGGAATATTCATTTTTAATAAAATATATTATGTGAATTATAATCTGTTTCTCCATTTTATCTTACAAGAAAAATTTTCATATTTTAAATATCATATACATAATATTATTTAACCAATTATTCCTTCATTCATCAAAACATATTTTAATTGGATTTAATAATATCCAAATAAATCCCTATTAATTTGTATAATATAACTTAATTAATAATCAATAATTTACAATTAAAATATAAAAATTTAGTTTTTAATCCATATTTCAATATTTATAATGCTTCACAAATTATTTATTATGATTTATAAATAAAAACAGTTATTTTTATATCATATGAATTGTCATATATTTTTTAAATGGTGTGTATATATTAATATTTCACATGTGCGAATAATATATTTCTTAAAAATTTAACAAATTTAGTTATAAATCATTTATAAATAATTTATTTATTTATAAATACCTGAAAAGTTAATGTTTCCCAAAGTTAATTTTATAATGATTTATAAATATTTTATAAATAATATAGTCATTTTATATTAAAAAATATATATTTTTATTTTCCCTTATAGAGGAACCCATTATTGCCTAAGGGTGACCTCTATTTACCCTTTTGTGGACACCATATATCTGGTTAAACTACTTTAGGATACCTTGTGTATTTTTAGATTCTATTAATTTAATACCCCAAGTTTCTTTAATAATAACATTATGTTCGATAACATACAGGACTCAAAACATAGAACAAAAAAACCTTGATATATTATTATTAATATATGATATTTATTACCTAGTTTTTTTATTCTTATGATTTAAACATGTGGTTCATGATTGATTAGTGATGATCTCTCACCCTAGTGATTCATAACATTTGGAATTGTATATTTTTATATCTTGAGTCATGTTTACAATCTCTTAAAAATTGGGTATGAACATTGAATGTTATAATAATAATTTAATACCCTTCTTCTTATATTATACTTTTATATGATCAAAGATTGACGTATCCCATTTTCACCCTTTTTGGGGATCTCAGATTGACTGCTATTGGGTTTCCTTTACAAAGGTTATAAAGAATAGTTAGTGTATGGTATGTCTATAATGAGTTATATGTAGGAAGATCTTTATGGGAGATGTCGAAGATCATTCATTATGAAACTTCTATGTAGTAAAAGTAATGGTCTATAAAGAATATAATATACTATACGTTACGATTAGATCTAAGAGTTTTGGTATGTCGTAATGAGATAATTTTCCATCATTGATATTGATGGAAATTAATTCTATATAATTTTCATCATCATCTCTATTGGACAAAGATTCTTCATGGTATAATCTTTACTTAGGTATGTCCCCTATTTTCCTACCCTTTTTGGTGAGGTTTACTTCATAGAATTTGATCCCAGATCTGTCTCAGGATAAAATCGTTATGCATATCTGGATTATTGATGTGAAACTTGACACACATAGTGGTTCTTAATATTGGAATGTTATTACCCATGAGGTAGGGACTCCTTAACATAAAGTGCTTATTGAAATCGTGTTGCCATGATTGTATTATGTGAGTGTTTATCCTATGATACCTAATGTTTTTATGATTTTTATCTGGTTTGCATGTGTAGACCCATGAGACCTATTCTAGATATGATTCACATGTTCATGTGTATTGATTATGTTATTCTTTTGTGACATGATATAATTATGAACTTCTTTATTTATGAATTATGTGTTATATGTGTAGTTTCACCGTTTATGTAATTGTGTGACTAGGTCGAGCCATACATGATAGTCCTGTAATGTCTGGTAAAATTCGTGGGAATTTTTTTTCTTAATTTTCTTTTGGATTTTACAAGAACGCAGTTTCTGACGACACCTGATTTCGAGGCCCGGTGTGCCCGGAATCATTTTCTGTTTTTTTTTCTCGGGTACGTTTAGTGAACAAATGAGCGGGTTTTTATAACTTTTGAACCGGTGCTTAGAATCGAATTCTGAGGGCACCAATGGAATCGCTGCGCCGGTAATTACTTAGAAACACCTTTTCCGGGGTTGCGTTTTCTCGGGTGTGGTTTTTAAATTTTCAGGTTAATTAATGAATAAAATAAAATGGTGCGACCAATTTATTTTATTTTAAGTTTTTTAACCTAAGATAATAGGATAAGGTGGGATCCACAATATCCTACACCACTAGGTAGGATATTTGTGGGGTGGGGCCCATACGAGCCCCACATTTGTTCAACCCCCCTCCTTTGATTAAGTAACGCACCTGCGCCCCCCTTTTAATGAAGTCAACCCTTGCGTTTAATCTGGATAATAAATGCCTCATTAATTGGGCGGTTTAACACTCCTCAATTAATTCAATTAATTGATTGTTTCAATTTATTTTGAAATTCAAAACGTTGACTTGTGTGTTAATAAAATAAGACAAGTCTTATTTTATTAGAGGTTGTTTGTGCGAGAGGGTTTTGGAGAAATAACTCAAGACATGAAAGACTCCTTCCTCGATAAAGAACGCAAAGAACGTGAAGAATGCCGACCTTCGACGAAGGTTGACAAGAACACAGGATCCTCGGAGATCAACGACGTGACACCGATGAATCCCTTCTCCGCGACGCGATGATTCCTCTTCTACGATGCCTTTTTCGACGATGAACCCTCACTCGACGACACTTGAGGTAGGGGTTTATTTTATTTGTTTGTTCGTGATTACTTCTGTCACTTTCTTCCTTTCAATTTGAGTTGCCTGATATCCCAATAAAGGGAAAAGTTCGGACCGTAGGAACATGGCCGACCCTCCTACCCCTTTGTTGGTTTGATTTTGCTGCGGCATGTGTAAGGCGGCGCGGTGCCGAAGCACCGCTTGGGAAATGTTAAAGGAAGAGTAGAGAAGCGTGGGGCCATCGCGCCGTGCCGTTGAGGACGAACTATTCTGTGGAATCGTCGCACCGCGCTAGAGAACCACAAAGGAACTGCGGCCGGAGCGGGTCCGCGGCAGAAGGGCGCGGCGCAGTCGCGCCGCGCCACGAAGACCAAGGCCGCGGCTGAGGCCGTGGCGGAGCAGGGACCGACGGCCAGTTCCGGGCTGCCAGCGTCGGAGCATGGAGACCGACCCATGCCGGTCCTGTGGCGGCAATAGCCGGCTGGCCGGAGTGGGCTGACCGATCAGGGGGAAAAACTGGGGGGTTCGTAAACCCCGGTTTTCCAGTAGGTGCCCCCCCCCCACATAGGGTTTGCGGTTACACCACGCGGAGGGCAGCGCCCCCCCCCCCCTCTTCGCTCGGCCGTAACGGCCGAGCCGCCTCGCCACCCTGGCCAGGCCGAGCTGGGCCGCCGGGCCACACCGCACCCAGGCTAGGCCACGCCGCGCTGCGCCCCTGCGGGCCGGACCCGAACCCGGGTCGGGTCGACCCGGTTCTGGCCTACCCAAAGGGTATCGGGTCGGGTCGGACCGAGCCCGAACCCCCTAATACCTTACCTCTCAAGGTCTTTTTCCCATAACATGGGGTGCAGACCTCCGATCGACGCACCATCAGCTGTGATGCGATCCTTGGATTGAGAAGTTCGTTTTGGTATATTACACTTTGTGTTTCGGAGGACTTTGGGTACGGCTGGGTTGGTTCGATCACGAAACCAACTGGGCCCTCGGAGTGGAAACGCTTATATCTTGAGCTCCGAATGTCCGATTGATATTCCGTCAACATTGTTGGATTCCTCTTGATGAGACAAAACTTTTATCATGCTTCTCCTGAGTTTTGGATGTAGTTGGATAGTGGCCATGTTGGATTGTACCCGAAATCCAACCGGGCCCCTGGAACAGAAAAGCTGATAACATTCAGACCGGAAGTCCGTTTGACGAACCGTCAATGGAGTTGGTGATCACGTTGAGAAACAGTACCTATGAGTATACCCTATGAGATTTCGGGGTACAATTGAGATATGGTCGGGTTGGTTCGTACACAAAACCATCCGGGCCCCTGGGATGAAAAGGCTAGTAACTCACAGACAGGGCGTCCGACTGACGCACCGTCTATTGCGTTCAGAACCCTATGACGAGGTGGTCCATTGAGATACTTCTTCATGAAACTTTGTGATACTTGGTCTATTGACCAGTAGCTCGTGGAGTGGACTCTCCCGGAACGAGCAAGCTGTGTGCAGAAACCCTAGAGCTGGCTGAGACTTGACGACTGCTGATCGATCGACTCAGTGTGTTTCGGATAGCCCAGTGGGGAGCGCTTGGTTGTAGTGGCAGACCCACGGTAGAGGACCGGTTGGTAGTAGCGGAAGGCCCGCTGTACTCAACAGAAGGAGTACCTCTGGAGGCTGTGAAGGGGAGCGCTTGGTTGTAGCGGCAGACCCACGGCGGAGGAGCACTTGGTTGTAGCGACAGACCCACGGTACTCAATAGAAAGAGTACCTCTAGAGCCTATGAGGGGGAGCGCTTGGTTGTTGTGGTAGACCCATGGTCGGAAGTTCTTGGTTGTAGCAGCATTCCCACATTCCTTGATAGGTGGAGTACTACAGCAGTCCATGTTTAGTGGGGCACGCTTGGTTGAAGCGGCAGGCCCACTGTACTCAATAGAGGAGGAGTTCTCCAACAGCCATGGTTTCGACATCATGAATAAAATCTTGGTTGATCTGAGTCTATGAACTTTGTGTTTCCTCATGATTGATATGGGTCACTTGATAACTTAGTTATATGTATGGGCATATACCCGGGTAGTGGTTATCCATTGATTTCATAATCTTTGTGTTTCCTCATGATTGAGATGGGTTACTTGATATCTTGGGTATATGTATGGGAATATACCTAAGTAGATTTTATCTATTGAGATCTTCATTGTGGTTATCCTTGTTGGATTTAGTGAGACCTTGAGGGTCTCGGGGTCCCTAATAAGTATCGTTATACTCACCCCTGCACGGGCTATGCCCGCACCTCGTTGTGTTGGTTAAAGAAGATGGGAAGTGCAGACCGAGGCCGAGTGATTGAGGACTGGACAGTAGCCGGAGGTGGACATCACGACGATACAATATCCAGTGGTGGACTTCACGAAGAGGCGACACTTGGAGGAGGTTGATGGGCAAGAGCTATATGGAGGCTATCGGTACCTACCCTTCAGGTAGGATCCATGGTGGATGATCCAAGAGCTGCGCTATCTGTACCTACCCTTCAGGTAGGATCCTTGGTGGACGATCCCGGAGTTGCTTTTCCCCTTCCGGCTATTTTATCTTTTTCCTTGTACATTACAGTTGGGCTTGTATTTCTGGCCCCTTTACTTTCAACACAGCTTATTTCAGTTTTAATTAGTGTTTTACTTCCTCTTGTACTCTATGGTGTTTTGTTTACTTTTATAAATGAAATTTCTTCCCTGTTATCGGGATTTATGCCTTTGGTGCTATTTTCCAGCCCCTGGAATATGGATGGCAGGCTTGGGGTAGTCACGGCACGGGCCCCAGGACGGGTCGTGAAAAATTGGTATCAGAGGATTTCAGTTTTACCGGAAAACTTTGGACTCTAACCTTTCTTCTATGAGAAGCAATAATGTTAAGGGTATTGGGTGTGGTTATCAGTCCAGGGAGTCCATTGTTGGTGCGGCGGTCGATGTATCCGTACACCAGGACCCTGACTTCTGATTTCCGACTTAATGCACGAAAACATTGATTGCATGTGTGTTTCATGTTTTCATTGTGATTACATTGTGTCAACTCACCAGGTATACTGTTCTAAATGTGGCACACTTGTTTCCTTTCAGGATGGCCCCATGACGGCAACCAACTAGGGTTACGAGCGTTGTGCAGGACGACAGCCCACCGAGCGATGAGGCCTTGGTACATGGCTTTTGACAGTAGAGGCACCGACGGTACCTCTACACACTGAGCCACTGATTGTACCAGCCCCAGCCGCTGATGGTGCAAGTCGCCTTAGTGCACTGCACGAGTTTCAACGTCCGTGACCGCCCAGGTTCCGTGGGGAGACGAACCCTCAGGCATCCGAGGATTGGCTGGAGGCAGTTGTATGAGTTTTCCGTTTGATAGGGACACCAGCTGACCTTATGGTGGTCTTTGAAGCGAGCCTCTGGCACACGACAGTAGGAAGATGGTGGAGCTTGATGCACTAGGTGCACGATGAGGCATCTCTCCTTTGGATGGACTTTGAGTGCCTTTTCCACTCAGAGATCATCACATCCCCCATCTATGCGGTGCGAATCCAGGAGCTACTACAGCTGTGGCAGGGCAGCATGACAGTATCCCAATACGTGGAGAGGTTTAACGATCTCTCACGCAATTCCACGGACATGGTACGGGAACCATTCTTCAGGGCCCGAACCTTCGAGCAGGGGATCAGGCGAGAGATCAGAGCTTCAGTTGTTTCTCACAGCATTCCGACATAGACAGGGGTGTTTGAGCGAGCCCTCTTAGTGGGGAGTTTCCTTGCTGAGCGGTCTCCAGCTGCAGGACCCACCACTTGCCGGCATGCGGCAGAGTCTTCTGCAGCGGGCAGTAGACAGATGACGCAGATGTCCAAGAGGAATAGACCTACAGGTGGTCGACCACATGACACAAGATCATTTGTGCGAGGCACCCGTGGTGGGGAACGACTTACCATGCGCGGACAGTGTTACTCATGTGGCGGGGTTGGTCGCATGGCTCGTTACTGTCCGAACCTCCGTACAGATGACTAGTAGATGAATAAAGGACCTCCCAGGTAGAGGCAGAGGTTCGATCGAGGCGGACAGCAAGTAGTGGCAGACCATGGCATGGGAGCTGGCTGTGCAGCTGGAGGTGTACGATGCTTCGAGGTGTTGCCACCGCCACCACCACGAGGTCCACCCCGACCGTAGGGAACATGTGTACATGGGAGATCTCAGCTTCAGAAATATGAGGCCTATGATCATAGAGCTCTGGGAGCAGATGGAAACGAGAGAGACTAGCTCCAGACCTGGAGACTTCTGTTCATTTTCCTTCTATCATGGTTGATGTCTGTTTGTAGATTCTTTGTGTCTTTGTACATTCAGCTACAGTAATAAAAGGCACCTTTCTTGTTTCATTTACCTTCCTTTCCTCTCTTTATGTTGTTACTAAGATGTTCCGGTTTAAAACCCGTTGACTTGACCGTCACATTGTGATACCTACTGGAAGAGACCCAGTGACCACACACTGATGCCGACAGTGTAAATCAACCCTTGGAGGTGAGAGTAACGGTTGCATCTCTTGGTAGTAGCGTCGAGGCCTTATGACATCATCCTTGGTATGGATTAGTATCATCCATATCGGTATTGACTGTATTAGGCGAAGAATGTGGTTCATCCAGGGGATGAGACCAGATTTCTCTTATCGGCAAAGAAGAAATCTCAGCAGCTCTTGTAGGACCAGAAAAGGACCACATCATCCAAGAGCGGATGAGGACAGCTCAGAGCCGGAAAAAGTCTTGTGCTGACAGGAGGCAGATACCACTAGAGTTCAAGGATGGTGACCACATTTCCTAACGGGTCTCACCTCGATGTGAGTTACGGAGTTTGGGTTGGGGTGGCAAGTTATCTCCGTGCTTCATCGGACCCCTCAAAGTCCTCAGCTGGGTAGGCGAGGTGGTTTACCACTTGACCTTTCCACCTCAGTTGCACCGGGTTCATGAAATCATCCACGTACCTCGGCTAAGGAAATACGCGCATGACCCTTCCCATGAAATTCAAGGGAATTTTTTTCCTTTTTTTTCTTTTGTATTTTACAAGAAGGAAGTTTCTGACGGTACCTGATTCTGAGGCCCGATGTGCCCGGAATCATTTTCTGAAGTTTAGCTCGGGTACGTTTAGTGAACGAATGAGTGGGTTTTTATAACTTTTGAACCGGTTCTAAGAATCGAATGTTGAGGGAACCGATGGAATCTCAACACCGGTAATAGCTTAGAAACACCTTTTACAGAGTTGTGTTTTCTCGGGTGTGGTTTTTAAATTTTTAGGTTAAGTAAATGAATAAAATAAAATAGTGCGACCAATTTATTTTATTTTAAGTTGTTTAACCTATGTATAGAGGTTAAGGTGGGACCCAAAATATCCTACACCACTAGGTAGGATATTTGTTGGGTGGGGCCCACATGATCCCCACATTTTTTCAACCCCCTCCTTTGATTAAGTAACGCACCCGCACCCCCCTTTTAATGAAGTCAACCCTTGCATTTAATCTGGATAATAAACGCCTCATTAATTGGGCGGTTTAACACTCCTCAATTAATTCAATTAATTGATTGTTTCAATTTATTTTGAAATTAAAAATGTTGACTTGTGTGTTCATAAAATAAGACAAGTCTTATTTTATTAAAGGTTGGTTGTGAAAGAGGGTTTGGGAGAAATCACTCAAGTCATGAAACGCTCCTTCCTCGTCGAAGAACACGAAGAACACGAAGAACGAGAAGAACACTGACCTCCGACGAAGGTTGACAAGAACGCTGGATCCTCGTAGATCGATGACACGACGTCGACAAATCCCTTCTCCGTGACGCGACGATTCCCCTTCAGCGATGCCTTTTTCCATGACGAACCCTCGCTCGATGACGCTTTAGGTAGGGGTTTATTTTTTTTGTTTGTTCGTGATAACTTCCGTCGCTTTCTTTCTTTCAATTTGAGCCTCCTGATATCGCAATAATGGGAGGAGGTCAGACCGCATAAACATGGCCGACCCTCCTCCCCCTTTGTTGGTTTGATTTTGTTGTGGCACGTGTAAGGTGGCGTGGTGCTGAAGCCCCACGTGGGAAATGTTAAAGGAAGGGCGGAGAAGCGCGGCGCCGTCGCGCGACGCCGTTGAGGACGAACTAATCGGTGGTGCTGTCGCGCCGTGATAGAGAACAACAAAGGCACCGCAGCTGGAGAGGGGTCACGGAAGAAGGGCGCGGTGCCGTTGCGCCGCGCCGAGCAGACCATGGCCGCGGCAGAGCAGGGACCGACTGCCGGTTCTGGGCAGCCGGCGTCGGAGCAGGGGGACCGGCCCATGCTAGTCCCGTGGCTGGAGCAGCCGTCCGGCCGGAGCGGGCCGACCAATCTGGGAGAAAACCCGGGTGTTTGTAACCCCCGGTTGGCCAGCAGGTGCACCCCCCCCCCCACCACATGGGGGCCACTGTTACACCACACGGGGGGCAGCGCCCCCCCCCCCCCCCCCACCCCCCTCTTCGCTAGGCCATAACGACCGAGCTGCCTGGCCACCCCGGCCATGCCGCGCCGCCAGGCCGAGCCGTGGAGCGCCCCGGCCGGGCCATGCCCAATCTAGCCAGACCCAGACCCGGGTCGGGTAGACCTGTTTCCGGCCGACCCAGAGGGTATCGGGCAGGGTCGGACCGGGCCGAACCCCCTTATACCGGACCTCTCATGGTCTTTTTCCCATAACTTGGGATGCGGACCTCTGATCGATGCACCATCAGCTGAGATGTGATCCTTGGATCGAGACGGGCGTTTCAGTATATTACACTCATGGTTTTGGAGGACTTTGGGTACAGTTGGGTTGGTTCGATCACGAATCCAACCGAGCCCTCGGAGCGGAAACGCTTATATCATGAGCTCCGGATGTCTAATTGACGTGCCGTCGACATTGTTGGATTCCTCTTGATGAGACAAAAACTTTTATAATGCTTTGCCTGAGTTTTGGAAGCAGTTGGATAGTGGTCGGGATGGATTGTACCCAAAATCCAACCCGGCCCTAAAACGGAAAAGTTGATAACTTTCAGACCGGACGTCTGTTTGACGAACCATTAGCGGTGTTGGTGATCATGTTGAGAAAAGATCCCTATGAGTATACCCTATGAGAGTTCGAGGTATAGTTGAGATACGGTCGTTTTGGTTCGTACATGAAACCAACTGGGCCACTGGGACAAAAAGGCTAGTAACTCACAGACCGGGCGTCCGAGTGACGCACCATCTATTACATTGAGACCCCTATAAAGAGGCGGTCCATTGAGATACATCTTCATAGAACTTTGTGATACTTAGAGTATCGACCAGTAGCTCATGGACTGGACCCTCCCAGAACGAGCATGCTATGTGCCGAAACCCTAGAGCTGGCTGAGACATGACGACTACTGATCGATCGACTATGTGTGTTTTGGATAGCCCAGTGGGGAGCACTTGGTTGTAGCGGAATAACCACGATGGAGGAGTGCTTGGTAGTAGCGGAAGACCTGCGGTACTCAACAGAAGGAGTAACTCTTGAGGCTATGAGGGGGAGCGCTTGGTTGTAGCGGCAGACCCACGGCGGAGGAGCGCATGGTTGTAGTGGCAGACCCGCGGTACTCAACAGAAGGAGTACCTCTGGAGCCAATGAGGGGGAGAACATGGTTGTAGCAGTAGACCCATGGTGGGAAGCACTGGGTTGTAGAAGCAGACCCACAGTACTCGACAGGTGGAGTACTATAGTAGTCCAAGGTTAGTGGGGCGCACTTGGTTGTAGCGGCATGCCCACTGTACTCGACAGAGGAGGAGTTCTCCAGCATCCATGGTTTTGACATCATGAATAAAATCCTGGTTGAGCTGAGTCTATAAACTTTTTGTTTCCTCATAATTGAGATGGTTCACTTGATAACTTAGGTATATGTATGGGCATATACCTGGGATGTGGTTATCCGTTGATTTCGTAATCTTTGTGTTTCCTCGTGATTGATATGGGTTACTTGATAACTTGGGTATATATATGGGCATATAACTAAGTAGAGGTTATCTGTTGAGATCTTCTTTGTGGTTATCCTTGTTGGATTTAGTGAGACCTTGAGGGTCTCGGGATCCCTACTGAGTATCGTTATACTCACCACTGCACGGGCTATGCCCGAACCTCATTCTGTTGGTTGCACACAATTGGCAGTGCAAACAGAGGCCGAGTGTTCGAGGACTGGACGGTACCCGGAGGTGGACCTCACGACGAGACAATATTCGGTGGTGGACATCATGACGAGGCGAAACTCGGAGGAGGTTGACGGGCGAGAGCGTTGTGGAGGCTATCGGTACCTACCCTTCAGGTAGGATTTGTGGTGGATGATCTAGGAGGTGTTATATCTGTACCTACCCTTCAGGTAGGATCCTTGGTGGACGATCTAGGAGCTTCTTTTCCACTTCCGGCTGCTTTATCTTTTTCCTTGTACTTTACCGTTGGGATTGTATTTCCGGCCCCTTTACTTTCAGCACAACATGTTTCAGTTTTAATTAATGTTTTACTTCCTCTTGTACTCTATGGTGTTTTGTTTACTTTTATAAAGGCAATGCCTTCCCAGTTATCAGGATTTACGTCTTTGGTGCTAGTCGCCATCCCCTATCTTATAGAATGCGGGATTGGGGTAGTCACGGCATGGGCCCCGAGGATGCGTCATGACAAGTCCCCCCTTATAGGGAGAAATATATGATGTGATGTCGTACCACAAATCATTGAGATTGGGTTGATGTGTGTTCAAAGATTACCCCATATCCAGGAAGTTGGTTCAATATGTGTTGTCTAGCCTTCCCTTGAGTTGTGAATTGGACATACATGGGTGTTACTATTATTGGAACCTATGAAAACCCCTTCAAGTGGGGATGTGGATAGATGATTGGTTAGCTGAGTATGCCAGCCCAACATATGAATTGAGTATTTATGGTGAACATATGAATTTAATTCCTTCTCAGAACCTAAGTAGGTAGATCTAATCTTTACAAACATGGCACTTGTGTGCACATGGATTATTTCTCATTCATTTCTTGATCATTGAGTATCATCACGAAATACACATTTTCATAGTGGACTTATGTTAATGACCCATAAGGGGTTATCATTAAGAGTTTATAATTACACCCTATGCAAGTATCTTAGTGTATTTATATTTTTCATGTCAAAGGAACTATTTAAAAGAATTTTCTTTGTAATAGATAATAAAGTACGATTAGTAGGATGGTGTAACATTGCATCGGGGAAGACACCAGTTATTAGATGTTTTTCTAAAAGGTTTTTTGTTTTTTCCCATATTTTGGTACATTATTATACAATAATTGGGGATCCATTATTTGTCTTGAATTTTAAGATTAACATGTAATATTGTTATAACATGGGTTGGTAATTATATCATTTATTTTTTCAATTAGATTATTAATTTCCATTTGTATTGTTAACAATAATCTCATTTATTCTATTTTATTCTTTTTGGGTTATCTTTTACCGAGGTTATAAACTCCATGTGATGCCTCTCAATACCTCATCACTAGTCAGTTTCGTATTTCTTAGGAGAAGTCTGGTCTGAATTTTTTTTACACTCCCACCCAAATGAGAAGATTTTGTTCATGGTGTTACGAAATTTTATCATATGAATCACATACATCATTTCATTTTACCTGAATTTAGATGTGGTCAAAAGGATATAGGATGGTTTGGAATCACGAATGATAATTATTCTAGTTCCTATCTTGTATTGTATAGTGGACCTTGGACTTTCATTGAATATTGGATTTACATTCTTATTTTTAATTATTACTATTTATTTAATTCTCCTTGGGTGATTCACATGATTTTAGAGTCATGATATATAATATATATGATTTTTTAGTGAATCGTGATCAATATTTTAGGTTTATGTATCAAGTACATATTTCACCCATTTGATAATGTTAAATTAATTAAATACCATTGGTAATTTTTATATTTTCCATTTTAGTATGTCATTTTTTACATTTAATTACATTTTCTTGAGAATACTATTCTTATATGGTATATATGGTTGTGAATAATGTGTAGGTTCAAAATAAAAAGGTTTTTTGGGATAGTTCAATGGGGGTTTTGACTTTTGTTTATGGGTAGCCTCTTAGAATTATTCTCTTATTATATTTCCTTCACTGTGAAAATAAAAAAAGTTATTCAATCTCCTTAGACAATTTATTTTTTGTTTTCGATGTGTTTTTTTAATTTCAAAAATATTAATCCTATAAGATGTCTTATAAAATTTCCAAGGGAAGATGATCCGAGTGTTACCTCAAGGACAAATTCCCCTATTTCACTACATTTGTTATAGGTGGGTATAGTTGGGAAATCCCTCAAAGATTCTCGAGTAGCTAAGGCCAAGGAACAGATCTAAACCTAAATCTTCAAGATATTCCATAATATATATTGGTGTATAAAATTCAATGGTTTACTAAAATAATATCATTCATCTACAGCATCCCCCATCCTTCAATAATACAGAGCACCATGGTTTCTAAAGACAGAATGGATGCCATGGAGAGGAATTCAACTTGGTGGATGGTACAAAGGATCAAAAGATGAAAAAACCAACTTTTAAACTCCAAGGGCCTACTAATAGGTGGTATTTGTATTATAAACTCTATAGGAAGATAGGATATATTAGTTTGAAAAACATTTAATGTCCTATTATTCCAATAATTTTCCCTTAATAGGATAAAGATGGATCAAACTGAGAAGTGTATATATATTCTATAGGTGATGATGTTATTGTCTTTTTATTTTGTATTATTACCGAGTTTAACTGTTTTTATCATCTCCTGGATATGAACAAGGTGAATAATGCTAGTTATTTTGAAATATTAATTCAACCCATGTGGAAACATCAGGAAAGTAATTTTGTCTTTGAAAAACTATGCTAATTTTCCATATACATCACTGAGTATAGATAAGGTACTAAAAGAATTTAAATATTTCATTATGTATTCTTATTTTTGTTTAATTACTATTTAATTTTCTAGTGAAACCATTATTTCATATTCATGTAATAAGAAGCATAAATAGGAGGATGTTTTTTAGAGTATTGTACACCTATTGTAGTAGGGAAATGGTTCTTTTGATCTCACTTTGGAAGATGGATTTACCAAGTGTTAGAGTTTTGTATAGAAGTTCACTATATCAAATACTCTACAAACCCACATAGAAACTATCAGCATTGTTGAAGTCTAGTACATATAAATTAGGTATTATGAATGCTTCTTATATGTAATTTATGAGGTCACATGTATGAGTGGCACAATAATTTCATCAAAATGTGATGAATTTACTAGGGTTTGTAAATTAAGTAACTCATGGGATTAAGGTAAAGGTCATGTAGCTAACATAAGCATTATTTATATAGATGAATAGGTTCTTGATGATGGTGGAGAGTTACATTTGATGGATCATGGAATGGTCCTGATTAAAACTACAATATCTATTTTTTATATATAATATCGTCTCATCCATTAAAATGCAGTCAAGTAATTTTTTTGATAGACACATTAGTTAAATTATCTTCTTATTTAATCTCTTTCAATACAACATTAATAATGAAAATGGATAATCTCTATATTTACCAAAAGTGTCCCATAGTAATTTCAAGCTAAAAGCATGAGTGGGATTTTACATTTATAGAGATAGCATGATTTGATGTGATATTTGTTATCAGTTGGTTGAATAGTTACTAGGAATACATCAACTGTTATAGGAGATGAGTATCCATCGAAATACCTAGGGGAAAGAGGGTTGTGTTTACCAGTGAGTGGGATATTGAAGTGGGTAGACTTGGAATAAAACCTTGACTATTATAAGTGATTCTAGCATAAGAGTCAGGCCTGATCATGGATGTTGATTTAACAGTAGCCCCCTCCACTTTTCCACTCATAGTATACCTCTACCAATATTTCTCCCCATATGATTTCTATGGGTTACCATCAGAAAGGTGGATTGAGTTGGAAACCAAAATCTTGACTATTGAACACCCAATATCAATTCTACATAACATCATGGAACCAAACAAGTCAAAATATATTAATCCAAATCATGAGGATCATGGAGAAAATTAATTTATCAGTTTGAGAACTTATCCTTTGGGTGATTTGGGGTTGTTCACAAACCTGAAGGGAGGTAGTATTCAAATATGTGTAGACTATAGGAATTTTAATCAAGATTATATAAATTGAAAGAGCACATTACTGAGGATTTAATTTTTTTTATTTATTATGGTGATCCTAATAGTTTTCAAATATTGATATGTTGTTTTTAAACTATGAGATACATGTCTGGGAGTTGTAAATATAGAATTTAGACATTAGGATAATATATTGTACGAGCAGGTTTTTATGAATTTTGGAAAAATAAATGCTCCAACAGTGTTCATGGACCTCATGAATAGAATCTTTCACCCGTACACAGATTCCATCATAATTTTTTTTCATTAATGACCTTTTGAAATATTTATGAACCATAGAATCATATGTATGATATATTGAGATTGTATTTATTGTATGTAATGTGAATATTTTTTATTCCAATCTCTCAAAATGTGACTTTTGGATCTAGGATGTGAGATTCCTCTATCATATGATTTCTATGGTGGGAATTTATACTAATAGAGAGAAGTAATAAATTGTGATATCTTGTACACGTCTTAGAAATTTTCATGAGATTCCATTTTACCTTACTTGTTTTGGTAATACAGGTGGTCCATTCCTTAATATTCCCATTTTGATCAAACCATGAATGTTCCTTCCCAAAAAATGGTAATGTTTTAATAGAAAAATCATTGAGAATAATCTTTCACAATGATGAAGATAATATTGACGTCATCAATGGTTTTTTTTCATGATCTAATAACAGGGTATATATTGTATTGTAATACTTCTATGATTTTATTGGGATCCAACTTGATGCAGATTATAAGAGATTAGTTTATGGGTCTCAGAAGTTATAACCACAAGAGAAGAGATACACTACTCATGACCGAGTGTTTACTATAGTGGTTCTTTCCTTGAATTGTTTGTGGCATTACAAAATTAATGAGGGGTTTTTAGAATATTTATACTACAAGAGTTAGTGTTATATCTACTCTTAGTGGGAATTTAATATTTTTAGAGTATTTGGTTAAAATAAAGAATTCATTGAATTTAGGTTGGTTAATGCTCTTGGAAAAGGGAATATTGTCACAGATTCTATTACAAGGAAGATGTAGGAACATGGATAGTATAAATCAGAAGTGGAGTTGAATAAAATGGACTTGTTTGTATACTAAAAGTTATAAATAAATAAGTATGAGAGAGAAGTTAATTTTTCACCATTATTTATCATTTACTCATTAGAAGGGTGATTAAATGACAGTCAAAAGTGTGATCTATAATCACTTGCGAGGTCAGAAATGTTAGTAGTAGATGAATTATTTCTAGAATTTTACTTAGATGGACTTGATGTACATTATATTCATGGATGATTAGTGGTTCAATATTTAAGGTGAGAGGAACTGATGAGGGACTTCCACCCATTATAGTGGGTAGTACACTCGAGGTCAACCAAGATGTATCATGATATCAAACTATAATTCGGGTGGCCTATCCTGAGGGGTATATTATAAGAATTGTGTCTCATTGTATGTCCAATAAAAGGATCAAGGTGAAGCATCCTCAACATGGGGGGTCAGTTCAGTCAATTTGGAAACATGTGGTTTAGTTGGATGAATTCATGATGGACTTCATCAAGGGGGTTCCAAGGACCTCAATATAATGAGATTATGTATGAGTTATAGTTAACATGATGAACAATTTGGTTTATATCTTTTTGATTAAAATGACTCATTCAATGGACGATCTATGAATGCTCAAAACTAAAAATATTTGTATCCTCCTAGAGTAATGTTGATGGATTTTTATGACAGAGAGAAGAAATTTACATCATGTTTCTGTAGTGGATTCCATTATATGATGGGGACAAAGTTGTTGTTGAGTATGTCTTATGATCCATATATGAATGGGAAGACAAAATTAATGATCTAGACAATAGAAGATATTTTTAATGTATATGTTCTGGATTTTAATATGGAATGTAATGATCATTCATCCAAGATGGAATTCACCTAACATATTTTTTATAGTCCTAAATTCAAATAATTCATTTTAGGGCACTTAATACGTGGTTGCATCGTTCACTACCTTATTGGAATGAGGCTAGAGAGACAAAATTTGTCCATCCATGTATGGTGCAAGATTCCACAGAATGATTATAGTTGTTTTGAAAGGGGATGGTTACTGGTCAAAGCTGATAACCATCATATGCTAACTAGAGGAAATGACCATTGTTTTTTCGTGTTGGATTTCAAGACATATTATAGGTATCCCTTTGATGTGGACATCAACGATTGCAGCACTATGAGAAATTGAAATTGTATTTTGCTCGACCGTTCAATATAATCAAAGATGTTGGTATGGTTTCCTTTAATTTTCCCCAACCTCCATGATATTAATGTATTCATATTGTGTCCCACTTTTCTCAAATTTTGTATTATGAGCCTGGCCTTGCACATGTGATCTATATTGAGGATGTTAAGTTATAAATAGATGAATTATATATGTAAACGAAATATCACATTGTCAATTATAGTGATAAGGTTTCATGAGGAAAGATGATTCCACCTAGTCCGTTCAATATCATCACAAAAATCTCTAAAAATAGTCATGTAACAATGAATGAAACATTTGGGCATAATACCCCTATTTTTTCAAATAGGCCTCTAAAGAAACATCTCAAAGAAAATAAGTCATTAGATAGTGAGATTTGTAAAATAATAAAATTTAAGGAATGATTCATTTTAATAATTTTCCTATATTTAAAAATTTTAGATAAATTAATGGTTGAATATTAACGGTGTTTGGGAAGAGGGAGTTTTGAAAATGATGAACTCTAAATCGATGCTATAGAACTATGACTATAGTAGGGCATCCAACTGGCTGGTGAATCACCAATGGCCAGTCTTTAGTGATGGGAGGAACTGTGGAGTCGATGATGAACATGCTAGAAAATTTTGGGTAGTTTTTATATCCTATAAAACTCATCAGAATTCCCCAGCGAGCTGGAGAAAACACAAAATCATGATGTTGTGATTTCTAGGTAAATATTGTTGTATTTAGGAATATTGACCATCCAATGGAATCATAGTGAGAGTGACACAGTCATGGGACATATTTTTTAGTTTTAAAAATAAAATTGTTATTTTTTCTCTACCGTTATCATAACCCTCAATTTATTTTTGAATCATTAAGGATCACTTTCTAAATATTTGTGATTCTTCACTCTAGAATCTTAACCGTATAAAAAATTGATGTATCTGATGATCACAACATTGTTAGTTTTTTATGTTTAGCCTAACACTCAAACTTTTCTACAGAAAACCATATATCATTCATGTTATAATAATATATAAATGTTTTATATTCCTTAATGGGATAATTTATAATCATTTATTGAGAAGTAGGAAAGATCTAGAGAATTGGTATTAGATTCTTGATTAGACATAGACTATTAATGGTAGTAGATAATATTATGCATGTTCATTTTATTCCCACCCCTTTTTTACCTTCTTTGATATTGATACAATAGTTCTCATGTGATTTAATGTGTATGGATCTATGGATCCTTGAATTTAAACATAATTTGGATGGTGATTTGTAACATTGGAATGTTCTTAAACATTAGTTAGGGATTATTTTCCATATATTTAATATTTAAATTGTGTTTCTTTGAGTGTTTGGTGTGAGATTGTAGCCTATGAGACCTATTCATGAAATTATTTTCATGTGGTGTGTGCTTCTAGAAACTTGAGACTTATGCATGATATGATTCACTTGTGGATTGGTGTTGCTTATGTGATTTTTTATGGAATGAATTATTATAAAATACTTTATTATAAAATTATGTGTTGTATGTTTAGTTTCACTTTAACTAAAATTCAGAGACCATGATGCGTCATACATGATATTCACTCACATGGAGGAGGAGTATGGATAATGTGATGGATTTCCCCAGATTTATGGGATATGGTTGACACACGGTTATGGATTACCCTAGATATATGAGATTTTGTTGTAATATAGTGTGTGTCTTTCCCAATAGGCGTGTATTAGGTTAACTTGAGTATTTCCATTTAATTGTTCTATGAGCATCCCTTCATGGGGGTCTGTATAGATGATCACTTAGCCAAGTAGTTCAGGAAAAGGTATGACATTCCTTCTAGAATGAATCTGAAGTTGGTAGATCTAGTATTCAATGACCCATCACTTATGTGAACATATATAATCACATTCTCATTACTTATGAATTAATTATTTTCATGTAATACACTTGTTGGTATGTAGTTGATTAGGATTTTCAATATCATGAAAGGTATTTCTAGGTTGGACTCATGCTCATAGATGTATTGTTTTATGTTAGTTATTTACCTATTTTATTAAATTATTCTTCTATATATGGGGTTCCCTTATTTTAATTGGATTACTTAACTAACATGTCATATTTTTTTATAATGGGTGGATAATTGTATATTTTCTATTATTTTCATTCTGATTATCAATTTACCTTTTTATTATTCTTCTTATAATCATTGGTTCTATTGTATTCTCCATTGGTTATCTTCCGATAAGGTGATATTCTAAACACAATAACTCTTATGACCTCTATAATAGTCATAGGTTGTTTCTATATGAGTTGGTTTAAATGGTGTAATGTGGCACACTATCATAGACCGAATAATTTTGGTCGGGTTATTATATAAAAGTTATAGGAAATTAGATCTTTTTCAAGTGATAATAATTGTATTTATATTTTATTATTTTAATATATATGAAATATTTTAAAAATATAATTTTAATTTTGGTTTTTACCATAGAAAAAACATTTGATGGTCTGTCGAACTCGGACTGTAATTTTTGCCTTTGGATGATAGTTTTTAAATTTCATGACCTCTTTAATTTTAAACGATATTAAATATTTAATATATTAATAATCATTTATTATGTGATCATAAATTATAATATATTCTCAATTTGATGTATTATACAAAGAAATTAAACAATGGTTTGGTTCAAAATGTTGTTTTTTTCAAGGAAATATATGAATTATCCTCTCGAATGTGGAGCTATACACTGGTATTTTTTGGGTTTTATTTGAATTACTTATACTCACCCATGATTTTTATATATCAAAACAAAATCTATATAGAATAATATTAATTAAATAAGATAGCAAAATAATACCATAACTGTATAGGTTTATTTCCTTTGGAATATTGTGAACATAAATAACTGATTTAAACTCATTCTAGATCATCTCTCGCGTATTCACTCATAACTAGAACACTTTTTTACATGTCATACTTAATACCCTTATTCATATCATTGGTAAAATAATCCTAAATAATGTTTTAGATAATATTCTTAGTAATTGTAGTAAAGGTTGATTACCTAATAATATGGGAATAAGAACATGATAATAACTTTTTAAAAGTATATCATGCATATTAAAGATCATGATATCATGTCATAGAATAAATAATATAAATTCATTGAGATTCAAATAAACTATTCCATTAGAGAGAGAAAATAAGAAATTAAAATTTGAAATTCACATAGTCATATAAAATCATATTCAAATTAGTAGAGACCAATTGATGATACCATTGTAGCGGACAATGTCCTTTGCTAAAATGAGTTCACTTCACGTTATAACCCCATGTTACTGAACTGAGTTTATATCTCATTCTATTCTTATATATCACATTATATATGCTTATTTACCTAGGGAATAGATTGTTATATAAGTCCCATACATAACAAAATTAAAACCATACATATATGATCAACCAGAACATTATTCTTTTATCATATCAGACCCCAAGAAAAGAAACGGGTTCCAAAATATTTCTTCATAGCATAAACCATGGAAATATTAGTCCATATTAAGCAGAAAACAAGAATATAAAAAATATTTATATTATACTTCAAAAAATACCTAGTAAATCATAAGTATATCAAATGATGTTATCTTATATTATGGAAAATATCTTTTCTTTTTTGAAAATATTTTTTTACAATTCAATTTAATTTTAAATGAAAACGGTTTCTTTCAAAATAACCTCATAATATTTTAATGGAATCTTCATTTCATTAATAATTGAAGAAATTGGTAAATTCATTTCATTCCTTATATGTTAAAAAATATTCCTTTCACACATTTTCTTGAAAACTCACAAAGAACCATGTTTGGAAAATGAGGAAAATATTTCTTTCAATTCGTTTCGTAAGAATTCTAACATGTGAATTAATGACTTTTAAAAAAACTAATAATTTTAAAAATATTTTGGAATAAATTTTTAGGAATCATTTACATGAAATATAAATATTCCATGGAATATACTTACGTGTAAAAAATTTCAAAAAATAATGAGATTGTGAAATTAACTCTTTCCGTAGGTCGGATTTCCTTCTTTCATATCTGTAACTCATGTTTAATGGTTTAAATAATGTTATTAAATTATTGAAAATCCAAAATCATATTTATGAAATTTTAAATAATCCCATTATATCATCTTATCACCAGTTTCTTAATAATATTTCATTATTACCCTTCTTTTGGGCGTTAACTGCTTCATTTTCTATGCATGGTTTGTCTTATAAGTCCAGAATCTTATGCATATGATATAGTTATTTTATCTAAAAAATAATATAATGATAATATATATATTATTTATTATTTATATACATTTAAAAAATATTTCTTTATTGGATAACACAGATAATGAATCACATTGTACAGGGGAGACTTTATGCTAAACATACACATGAGTGATGGTATCATTCCCTTAATGGTGAAATGGTAGAGAAGTGGATAGTATATTAATTTTGTTTTCTACATAATAAAAATAATTTAAAATATAATATATATATATATATGTATATATTATTTACATATTTATGCCCATCCAAATATTTTTTTGATGAAAAACATATAACACCACAGTATGGAGATGGTATGTTGTATATATGCATGTGTAGTGTATTTGGTTTTTGTGGGATGTATTAAATGTGGAATACGGATTTCCCATAATAAAAATAATATTTTAGAATATAAATTATACTAGTATATTTACTTTATAAAAAACACATGAAGAAGAAGTCAAAGAAGAAATAAATTTTAATGAGTCGGTAAACATGATTAACTCTTATTCGGTGACCTTCCTTTAGATCTCCACTTTGGGACACTAAATATGGTCTTTTAAGAATAAAAACACCACTATAATTTGACTTGGGAAGTATAGAAGAAACAAATGTATGTTTTGGACAATCTTGAACACTCATTGTGATGTGAATATGGGAGGTAAGAGGTTCCCATTTATAATTGAGTTGAGGGGATATTTTGAAATTTTTAAAAATATTAATTTATTTTAAACTAAATCTAAATCAAAATACCTCCAAAGGATATTTATTTTAATATAAGATGAAATAATGTGGTAATATCATAAAAATTTATATTTTAAAGTTGTTTGGGTATTATTTTAAAACATAAATATTTGATGGAACCTAAGTGGACTTATATTAATTATAACTAAGATAACAATTTTTCAATATTACAATGTTGAAATTTTTAGTTAGGTGATGTAAATTTAACCATAAATGAAAACATTTTAACTTTTTTTTATATAAATTAATTATTTTAAATTACTTAATAATTTATTATGTTTTTTTATATAAGTTAAAAATATATTATTTTTAGAAAATATAATTACTTTTACATTTGACATTATTCATTACGTGGAAATAAGAATTTCTAGGAATAAATTTAACTTCAAATAAATATTTTCATTATTTCCATAAGATCTATGCATCATCTATAAAATTCTTCTATCAATTTATTTATCTAGAATTATATATATTATCATTTTTAATAACATTTATTTGATATGTTTAGTAGTAAAATAATTATCGCACCAGTGTTGGGTAATTATTTAATATACATATTTCATCACTAAAAATTAAACATAATGTACCATGAAGAATATAAATATTTTATATTTCTTAAAAATATTTTTAGTCGAATGTATCTTTTGCGTAATCCTTTATTAAAAATGATATATGATTTTAAACATGAAAGTGACATCATCAACGTTTTATGAAATAAAATATTATAAATATTATAATCTTATCTAAGTGGCACAAAAATTCCAAAATAAATTCATATCATGAAAATATGTTTATGATGTTAAAAATTTACATTTATATCATCCATAACTAACCTTTTTTCCAATGTGGGTATAGAAGTGATATTTAAGACAAAGAAAGTAACTTCCTTAGATTTATATATTATATAAGTCATTTTCCCAGATATGTTCCCATTAAACAACTTATTTTTTTATAATTATAAATTAATGGTATAATTATATTCACCCAATAAAAATTTTCTATGTGTTATAGTCATTTTATATTTCTTATTATTTTATTTTTAACCTAAAATTCCAAACATTCCCTTTATAGAGGTAACAAAATTTACAAAGGATTATATTCATATTGACCAAAAATAAAATAGAAATATTCTCTAAATTCGGACCATGTGAATACAAATTTTGAATCCATTTATAAAAATTCATTACATAGATATTTTAAAATTTATCTGTTTTTAAAAAAAATGGTAAAACACCTTGAAACATAGTTTTTCAAAAAAATACCTTTATAAAATATACTTTTTTTATAGTAAATTCAAGAATAAAATACATTTAAAACCAATAATTGGATAATTTTCATTTTAAATGATCTAATTAAAATTTAAACATTTTTAAAAAAATTACCTTATAAATTCGTTAAAATAAAATTCAATTTTCAATAAAAATATGTATATTCACTGTTACATAAAAAAATAAATGATTTAAGAAAATAATAATTGAAGTACAACTTTGAAATGATTAATTAAAAAATTAAATTCATTTATTCAAATGCATTTTTAGGAACTTCTTCAAAATATTTATTCATAAAATATGAAAAACTCATTTCTAAAGAAAATATATTTTTTATTAATAAACTGTCGTTAATAAAAACAGTGTCATAATATTCTAAGAAAATAACAATAAATTCATATTGAATGAGACCTTTTTATTTATTGCATGAATTAATTTGTCATAATTTTTACATTCAATTTAATGGATATATTTTAATTGACATATAATAGTTATTCAGTTCTTTTAAACTCATAGTTGACAGAAATGCAAGCTATTTAAGATTCAAAACTATTTAAAATGTAATATTTATTAAAATATTAGTGTTTTACATTCCACCCCCATTAAAATGAATTTATCCCATTGAATTCATCACTCTAACACCAATATATGAGGATTAAACTGACTCATCCCAACCTTGGGTTCCCACATAGCTTTTTTAAATAAGTTGTTCTGCCATAAAACATTAAACAAGTGAGTTGTCTAGTTTTATAGATTTTTTCTATGATACAAAATATCTATTGGTTGTTCTCAATGACAATTATTTTTCTATTGTGGTTTGGCTAATAATTTTAGTACATATGGATTATCATGAATATAATTTCTTCAAAAATATTCCTGGAACACATCATAAACATGATTGATATTCGGTGGAAGAAAATATATATAAGATAACTTCAAAACATGTTTAATAATTTCAGAAGAACCAATATACCTAGGGCTTATATTTTCCTTTTTTCCAAATCGCATTACTCTCTTCCATGGAAATATTTTTAGAAATACCTTTTAACCCACTTCAAACACTATGATTTTTCATCGATTGTCCACCTAACTTCTTTGTCGAAACTAGATTTATCTTATGTACTATTGAATAGATATAAATTTCTATACCATTCCATATAATAAATAATGTAATAATATATTTCATTCCCCAAAATCAATCCATCCTTTTTTATTTATCCACTTCTTATACTAGAGGGCTTCATAAAGAGACATATAAGTACTATGTTGAATGTTATTGTTGAATGAAAATTCTTGAATGGGTAGGTGTTGATCCTGACCAACAATTAAATCCATTGAGGAAGATCTCAGTATTTCTTCTATAGGTCTAAATTTTCCCTGAGACTATCCACATCTATGAGGATGATAAGCAATTATGAAACATTACTATATATCGAGATCCTGCTAAATACTTCTCCCGAACATTGAGGTAAATCTCAGGTCCTGATTATATATAATTTAAAGTCGTACTCCATGTAATCTCAAAACATCATTAATATATATTTTAGAAATCTAGTGAAGAGATAATTATTCTATGATTGTAACGTATTATTCTATCCTCCTGATAGGGTTATATATATCTCATTTAGCATTATGGCTTATAGATATTTTGATATTTTTGATGATAAAATCAATGGTGATGTTATATCATTTACTTTTTTGTATAGTTAATGGTTGTTACATCCCCATAGACTTCTATCTCTCATCCTTAACATGATATAAAACCAAGAACCAAGAAACATAATCTAAAATATCTCTCTCTATGTCATCCCAACAGAAATACTCTTTCAGGTCCATATATACATTTGTGCTTCTATGATGAATAGAGAATGACGAAATATTAGACCCAACCAATAACTTATTCTTTTAATCTAGTATGGGATGGATAAAAACACATTTCCTAAACATTATTATCTAACCACAATCAAGTTTAACTCAGGAATATTTATCACCTTCTTTTTTATATTTATACCTTCCTTTTTTTCCTTAATTTGTATTTTCTTAAATTTTTTAACATAAATTTGATAATGGTAATATTTCTCAACTTCCTTTATGATTTGTATATTCATCATTCTGAAATATTGGATATATTTTTATCCCCATAGTTTATAGGATATCATTTTTCTTTCTTCTCAAAGAATTGGAAACATTGTTCTATTTCCCAGAGTGGTTATGTGTTGAGAATTCATAGTATTTAATAAACTCCAACAATATTCTTTGGTGTATATTCTGATCCATTTGAATAAATATATACATTGATGTTTTAGTATTTTTACATATGTCACACAACTCTCCATAATGATAATTCCTCTATATCATTAATGTAAAAAATCTCTCAGCAAACTCCAAAGAATGAGTTTGGTAATTTGGGCATGGATTTTGGATTGTAGTGAAGAATAAGTTATCATAATAAAATTTGGAATGATAACACATCCCACCCCCATCAGATATGTATCACTATTGATCACAAACCATTCTCTACTATAGATTAGTGTGACTATAGATGCAATGACTAAGGATATATTAATCTCCTGGAAATTATATTCAGATTTCTCTATCCATATGAACTTAACACTGATATGATTCATCGTCGTGAGTAGATTTGGTAATTGTGTGAAATAATTAACAAAACTTTAATATTATATATCCAAACCAAGAAAACATTGGATCTTGGTTACTATTATTGGTCTAATCCAATATTCAATAACATCCATATTTGTTGGAATCAAATATATATTCTTTCTTGAGATTATATACCCACAAAAAGAAAATTTATGAATAAAAAATACAAACGTGGTAAATGATTCACAATACATCTACTTTATTAAGGTATTTATTAAAATCCTAAAGTGATCACCATGTTCTTACTAAATATTTTAATATAGACAAATACTATCTATAATGAGTTTCACAAACTGATCAAGATAACCTCTAAGGACTCTATTCATTAAATCTATAATGATAGATGGAGAATTAGTATGTCCAAAAGGAATCACTCTAAATTTATATAGTTCATAACTTGTAGATAATGTCATATTGGGTATATCCTCCTTATTTATCATCAATTGATGATATCTAGAATGAACATGAATCATAGAAAATTATTTATCTCTATATAGTTGATCAAATAATTCATCAATATGAGGAAGATGATATTTTTCATGATTGTTATCTTTTTATGTTCATGATAATTTATATAGAGCCTCATTTCTCCTTATTTATTATGAACAAATAGAATAGGTGCACCCCATGATAAAGTAATAGGGTTTAGAAATCCCTTATCAAGATTCTCTTGGAGTTTCTTCTCAAATTCATGAAACTCAATTGGGGAGAATCTTTAAGGAGTCATTGAAATAGTTATAACACATGGTATAAGTTCTATTGAAAACACAACTTCATGATTTAATTGAAGGCCTATAAATTATTTGAAATAGACATAAAAAACACACATATAATATGTGTATCTTCAATAATGAGTTTCTATAAAAGAATATGAGATATACAACCTTCATTTGTAGTAATTAAGACAAAGAATATAGAATTAATTTCCATTGGAGGTTCATATTAATCATTGCATCGATAAATGATCATTGATTTATTCGGAATATGAAATGTGACTTCTCTTACTCATATATTTAATAAGATTCATTTAGTGAAATCTATACCTTGTGAAGGGTCACATTTAACTCAATTAATGAAAAGATCAACATATTTTCATGAATAAATTTCCATCAAAAATCAATCGTAAAATAATTTTAAACTTGTGGTGAAACCATTGTTCCATTTGGAGTTTTCACATCTAACTAGACATCTAATTTTTTAGGTAATACAGAAATACCCTTATCAAAATTCATTATAAATAAAATATTAGGAGGATCCTAAATAAAAATGTATATTAGTTTCTTTAGAGGGGATAGTAAGTGTACTTTTCACTAATTCAGTGTTGTACTCCACACCACCAATAGTGGTCGCATGATATTTTCTATTATCTTTGACCTTATGTGGTTTCTAACAATAATTTTCATTAGTATGTACCATATTTTGGAATTGTTTAGCATAAATCCTGTTTTTCATACACTTGATACATTGAAGTATGGGAGGTTCATTATGTGTAGCCTTTTACCTATTTGCAACATTTATAATATTTGTCCTATCACGTCAATATTCAATTGCATAGTGACTTTATATTTAATAAATAAAACACATACAAGTCCCCTTAAGATCATTTCCTCCATTTTTCTCTTATTATCAAACCCATAATATTTTTGGTGAACTCTAATATCCATATCATCCTTAAAGGAACATCAAACTATTTCCTCACAACTACTGAAGTCCCTTATAGATAATTCCCTTTAGAGACATTGTTTTTAGCCACTAAATAATAAATCATCATTAATCTGAAGTTGGATGAAAATTTTAAAAGTATATGTTGCAAGAATTATAAAGTTTAACTCAGGTGTAGCAATAGATTAATTAGTATTTTTCAATGTTCATGAAAATATTTCTACATATACATATAAACAATAAGAGGATGTAAAATATTTAAAAATAAGTTTACAAACTATTCCCATTCCATGGATTCAATTTCAACATGTTACATCTTATTCATGATGGGATTTCACAATTTATCTAATTCACATTCTAAATGATATAATTATAAATCATATTTATCTTGTTTGAATAAATTATAGAACCAAAAAAATATTTTCATTGATATTGATCCATTTTTATTCATGTAGTGGATCAGAATACCCACAAAAATACAATGGATCGTACTAATAAAGGACTCAACACAGTTTTTTTCCTCCCTAGTTATTTTCTAACTCATTCCTGATTCATAACATGAGAAATTTGTGATTGTATCAATAATATTTTTCATTGTATCCCCCATAAAATTCAACTTATTAAGAGGAAAATCATTTCAGTTCTCATCAAATTCAGTATTGATGTGGTTCCTTCGAGTTCCATCCATTTACTAAAACAAATATATCATAGTGTGAAAACCATTAATAATAGTAGGAAAACCACATAATAAACAACAATTGAATAAAAAATTTCAATTCAAGATACCTTAGGTTTTACCCAATCTTATTTATGATCACAACTAAAACTCTTGGATTGTATCCTCTAGTTATACATATCATTTTAATTCTTACTATAGTTTTCTCATCCTAATTTCACATGGTTGACTAAACATTCTTCTGATACAAAATATAACATCCCATAAATTTTTTAAATAGATATTATATCTAAATAGAAGAATATTTATTACATAATATAATAAAACCATTCAATAACCATATAGGTTTAGTGTTTTGGGAAACTTGGGAACATAAAAAATTATTCATAAAATATATACATCATATCCCTCTTATTCCTTCATAACTATAACATTTTTTAAAATTATTACTTAATACATTTCTTCATATCCTACGGAAAGTATACATAATAAAATTGTTTGGTAAAATGATCAGTAAGGGTAATCAAGGGATATAAAATAATCATATGGTCATTAAAACAAGAAAATGTCTTTTGGAATGTATATACTTCATATCTAATATCATGATATCTTATCATAAAATAAATCATAGAAGTTAATATATAATTAAGGGACATATTATATGATATCATAACATTAGAAATCAAATATTGTAAACCATATAATCATAGAAATTCATTTCCATATTAGTGAAGCATCATTTCCAAGACCTTTACAGAGGAGAAAGTATTTTACTGAAGTGACTTCTCTCTTCCTACCAGACTAGTGTTTCTAAACTGATCCTTCATTCCATTCCAGTCATATATATCCAATGAGATATAAATATCTACCCAATGCATTATAGGAAAATATAGGTTCCACCCATCACATAATGAAAACCATACATATGTGGGAAAAAAATAATATTATTCATTCACCACACTAGAACACATGAAAACAAATGGTCTTCAAAAAATATTCATCATAGCATTGCCCATTGATAAGAAGTTGATTTAATAAATATATTTCCATTAAAAATAAAAAAAATCATTGAAATAATATATATATTATCCTTAAAAAATACTCCCATTAAATTATAGCTAAAATAAAAGTACACTATATTAGATTGAGAAAAATATCCTTTATATTTTTGAAACATTTTTTTAGATGCCAGACAATTAAATAAACTTTTCATGGAAAACAACCATATAATATTGTAATGGATGATAAAAATATAAGGCATTATAGATGTGTAAAATTCTATTCAAATCATATAATTTAAAAAAATGTTCCTTTTGTTCTTTTCTGGAAAATTCACACAGAACATCATTTGAAAATTCACAACCAGATTGATTTCAATATATTTAGTAAAAACTCACACATGTTTATAAATTAAACAAAAAATTGTTGATGAATACTAAAAAAATTTAATAAATTTTTATGAAACATGGACATGTAATATAAAAATATCCCAACAGATATGTACTTTTAAACATTCGTGAAAAAAAATTAGATTGTGAAATTATCATTTACCTTAGGTGTGACATCCTTCTTGTTTATATGATCCTACTATATAATATTTAAAATAATGTTATTAATTTATAACAGAACAAAATTCATATTTATATATCATATGTGATCCTCTTATGTCATCTGGTATATTTTTTTTAATAATATTTCATTATTACCCTTCTTTTTTGTGTTTACTACTTCATTTTCCTATGCATGTTTGGGTGTATAATTCCTTGTTATTTTGAATATAATATAAATCATATATATAATGATAATAAGGTAATATATATCATATATATTATTGATATAAATCTACATAATCATTCATTTATTGTGGTCATGGAAAATTTATCACATCATGTCATTGATATGGTAGGTTGTATCTATGCTGGGGCGATGATATCATTCTCTTAATAGTGAAATGGTAAAAACTTTTATGGAATATTAATTTTTATATACATAATCAATATAATAATATTATTATATATATATATATATGAATATATTATTTCCATCATTATACCCATCTAAATAAAGTGGTGATGGAAAATATATTTCTCCATGGCATGGAGATGGTAAGTCGTACATGCACACACATAGTGCTCTTCATTTTCATCGGATAGATTAAAGGTTTAATATGGTTGTTACATAAACATAAAAGCATATCATAATATAAATGATATTTGTTTTATTATTTTATAATTTAATAATATATTAAGAGGATGTATAATAAGAAATAAAGTTGAAGGAGTTGTAAAAGGTGATTACCTCATATTCGATCATCTTTATTTATATCTCAACAAAGGGACACTAGATATGGTATTTTTTTAATAAAATAGCCTATATATTTTTTCTAGGTAATTTTATAATGGAAATTTTCAGGGGATGGACTACCTTTATGGCTCAATGTTAACTGAAAAAGTGAGGGATGATGTTCCCTTTTATAATTGAGGTGAGGGGTAGTTTTAGAATTTCTAATCATATTAACTTATAAAAAAATATGTTTAAAAATACCCAACAAAGGAAATTTATTTGAATATAAGATGTGGTAAAGTTGTTATCACATCAACCAATAAATTTTCGATAATTTTTTTATTATGTTAATCCTTATCATTTTCATTAATCATTAGTTAACCTATTATAATTTTATCTAAGATAACAAATTATTCAATATTAAGAATATTTGATTTGTACAAATGTGATTTTAATTAGATCGTAAATGAATAATTTATAACATTTAGACCAGATAATAATTATTTTTTAATTTTTAAATATGTTTTATTATTTTAAATTAAATTAATAAAATATTATTTTGATAAATAATCATTAGTGTTAATTATTACACTATTAATTACCTTAACATAAAAATATCAAGATAATGAGTTAACTTTGAAAAAAAAATATTATTATATCCTTAGGAGGAAAGTTCATCTATAAAATTCATTTCTCACTTTACTTATCTCAAATTATATTTATTCCCATATATTTAGTAAAATTTATGCAATATATCAATTAAGAAAATAATCATTTCACCAGTGTAGTGTTATTATATAATATACATGGTAATTCACTGTAAATTAAAAATAAAATAAATAAATTAATATAAATCATATATATTTCATAATAATATGTACAGATTAAAATATCTTTTCATTAACCCTATATAAAAAATGATATGTTATTTAAAACATGAGTGTCGCAAAAAAAACGTTATTAATGAAAATATTATAAGTACCATAATCTCATATAAGTGTCTCCAAAGTAAAAAATAAATTTATACCATGAAAATATATATATTAAGATAAAAATTTATATTTTTATTTATTCATTCCATACCTTTTTTATCCATGTGAACACACAAGGCACGTAAGAAAATGATTTTCATTGATTTAAAAATTATATATTTCATTTCCATGGAAAAGTTTCCATTAAAATAATTCATTTAGACCGTTATGGGTTGATCTTATAATTATATTCATACAATAATATTTTTTCATGTTTTATAGTAATTTTATAGTCTATTTTATTATTTTTAAAATAAAATACCCAATTTATACTTTATCATGGTAATTAAATTTATCTTGACTACTATTTATATTGTTCAAAAAATGAAAGGGACGTATTAACTAAATTTGATCCTTTTTTTCAATATTTGGAATCCATTTTTCAAAATTCAAAAAACATAAGTTTGTTAATTTAGTACAAAATAAAACCATTAAAACCCTATGAAAAATAGTTTTTCGAAAAAACACCCTTTAAAAACATTCAATGTTTTTATAAAGACAACATGTTCCAAATTATTTTCAAAAAACATAATTGGATTATATTTACTTAAAATTAAATAATTTAAATATAAAATTACCCAAAACCATAATTTTACCATGTAATGTCTTTAATAGTTAATTCAGTTTTCAATAAAAATTAGTATCTTAATTGTTCTTTCCAAAAATAAATGATTTCAGAAAACAATACATTAAAGATATTTTTGACATTATTAAATGAAATAAAAAATTTATTTTTTGAAATCCATTTTCTAGAAATTTTAATAAATATTTGTTCAAAAATATAATAAAAAATAATTTTTGAAGAAAACATATAATTATGAATACAGTGGAAATTTTAAAAATCATTTGATAATTTGTATGCACTTCCCAATACATTCATATTGAGTTGGATATATATATTTATTTAATATATCATTTGTTCTAATTTATACCCTCAAATTTAATATCTTGGTTATAATAGAGAAATAATATTTATGTTTTTTGTTCAAACTCATGGTTGCGTGCAACACCAGCTTTTGATGAATTAAAATTATTTAAATAGAAATATTAATTAAAATATCGGGGTGTTACATTATTTGTATATCAAAAATAATAATATCTTATTATTTTTATTTGAAAATATTGATGTGGAGTAGAAATTTTATGTCATTTGAGATATGTTCTAGAGAGTTTTATGAGTATATATTTTTTGGTTTTTATTCTCTTCTAATAGAGGATATAATTCATGGATTGAGAAATTTAATAATTTTGGGAATTTGATGATATTTATAGATAACCTATAGGGAAAGGAAGGGTATCCATACTTTAAATCAATCTCTCCATTTTTAAAATACACCCATTTTCTCTATTTTGTTACTTGTGGAAGAATGCATTATATTAATGTATATCTCTCTCCCTCCATAACATGGAAAATGATAAATGTTTTCTCATATTATTTTTAGTCATCATAATAGTGTACACAATAATGACCAGGAACATAATGTGATCACCATAAATGAAAAAAAAACTAATAATAAGGGGCGATTTGTCTATTCTTATGCCTTTTTTCTACTCATGTGATATATCCCGCATTCCTTCATGATTAGATCAAAAAAATTCATTAGATATTCAACAATTAAATTTCTAGAATATTTTAATTTTGATAAATTATAAAAAATGTTGGTGTTAATTTAATCAAATAAACCTATCAAGAACATTTCATGAAAATTATAAAACATTATAACCAGGTTTATAGGATTTTTTATTAACAATATTTTATGATAACTAATGGAAATTATATTTATTTCTAAAAACCTTTATCTATGGTATTTTATTCCAATTATGATCATGATTAATGATTTAATAGTGGAAATTTTTTTATTATTCATGAAGGAAAATGTTTTTGAAAATATATTCTCATTTTTTACCAAATATGATTCTCAACACAAGTCTCTTAAAAAATTGAATTTTTATAATTAAATTAATTGAATTTTATTATTTGAATTATTTGTTAAATCATTTTAAGAACAACCTAGGATGAATTGAAAATAAGTTGGATTTAATATTTATAGTAACATTCTATATTCAATTGAATTATTAAACTGAATTATTTTTCCTAGCATATGTGGAAATGATTTTAAATAGTAATTATTTTCTATATATCATGATAATATGAATATTTTATAATTAATTAATTTATCATAGTGGAATCTTGGGGATTAAGAATCCATGTTTATCATGTTGATTACTTTGATAAATTTTTTTTAATGAATTATCTAATGATATGTCGTTTGTTCTAGTGAATATTTATTTTTCATAGGCCTATTATTTTTTTTACTTCAATGATTAAATTTAATATATAAAAATATATTATTTTTTACTCTTAATTAAGTTCATTTCCATTCATAAATTATTCATATTTCATTGTAAATGTATATAAAACTAGCTTTCTGGGTGGTCAATTATTCCTCAAATCAATATCCTTGATTTATTTTTATATCATTCTTGTGTATTATTTGTTCTTAATGATTTTGTGCTATATTTTCCAATAGATGAAGATTTGGGTTCATTTGATAGTAGATTTGTGGTTGGTGATAGATGATATAGAAGTGTTCATGTTTTGGAAATGATGATTTTGGTTTTTTGGATTTTTTAACTACATGATTTGTAGTCCTCGTTGTTAGGATTCATATATCATCATTTTTAATTTCATTTTTGCCTTTAATTACACATGATATGTACTCTCAAGAACCTAAAAAAGTAACTTATACTCTTTGATAGCCTCTTTTGTTTATAAAATTTAGATATGACATTTCTTCTGCCTCTATGTCAACAACCATGTGTTATGAGATTGACTGCTTCATCATATAACAATATTAACTCCATGTGAACAAGTTGAACCCACATGGAATGTGTCCTTTTATTACACAACATGTATTGTGGATGGGGAGGCTCAGTTTATAAAAAAATACATTCCAATAATATGAATTGGCTGACACAATGTGTACCTTAAAGAAACATTATATATAGCCATTGAGGTGAATTAACATGAATCCAAAATATAAGACATCTTACATGATTACCCATACACATCATGTAATATAACATTATAACATTTAAGAGTACATTTCTATTTAATAAATAAATGTGTTTGATAGATTTTTAAGATGAAATTCATGATATTATGAAAATATTTATCATATATTATAAAATTGACAAAAATATATCGTATTTAAATTAAATATAATTGTCGATGATAATTTCTAATTCCCATAGGAAATACATTTGATCTTAAGGAACTATATAAAATATATTTTTTATGATACGTTTTTCATATATTTTTATTTAAAATTTTTTCAGAATATTAAACTTTTTTATTATTATTTTTTATACATATAAAAAATGAATTAACAGGTTATCAATTGGTTAGAAATTAATATAAAATCATTTTATGGAAAAACAAGATGTATTTTTATGAAAATTTTATTTAATGAAATCATGATTTTTTTCTATTTATAAATTAGATTAATAAATAATGATGATTTATTTTAATTAAATATGTAGATAATATATTTAATAAAACAATTTAACATTTTTAAAATGGCTTTAACTATGAGAAAAATGAGATTAAATTTAATTCTATGCTTAAAATGAAATTTATAAAAATAGTTTTCATTACCATTTGTAGTCTTCATTTAAAAGAAATTTCATTCACGTATATAAATTAAATTTGGCAAAAATAATTCCATATTATGAATAAAAGTGATCAAATATAGTAATTATGACTCTTTCATTTTTTTCCATAAAAAATAATAATTCATGTAAAAATTTGTGACCTTGGTTATGGTTTAAAAGGGTAATTTATGGGGTTAAAGTAAAACATATAGTATAAAATATCACATAAAAATGTTAAAATATTAATTTTTATTATATTTTGACAATTTAATATCTTATAACTTATCCTTTTCCAATTCATACATTATTCACATGAATATGACATTATAATATATTAATGTATTATGTATTTACAAGTTTTCCACCCACCTAACTTATAAAAGGGATGTACTACCTCTGATTATTCATAGGCATTGAGCCAAATATTTTAGATTATACCAAACAAAAGAAATTCTTAACATCTTCCCCTCATTATATGAATTATTTTATTCCTAAAATACTACAGTACTATATCTTAATTTGTAATCAAAAATAGATTTTTTGAAGAAGGGATATATATTCTTACTAACATTTTTCATGTTTCTGTATCCATAATTCTTTTCCAAATATTATATAAATATATTAAAATGATGACATCATTATATTTAATCCAGCGTAAACATTAATTTTTGTTTTGTTTTATTCTAGAAATTAACTTCTTTCACATTGTGGATATTTTTAGGTTTATAGTTTTAGGAAATTAGGCCTTTTCTAAAACATAAAAAACCTATAAACTAAAATGTGTACACTTCCTAATAGTATCCATTTTTATCATCATATAAAAATATTAAATTAAATAATGTCCCATTTTTTTATTACACTTCATGTATTTCAACATTAATTCTTCCAATCCCTTACTCATCCTTAAACCTTATGAACAAATTTTAAAAACTTGTGATGAGAAAAAAATCATAGTATGTGATATTAAAATAAAGGAAACATTTAAATTCATAAGAATATTATAATAATTTAAAATTTAACTTTATCATGATATTTAATATGAAAATCAATTAAATTTTTTAACATTAATGACAAAACACCCATTTTCTCCGAGAAAATCATTAAAACTCATAGAAAAAAGTAGACATCATTTATTGAACTATAAAATCATATACAAAAACCCTTTTAAAATTATTTTAAAAAGAATAGGTATAAGGCCAATGTCTAAAATTATCATTACCCAATGCATTTTATATCTTTAATTTGGATCTCCCTTCATTTAAGCTATATCGATCTCACCCATGAGCGATGATGGGACTCCTCCCTCCATATAATCTATATCAGACGCATCCACTTCTCCTGAGCTATAATAAGGCTCAACCCTTTATATACGATATATCAGAATCACTCTTAAAAAATAATGGCGATCAACCCTTCATATAAGCCGTATTGGGATCACACTTTTCATATACTACTCATGTACTCTATCAAGAGTAAAATACTCTCATCATAAAACCCTTTGAAAACCCTTTTTTTAACCAATATGAAAACCCCTATTGGATAAAAATTCCATTTCCTTTTGAGAACCAATTTTCAATAAAAAATCATTTAAAATATTTGGATAGATTTAGATTTATGGAAACTGGGATTATTGCAAATTAATCCAAAAAATGGCCCTTGTGGTGGAAATTTTATTGTCCTCATATATGTTATAAATGGAACATTCTTATTGTTTTTTGTCAAAATGTTCCCTATTAAACACATAAATTGATTTACTCATAAAAAAATTTAATGAAATTCAAAATTGACATATAATTTTCTATATAACACTTTTATACACATATAAATAAATATGTGAAATAATATCATGAATATTGACATGGTAAAAGTATATTGAAATAAAAAATTTAAACATTCAATGTATCCCATACCTCTTTGAACATTAAAATCATAAGCCCCATGAAAGAATACAGTTTTAAAAAATAACAATATAATATATAAAATGTTGACAAAAAATGGAAAATGTTATTTATAAACACCTTGTAAAATAATAATAGTGCATGTCATCAAGAAATACAACAATGAAATGAAATTGAGATGAAATCCATTTCCTTGACTCTGCATTTTCAAGTGTTTTTTTATCTTCTTGGATAATAAAATTATGTTAATTATTCACATTCTTCTTAACTTTATGAATTTTATCATTACATTTATTTCTGTTATTACAATTTTTTTTACAAGAACTTAAACAATTTTTTCTACGTCATGTGTCTTGACCATATTCAGTTTATGTGTCATAACAACTAAGGGTGGTTATCTGTGGTCAAGGAGGTCATTATATAAATATATCTTGGATAATAATCATGATATAATTTTCATATCTATATATAAATTATACTTCTAAAACAAATCATGATATATGGTTTAGAAAAATGAACTAAAATTACATCCATAGAAATAGTAAGTGGTATGTATGTATGAGTAAATTTCATATTTTGAATGATATTTATGGAAGTAAGGAAAGAAAAATATTTCATAACAGAATTATATTTACAAAAAATACAAAATATTATTTAATAATATATACAAATACAAAAAAATTATAGTCATGTAAATTTAATCATGATGCATAGGGGTGGTGGTATTCTACACATCCACAAACGACATTATCACTTTTTTTATGTGTGAATAGGTAATAAAGAAAATGATATAATATATTTACAGGAAGGTAATTATTTCATTAATAGAAAATATATTTAATTTTTTCAAAAATTTATAATTAAACCCATCCATAATACATAACATCAAATGTGGGGACTTATTGCATCGCTCTGAAGAGGTTGTTGTCCACACATCCACAGATGATGTAATCGTATTTTGAGAAAATGAAAAGAATGAAAGTATGTGTTATATAAAAATTAAATAATTATTTATAAACCAAAAATATCATAAATATTGTTAAACATTGTATTCCATCATAATTCTAACCCTGAGAGGTGGTAAAGAAAAAACGAAAGGCATTTTTTTGTGATGTAGTAGTTCACTGTATACATTAATGGTAATTTTATTACCAATTCGATGAAAGTGTATGTAGTTGTAGTTATAAAACTTATAATAAAAAATATAATTATTTTTAGGATACTGGTGTTATTATATAATCAAGTAATAATAATAACATAGTTGGTGGAGAAATAAATAATACAAAAATGCACATTGAAGAATGTTTCCTCTTTTCAGGGTAATTCTTTTTGGGTTTAAAAAAATGGATTCCTTGGTTGGATTTGTAAAAAAATATGAGTCCTCTAGGATACGTTTATTGATGTTTAGAGTATATTTGGATATTTTTGAATGTTATTAAATGATTTTTAGTTCTACAAATTAAAGAATAGTGAATTATTTATTGTATTGAAGGAGGATTGACATTATGGTAATTACCAAAAGGAAAACACTATTGGGTGGTCTCTCTTATCTTATATACTTCCAAAACAAATTATGTCAAAAATGAAAAATAATATCTTTTGAAACTCAACACACACAAAAATAAATTTATATTTATATTTTTTTGCTTAGTCATTATGTTTCCTTATTTTTTTCATTTTGGTTTTTCATTTTGCTATCTAGTTTTCTAACCTATGTAATTCATCAATTAAGAATAATTTAATGTCATAATTTCTAGAAAATTTAGAAAAAACATTTCTAAAATATTAAAACTAAATTATAAAATAAAAATCTCATACATTTTGGAAATTAATTTTAACAAAAACACATGAAACGTGCAAAAACACTACATTAACACTAAATGCGCTAAAAAAGTATTAAGTATTTCTAGGTCAATATGTTTATTATAAAACATAAATTGTCACATTAATGGATGATATTTTATATTTATTAACAATAAAAAATCATATTTAATAAGATAATATATTTATAAATTTTAAATTATTTAATAAAATATCATTAATTTTAATTTATTATTAACTAAATAATCAATGTGTTGGCATTTAATAAGAATTTTATTAATTATATAATATCTAAAAATTAAATATAAATTACTATAATATAATAACTAATTTATATTCCAAAATAATATTTATAACCAGACACATGTAGCTTATTCCCTACTCCAATGCATTATAAGTGTAAGGGCAAGGAAGGTTCCCTTTTTATCTTTTCCTTTACATAACTTATTGCATAGGTAAATTTTATGGAATAGTGTTCTATAAACTCATAAAAATATATCCTAATATAGTGAGTGTCTAAATATTTCAATACAATGGATTTTTTATAAATTTTGGCCATTATAAATCATATATATTTATGTTTAATCATTATGTTAGCTAATTTTTACCTTAATATATGTAATTAATTTTAATTATATTCACTAATAATTTTGGTCAAGAAAATTAAGTTGAACTTATTAGATAAATAATATCACACTAATTCCAAATAAATATATCAATTTTTCAAATTCAATAAACAGATGTGACTAAAATTAATTTAATATTAATCATGCTGATGGTACAGGACAATAGGTTTTAAGAATAAAAGTCCAAAAGATTAAAAAGTTTTTATATCCAAATTCACGGTGAAAATTTATATATTGACCTCAATTAGATTTTTTTTCTATGTATAATAGAACTAATTATAATTTAAAACAAATTTATAATTTAATTTAACTATATAAATAAATTAGATGAAAAAGTTGTTTTTAATTAAAATGATTTGTTTTTCACAAGTAATCCAAAATGATAATTCTCATAAAAATACAAAAAATTTACCCAAATTAAGCTATTTTATTCCTATTTCCAAAAATATTTTTACTTTTTATATAAAAATTATTTAAATGTTAAAATTTAGTTTCAAAAAATCAATCACTAAAATGAGATAAACTTATTTTTCTTGAAAAATATGATTTTTAAGTGTACAATTATTTATATTCGTATATTATGCCAAAAAAACCCATTAGATCAATATAAAAACATTGTATAAACTGGTGTAAAAATTTTAGTTAGATTTCTTTACACTCCCTAATATAAATTCTAGGAAAAAGATTCCATATTAAATAATAATATCAAATGTATATTATTGTTCTATAAGACTTGACCTAGCATATAAATCAAGTTAATAAATAAACTCTGTATTACGTGAAATTAGAGATAAACATGGTGTTTCATACAACATTATTTAAACATTTCATTTCTTTTCATTTAACTCGTGATTCTATGTAATTTAAATAAATTCTAAAAAATATATAGCATAAAATCATGAGATGTTACATCTTACCCACCTTAAAAAATTTTGTCCTCGCAATTTAAACTTTATCTTAGTAAACAAGGGAAGTACAATTAAAAATCCATTTTTGAAATGATAATATTCCAATATATTATAAATTATTTCACTATTAGGTATTATAAAGAAATATAATTACATTATATGTTTATATAAGGACAACCTCAACCTCATAACAAGACCAAAAATTTAATGATCTTCCAAAAATATAATGTTAATCATCCAAGATCATATAAACTGTAATGGTTATAAATAATGAAAAACTCTTCTCCAAGAGTAAAGTAATACTTTTCATTAAAATTAATCCTTATATAAGCATAATCCCAAGATAAAATCTCCCAAAAATTTCTTAATCACTTTATGAGATCATCACATAGAACCTAAGAAGTGTCTAAAAACATAAATTTGGGGTTAACCATCCAGAAAAACCAAGCTTCCTGGATCTTAAATAACTTCACCATAATGAACCACACCAACATTAGTAGTAGAAAAATATGATACCAAACCTTTTTATTTCCTATCTTGATTATTTACACCCTGAGTATGTAAAATCAAACACAAGTTATCAAAATTTCTTAACACATTCTAGCTAATGCATCTTATTTTAAAATGTGTATCTATTATCACATTACCAAATTTTTTAGGACTATATTCCCTGTAGTCACAAAACATTTCAAAAAACATACCACATAGGTAAATCCTTTCAGATCTGGACATAAATTCCACAAAATGTATTTTAAAAAACATGAAATAATTTATAGTCTTACCTCTAGAATTTATAGATGGTTGCTTCTCCATTTCCTACCATCATAATTATTTCTTACCCTTTTCATCTAATAGAGAATATGTTTTGGAAAACTCAATTTCAACTTTCTCATTAAAATGATCAACTTTTTCAAAAAATTTAAATTCTATAAAGGATAAATCACTTCATAAACTTGGTTTCAATCCTTAGTAAAATCAATTAATATTACTATAAATGACTCAAAAAGTTTTTGGAACATATCAGGACAATCTTGTGAAGTTCTATTCATTTTCAAAAACTAAATCACCATCCTATTTCATTAATTCCATGAATTATTACTCTATACTAATCTAGGAAACAATATAGAAATATATCTCATCGAAAAACATCTTCAAATGGTTCTCATTCCTTATAATTAAGATCATATTTCTCGAAAGTACTCTTACAGAAAAGACACCATCTATTAGATTCACCTTTAAACTAATAAATTCCAAAGGTTTCCATTTAATATTCATAACATCCGATGAAATCAAATATCCTCTCCAAGGAATTGATCTATCCTTTGGATACCACTAGGATAGATGATCCATTGAATGATGGGGGTGTTGACTCATAAAATTCTCTAATATCATCATGTTCTTTCATGGTAGGTTGGTTTCCTCATTAGCATAGATACCATCACAATTTATATCTTGTTTGAACTGATCCATCATGTTAAAAAAATATTCTTTTCTGATACCTACAATCATGGGATACTATTTTGGATGGATATTTTCCCAAAGATTTTTTCCCAGTAAAGATTTCTTATTTCCTTTATGGAAATTTTTTTTGAAAAAACATACATTAGATGATGTTACATAGAAATAACAAATATGTTACCATTTTAGTGTAACAATAAATAAAAACCAACTAAGAGAATGTTATTAACATTATCCTATCATATTAATTTATCTCAGCCTTAACATTGATACGAACTATTAGTCTCTATCCATAAACATTACATAATATTGATCATTATTCAATAAATTAATTGTTTCTATTTCGAGGATATTTTGTGATTTAGTGTTTCAAAAAATTATTCCATAACTCATACATAAAAACCCATAAAAAATACATGAGACTTTTGAATAGTATCTATTTTTTCAGTTGTCTAAAACATTAAAAATAATGCATTATATATTTTATAAAGACTCTTCACAACATTAAACATGTATTTTTCCAATCCCTTACTCATCATTAAACCCTATGAAAACATTTTAGAAACATGGGATGAGAAAAAATATAATTAAATGATATAAATATAAATGAAATACTTAGGTCATTAAAAAAATGAACAATCATACGTCATTTACATTTATCATCAAAGTTATTTGAGAATATGAAATAAAAATATAGGTTTAACAAACACACATTTTTCTAGAATAAAATATTTAAAAACCAAAGAAAAATGAATGATAAATTACTTTTGGTAACCTAGACCATTATATACATAAACTATTTTGAAACCCCTTTAATTGGAATAAACATTTGGCTGAATTCAAACCTTATTATTACCCAAATAATTGTATATCTATGATGGGGATCACCATTCATATATTCTTTATTGGGTACACTTGTGTGCTATGATGGGTCTCAACCTTTCAAATAAGCTTTATCTGGATAACGAGTTTCTCATGATCTAAAATGGGGTTCAACCCTTCATATAAGCTATATTGGGAATAACCATAAGAAATAATTAGGATAAAACCTTTTTGTAAGCTATATCAGGATCCCCAATTTCCCATAATGCCCAGGTAACGTATTATGTATAAAATATTCTCATCATAAAACCAATTTTAATTTTTTTAAACCCATATGAAAACACTTTTGGATAGAAATTCCATTATCTTTTAAGAAACTATTTTCAATACCATAACACACAAAGGATAAGGATGGTCATTCATTTAATGAAACATGAAATCTTGAAATTTAATCTAAAAATAAAATAATGTCCATGTTGGTAGAAAATTCATTATCACCATGCTTATTAAAAATGGAACATTCTATTTTTTATTTTCCATAAAATCCATATAAAAAACATATAAAGATTAAATTTGGAAAACGTTGAATAAAATTATAAATTGAAATATAATTTCCATTTTAGACTTTTTAAAACCATATAAATTAGTATGTTAAATAATTTCAAGAATATTTACATGATGAAAATATATTGAAATTGAAATTTTAAGCATTCAAATTTTCCAATAACACATTAAGAATTTAAATCATAACAGTCATGAAAAATAACAATTAAAAAAATTAAATAACATAAGAATAAATAAAATATGGATATATAATGTCAAAGAGTTCGTATATATGCCATATAAAATAATAAAGGTGCATATCATCAATAAATTCCTCACTGAATAGAGATGATAATGAAATCCCTTACCTTAGGTCCAACTTGTTGCATATATATTTGTCTTCCTAAATAAAAAGAATTGTTAATTATTTTCACTGTTAATTACATTTTTCAAGTGTATAATTAATTATATTTCACTTATTATAATTTTTTATACAACTACATACACAATTATGTCTATGCTGGATGTTTTTACAATATTCGGTGTAAGTGTCAGATGAATATCATTAGTAATCTATACCCAAGGACGTCAATATATAAACATAACATGAATAATAAAAAAAATCATATTTATATATAAATTATATTTTTAAAAATTATCATGGAATAGGTTGAAAAATTTATAAAATATTGAAATAATTGAGACGGTAGGTCGTACTTATGCATTAGTAACATTCCCATTTTTCAATGATTGTTATCGAAATAAGGTAACTAACATTTACCTTTCCAGAATGATAATTATTTCATATATTCAATATTATTTAATAATATATTCTTATATGAATAATTTTTGTGATATAAAAGGAATCATATCAATTTTAAGATATGGTAGTCCACAAATAACGTTATCACTTTTTTAGTGTTCGAGAAGGTAATTAATAAAATAATATATTATATTTCCAAAATATAAACTATTTAATCAATATAATATATATTTCATGTGAGTAACATATATTTAATTAAACCCACAGTTATTACATTAAATGTAATGTGTGAATATATCATATCGCTTTGAAGAGGTGGTAGTCCACATGTCCACAAAAGATGTAATCTTACTTTTAATGAATTCTATGAATGAAAATATTTGTTATATGGTAATTAAAGAAGTATTTAGAAAACATATATATATATATCATATATATATCATATAAATATATTTTGTACATCATATTTCTATACCATGATAGTTGGTGAAGGAGAAAAAATGACTTTGTTCTTGATATGGTAGTTCTATGTATACACGAATGGTAATTTCATTACACATTTGATGCAAGTGTATTTTTAAGTAGTGAGGAAAAAAAAGAATAAATAAATGTCAATATATTAAGGATAAAGATATTATTATATAATAATTTTATATGAATAATTTAATGGTAGGAAAAAAATAAAAAAAAAATGCATGTTGAAGAACGACACCTCATTTTCGGGTAACTCGTATTGTTTTCGCTCAAACAGATCCCTTAGATGGATTTAATCCGAAAGTGAAGCTTGTAAGAAGAGGTGAGATATTTCAGGATTTTTTTGGTCAGTTTATTTATGATAAAAATGATTTATATGTGTGAATATTGGATAAGATTGAATGCCTTTTTATGGTGGAGGTGGACTAAAAAAATTTTAAGTACAAAAAGGCAACCACTAGAGGGAGGTATTCCTAGATCATGTGCTTCAAAAATGAAATTTACTGAATAAAAGGTAAATTAGGGTTTACAAAATCTCACAAAATGCAAAAATAATATATATTTTTTCATTTTTTCCTTAGTTGTTATCTTTTATTATTTTTATCATTTTGGTTTTTTATTTAAGTAAATAATTTTGTAAACATTTTAATCCAAAAATTAAGACTAAATTATGGTGATAGTTGTTAACAAATATATACCTAAGAGTTATAAAATATTAAATATCGTTTTTAAAAATAAAATTTCATATTTGTTTCTAATAAATGGTAATGGAAGCTCATGTAACCCGCAAAAAGGATTCATTAACCCTAATAATACTAACAAGGTTTTTACAATTTATGTGTCAATATTTTCATTACAAAATTCCAATATTCACATGAATGGAACATATATTATATTTATTAACTCTTAAAAATCATTTGGTATAAGGTAATATTTTTATTAATTTTAAATTATTAAATAAAATATCATTTATTTCTTATTTTATTAACTAAATAATCCATACATTGGGGTTTCTAATGAATTCAATGTTAATATATAGTATCTTAAAAATAAATATAAAGTATTATGATAACTATATCACATTTTATTAAAAATTAATATTTATATCGAAACTTCTGTAGCTTCTTCCCTACACAAAATCTTTATAATTATTTAATACAATGAATGTTATTTTTTTATCTTTTTCTACATATAACTTATTTTCTAGGTCACCTTCGTGGAATAGTATCCTAATTACTCATAAAAATAGATAATATGGTGGTGAGGGTATAAATATTTTCCATAAATGGGTTTTCTTAATGATTTGGGTCATTCATACAACTTATATTTTATTTTTAATCTTTGAGTAAACCTTTTTTCCTTAGTCACTATAATTAATTTTCATTACCTTCAATAATCCATTTGGTCAAATACAATTCAGTTGAAAATATTAATAAAATAATTTTATTATGACTCCAAATATTTATATCCCTTTTTAAAAATTCAAATCAAATAAGTTGTTAACATTAATTTAAAATTAATCTCACAAACACTGTGATAAAGCTGGTATTTAAGGAAATATTCCAAAAGTGTAAAAAAATTTATTTCTAAATTCATTTTAAAATTGAATATTTTGACAACAAAATGAATTATTTATTCTAAATTAATCTAATTATCGTTTAAAAATGATTTATATTATAATTTAACTATATAAATGAATAATATGAAAAAATAATTTTAATTTAAAATGCATTGTTTTTCAATGTTCCTTAAAAAATGAAATATCTTAGAATAATACTGAAAATTCTTCAGAAGTAAATTTTTATATTACTATTTCAAAAAAATATTTTATTTTTTCATATAAAATTTATTATAGTGTCAAAATCTATTTTTAAAATTAGTATATCCTTAAAATGCGATAAAAATAATTTATAAAATAATAAAATTTAGTAGGGTGAAACTAGATTATTTATTATCTTATGTCCGTTAAATTTTTTGGATGAATATGAAAACATTTATAGACATGTGTAAACATAATTTAGTTATTCATATTCTGATGATTCAACATAACATCCTGGTGATAACATCTATATTAATAAATTATATCAACATTATATTATTTTTCTGTAAGACTCAACCTTGTGTGTAACTCAAGTTGTCAAAGAAACATGAACTTATGTGAAATTCAAGATAAATATGGTGTTGTGTATATCGTAATTGAATCATTTCATTGCTTGTAACTCAAGAAATCATATAATTTATATAAATTTAAAGAAATATATTTCATTAAATCTATGGATGTTACAATAGGTGTATTTATTATTCTAAAACTTTTTTATTTTAATGTAACATCAATTTTGTATCTCGTTTATGTCAAATTTAAAATAAAAAATTCGATCATAAATATATACAGACTACCATCCCCAAGAAGTGATCTATTTTAACATTCATCGTTATCTTTCTTAAAATGTTATAAAGATAAATTTAATGGAATTTAATGATTTTTTAACATAATTATTATTCTATAAATATAATAATTTATTTGCCTTATTACCCTTACATTCATTGAAAATTATAACGTCTCTCATGTGTACATTTGAATTACCGCCATTATGAATTTATGTCATTCATTTTACATTTACTCTTTTCATTTATAGTGATAAGGATAGATTTAATGAATATATATATATATGAAATTTATGGTATTTATATAATTCTGCAATGAAATATTTTTAATTACCTTTCTTTATTTCCATTTTTAGTAAAATGAAAACATTACTCATGTGTACAGACATACAATTATCTGCATGAAGTGATGTAATTACTTTTTCCTAACCACATTATTTGGAATGTCATAAAAGTTTATAATATATATAAATATTATTAATATTACATGAATAATATTTTTGGGATGATGAAACCATGAAAAATGTGAAATGACAGAAACCATCAAACCAAAACATGAATGAAAATATACACCATCTTTAACCGAAATGATATTTTAATAAAGAATATTAATAAATGGGTAACTAAAAATTATAAGGGAATTATATATTGTAAGTTAACTATTAATATAATATGGTTATATATTTTTATAAAATGTAAATTAATTATAAAATAACTTAACATTGAATTCAAACATTGTGGGGACATGATATAGGGTTTTATATTTCAATCTCATTTTCCATTAGTATTGATTGATCTTGAATCTCATTTATGAGAATTATATATTTTATATATCTTAATCCATAATTATTTTCTACTAATATGGTTATTTTTTAGGTTTTTCATTTTTTTCATCCACTCTCTTCTATTTTGAATATAAAATTTTTCATAATTTTTTTAAGAAAATTTGACTTTTTTTATTCATTGGTTGAAAAAAATTCCATCCATGTCTATTTAATTTAAAAAATCATAAATTTTATTCTCGATCATCTAAGGATTAATTTAATTTATCTCCAATCATATTTAAATTAATTATGAATAGAATAAAAATCAATTTTTATAAGGATTTCCAAACATGTTATTTATGACTTTTTAAAAAATGGTTGAAAATAATGTTTGTTTTAACATTCCGCACCTGAGAGATATTTTCAACCTTTATAATAATTATTTTATATTATGATTTAATTATATGATTTTATGTTTATATTTTGGTATAATATTTTTTCAACATAATGATAATTTATATTCAAAATGATATGAAAATAAAAGGATTTTTTCAGATGATCTCAAAAAATGGTTTGAATATTATTCTAAGGGTATTTTTAATCTATGTTAAAATACATTGATGTTTCATATTCTTCACTAGGTATAATAACTAATGATACCATCTATTTTGTTTCTACAATTTGGGTTAAGATTTGGTGATGAAAAAATGTTTGTAAAACCTTTTTATTAATTATAGGTTATGATATGGTGGAATAATGAATGTTTCTATGACTTTTAAGAACACCTATGTGTATATTTAATTATGATATTGGTGGGTCTCAAATTATATATCACTATAATTCATTGGGTAGTGATTGATATATCATCAGGTAATCTGATTGATGATAGAGAGTAAAACCTTGCCAAGAATGAAAAGAGGATAATAAGTGAACTCAATCCATTGTGGTACATTATCCACTATTAGATGATGGTCTTGGTAGTGGGAATTTACTAGTGGAATTAATTTCTATGATAATAATTAGGCCAAAATTATGATGACATGTTATTATGATTATGATATTATCTCGTGGATAAACATTGATTAATTATGATTACTTTATCTTATAAACCATTTATTTTCAAATTTAAATGAATTTTTCTATGACTCGTTATTTATGATTTATGAATGATTAGGTATGAACATTATAAAAAATGATCATTATCTAAAACCCATATTATAATGTAATTTTTATACATGATCATAAATAGATATCTTCTTTATTTACCCTTACTGAGAATATGAGCTCCCCCTTTCTTATATTTCCATTTTCCCAAGTTGTGATGAAAGGAATTATGTAAGAAATATCTAATAAAGTTTATATATAACAATATATTTAGGGGATCATTTAACGAAAATTCTTGAAAAAGATGATTATATATCTTTTAATAAATGTAACTGAACTATTATGATTATGTAGAATTTATTAAATTTAATTTTATTGAATATTAATCTAATATTAGGTAATATTTATATATGAATAATTAGTTCACATCATTTGGTATCGAAGTAGGGTATAGTTAATTTGGATTTAAATATTATAAATGTTTAGTGAAAATCATATTGAGAATTATATGTGTAGGATAACATTGAAATGTTTTGGAATGATTAAGATAGTGTGATTCCTAGAAATGAAATAAATATGGGAATAAAAATAAGTTGATGAAATATCTCAAATATAATACCCTATGGGTAATAAACCTATAATGGTTAGTTGGGTATTAACTTGGTCTTCCCATGATCCATAACAAATATCCTAAATTGGAACTTGATTAAACACTCTCAAAAGATATTATTCAGTTATTTTCATTCACTTTATGAACATCTATAAATAATTGGGGGATATAATATATGAAAACCTATAATAATACCTAGTAATATGGGATGAGCTTATAGTGTTCTTATAAGGACCCAACCTTAAAACATTACATAATATTGAATTAAATAAATAATTCACATTGAGGATCTTTTCGGGTTTATAGTTTTAGAGAATTAGGCCATATCTATAACATTACAACTATAATATTACATGTATACCCTACTACTCAGTATCCATTTTTTTCATAAAATAAAAACTCTTTAAAAGAGACATGTTTATTTCCATGTTTTAGACAACATAACTTTTCCATGATCCAATCCATGACCCTATTCATCTTTAATCCCTATACAAAGAATTTCAAAAACATGGGATGAGTATAAAATGATCAGTAAGGGTTACAAAATAGGGAAGGAAAACATTATCCCATCAATAAGTACAAATCAATGAAACCATAAATTTCAATCATAATATACCTTATGAAATCATAAGATTTATGAGTAACACACACAAATCCTAAATAATAAAGGTTACTTACAACTTCCATATCAAACATACATTGTATGTATCACAACTACATAGGGAGTTACGCTTGGAAAACCTATCATAGTATATTCCCTAAATCTCTTAAGAGAAAATCATGTTTACCTCTCTCACGATACCCAATACATTGGAGAGCTATCTCGGGCTCACCTGCCCTAGGTTTATCACCAAACCACTTGTATACGTAAACAATTCCCAATAACCATAACATAATCATAACATATAACAGATGTATAAAGGAATGATAATATTTTCACTTTCCAATATATCAAATCAAGATATTGAAATAAACAATGTTTTATCAACTCATTTTCAAATCCATTAAAAATATATTTTTAAATCAAAGTGTCCCATACCACATTAAAATTTTTAAATTAAAATTCATTTGAAAACATTAATTTCCATATATATAAATCCTAAAACCCCTTTTGAAAAAATGGACATTAATGAGAAATATTTAGAAGAATAAATAATTAAAACATTTAAAACGATATTTTTTTTAAAGTGTTTTTAACAAAAACAAAGATGCATGAATACAAATAATGGAAGAATAACTTTTAATCATTAAATTATAATATCATGAGAATAAAGGTATTCATGATATAATGTGTTAATGGACAGTATATACACTATATAAGAGTTAATTGGTGCATAACAATAATTAAGTCTCAGTGGAAATGTAAATTGGGATGAAATCCCTTATAAAGATTGTATCCTTAAATAAAGGATAAATCAATCACAGAATTATGTGTGAGAAATATAAATACACCCAATATTAGTGGATATTAACTGTAAAACAGTCATAGGTCATTCACACATATTCATAGGATGACATATTCCAGAAGTGCATGTTTAACCCAAAGAATTGAAATTGGGTTATGATGTTCCCTTGTGAAAATTCAACAGCCTAACTATGTCACTTTAAAATTCAGAAAATGAGATGATGGGATAAAAAGGGCATCTCATCACATGGACATAATGTTTACATAAATGAGGATATATAAGAACATATCCCAACATAATAAGATGTAAATTAAAAGACATAACAAAAAGAAGTCTTTTAAATAGAGGAGTGTCAAAGGTCACCTTACCAATTTGGTAACTTACAAAACATACACCACATGAAAGAATGATAATACAATGAAGATGTAAATACTCATAAAAGAAATTATATTACACAAATATTACAATCATTGGCACTATATACAACACACAAAATAAAATAGTGGCAAATATAGCATGAATCTCATGGGAATAAACGTGAGATGAAACCCTTTACCACGTTGTAATCAACTGAGTCGTATAACCAAAAGTTAATAACCACCAAATGAATCAAATAATACCATGAATATAATGAGAATAATTATAATATATATCAAATGGAAGTACACAATACACCACATGCAATGAATATGTGGCGAACAATGGAAATCTCACGGAATTAAAAGTGAGATTAGAAAATCTCTTACCTCGTGTCCGACTTGACTCGATCATTCATTAATCTCCAGAATTAAAAACTAAAGTTAATATATACTTGATTAAAAACATTTTTCATGTTTATTATTACTTTTATATCACTTATTACCATGTTATAAACATTATGTAATTATTTAAATTAATAACTTTCATTTTGTCCATATTTGGTACATGAGTCAAAAATGACCACCTTATATTTAAAAGCTGTCCATGTGGTCAATAGTATATTATATCAAGAATTAAATTCATTATTTAGATATCATATATATCATAGATATATAGTATATATATATTTATAACAGTATATATCATTTGGAGGTAATAAATTAAATACACCGTTCATGAAGATGGTAAGTCGTACGTAAGCATGAATGCTACTTTCATATCTATTTTTTATTTTAATGGAATTAAAACATAATGATATATAGGTATATTATAATACCATTATAATATCATATATAATTTCATTTACTAAATCCTTTATACGTCCCACAAAAGGTATTAATGAGTCATATCACTTTGAGGGGGCGGTAGTCCGCACTTCCTCAAATGAAATTATCACTTTTACCCATAATGGAATGAATAAAGGTATTCTATAAAATGAAAATACAGAAGAATGAAGAAAACATAAACATAATATATGTTAATGTCCACCAAGAGTGGCGGTAGGAGATAATCGAACAATCATCATTTTGTGAGGCGTTATATTGTCATCCATAGAAATAGTATGTTCTTCACCCATTAGATGGAGGTGTGTGTAAGTGTAGTTCGAATAAAAACCATAAAAACATCCTAGTATATTTAGGATTCAGTTGTTGTTATAAAATAAAGGAATAAAATGAGTTTAGGGGTTGGAGAAGTATAATAAAATAAAAGAAGTGAAGAGAAACTGTTGCCTTTAATTTGGGTATCTTCCCTTGGATTGAACCAAAAGTTCTTCTTAAAGTGCCTTCAGCCTATAGTAAGGATTCTTGGAGAAGAAGAGGGATGTAGGGAGTTTAATTGGGTAGAGTTTGGACTATCCAAAAGGCTTAAGAGGTGTGACTAATTGGTTATAAGTGGTGTCCTTTTATAAGGGAGAGGAGGGGCTCTTTAGGAAAGTGTGAAAATATTATTTTATTATATAATGATATTCGGTTTCTAAAGATCCAAAAATAATTAAAGTCAAAGAAAGATGACTCATGATCGAAATAGAATCATCCAATAAAAATTTGAAAGGTTTTGGATGTTATCATAATATTTATAATCTTATTTATTTAAATCATTTATTAATGAGGTATATAGTAATCATTATTGTGTCTTAAATAATTTGGTTTATGTTTGTATAAAAAGTATAAAAAATACCATGTTATTGGAAATGATTTTATCTTTCCAATTAATATTGATAGTTGAAAGGATAATTTATATAACCCCTTGTAAAAATTAATTTACTATAAGATATTTCTTTTTGTCATTTTTTCTTTTACTTTATGTTAATTACTCTAAATTGTCATTATCACTCCCAAGTGACTCAATGGGGTCCCAAAATTGACCCAAAGATGACCATGGTCGTAAATGACTCAAAAAATAATGTTTTTACAAGTTTAAAAGTAATTTTGAATTATTATAATATTCTTTTTACCTTGAATTTCCTTATTTAGCTTAAACCGCGGTAAATAAAAGTCAAAAGTTAAAAATCACCAAAAATTATTTTCATCTTATTGAACCACATTTTACTAACTAATAATAACCATTTATATCAGATTTTTTAAATTTAATTCACATAAGTGATGAAATTTCATTTAAATGAAAAATTCAGTTTTTTATACTACAACTAAGTGGTTTCACTATTCATCAAAAAATGGTGTTTTCAAAAAAATACCAAAAATTAAGCCTAAACTATTTTTGATATTCAAAATTCAAAAAAGAATTCAATTTTACCAAATAATAAACAAAGAAGTTTCCTTAATTAATTTAAAATTAATTCCCATTGTTAAAACAAGTAGCGTGTTTTTAAGAAACAATAAATATCAAAATATTGACACTTATTTATGTCCAATTTCAAAGTGAAATTAATTACAATGACCAACATTGGATTTAATGGTAAAAATATATTATAATTATACTTGAAAACCAATTAAATAGATAATCTAACCATATAAATAAATTATATTAAAACGTAGTTTTGAATTAAAATACAATATTTTCACTATTCATTAAAAATGAACTTTATCGGAAAAATTCCAAAAATTCACAAAATGTAAATTTTTATGTCCCCATTATAAATAAAGATTTTATTTGGTCAAATAGAATGTATTAAAGTGACCAAAACTATTTTTGAAGAGGGTTCTCCCTTAAAAGTCAATAAATCGGCATTTTAATGTAAATTATGCTTAAAATTAGATTCACTCACATTTTAAGCCTCAAATTTTATTGGATAAATGTAAATACATTTAACCAACATGTATAATTATTTTTTAGTTAGTTCTGATCATTTCCGCCATTACAATGGATAGGTGTTAACTACCTTCTGAAATAATAATATTATATTGTTAGTGTGCAACATAAGATTTCAAAGAAACATATTGTTGCGTATCGGGTACACTACAAAACATAGAAACCACATCAAAGTAAAATTAATATTTAATTCAAAAATATTGATAAATATGAAAATGTAATATTATTCATTTATCTGGGATGTTACATCCTTCCCACTTTTGGGAATTGCATCCCCGCAATTTTAAAATTGTGCTCAAAAACTTCATTGAAAGCATCACATCGAAAAAATAGTCAATTAAACTATCACTTTAAAATAAAGTAAGAGAAGTAAAATGGTTACCCGAGACAACTGATACTAGGATTGCAAGAAAACATATATATTGAGGAGAAATCAAACCATCATTTTCTAATAGAGAGTGATAAAAAACATGTTTAAGAGAATGTTAACCACCAGAAAATCACAAACTTGTGGTGGGTTAAACAGCCTTTGATTCCCCAGTAGGAAAAGTTAACAGACAAGGTTTTTGTTTTAAGATACTCTTCATTGAGAAATTTATTTATCAGCTTATCTAAGAACGTATGGAAACATACATACTTGTCATGTAAACTTTCATCCTTTACTAGCTTTTTAACACAAACTCATATTTTATCCAAACAATGAGTATTCAGGTTGACTTTTTCACATTAACAGTGCTATAATCAACTTAGAGAGAATCACATAATCCTAATAAGATGAAATATATATTACCCATGTATTTAGAACTTATGAAAAACCAAAAATGTTTGTATAAGGTTAGATAATCAGCAAAAAGTATAATTCTGTATAAAAAGAAATATTATTCCTAATGTCCAAGCTTCAAAAAATAGTACCCTAAGTTAAAAAAAGACCATTCGATAAACAACATTCCTTACAATTATAAAATATAATAAAAACTAACATTAAAAACCAAAACTGAAAATAATTTAATGCCATGGTCTTCAACAGTAAATATTAACAATTATCTCCAAATAACATCAGTTGCTTTTAAAGTCTCATAATTAATTATTATAAACCTAATCATATATTCTCTATGATAGGTTAATAATTTCCATAAATAACCCAAAATAAACATATTCATAAGATCATATAACTAAAATTAATTACTCATACTAACCAGGGACTTCACGTAGTCTAATGGTAGGCGATAAATCCTAGTCTCACTTTGGTTGTGGGTTCAATTCCCACATCTTTGTCTGACGTGACATGTTGTTACATGGTCTGTGTGTTGTCCTTTTTCAAAAACTATATAATTTTTTAGCATTCCCAAAAAGAGAGAAATTCATCAAAAATAACCATAACATATTTTAACCACAAAGGATATCTAATAACATTCATTTTTCATCCCAAAATGTATTAACCGGTAATTGCCTCAAATTGAAGACTCACATAAACCCAAATGGTTCGTTATAAGAATATCCATAAAAAAAGATAATTATTCCTTGAATAAAATCATCGTATATCAAACTTCATGGTTACACACACTATAAAAATTCCTCAAATGTAATCCCATCATCAAAGAGCCTTAATTATTTTAAGCATTTCACCGTCCTAAAATCTACCATAACTCTTGAATCCATTATATATTGACTTTTTACTCATTAGACATTCTTCATGATCGATTAATCAATATTTACCAACTTATTCTGCAATACTTCTTTCCAACAAACAAAATCATGAATCATATCCTAAGATTCAATAATGTTAAACCATATGTTATGAAATAAACCATAACTTTCATTGGTCATTATCAGTATCTTCATTCTCAATTGTAATAGCATTAGGTATTGGTAAACATATATTCGTATGATCCTAGTGATCCCATTCCTGAAACATATTTTTAGGACACCTATTTTTATAAAGATCATGCACACCACATTTAATACATTCAATTGATCCCTCAGAAAGAACTTCTTTACCTTTCCTAGAGTCAACTGTATGCTTCCTTTTTCCATGGCCGGTTCTTGCTTTATGACCTTAATTCCCACATATATAGCAGCTTCGCGTCCCTTAAAATAATTTTCCTAGGTGTTTCTTTCCAAATCCTTGAGACATAGGTTTTTTAACATACTTACCTTTATGATTATTACATGAAATTCCGTATGGATTTGTTTCTCGCATATATGATGCCTTATTAAAATTTCCATGGTTTAAGTTGTCAATAAAGACTCTATATTGTTGGTTGAGAATAACCACAAGAGTTCTCATTGTAGATCTCATTTCATTTCGTTTCTCGTTCAGAAAACTGTCACAGTTTTCTTCACATCCATTGTTACTTTGGTGCCTAATAGATCCATCCATTTACTAAAACAAAAAAGGTCAGTGTGAGTATATCAGTAAAATCATCATATAATATCTTATGAGGAGGGTAAATACTTATTCATATTGTCTTGAAATCATTAAAAATTACTACAACTCTTTCTAATATGCTAACCATTATGGTTATATCACTTATACTTAGATAACACCCTAACCTATAAAGTTATCTAAACCAACCTCTGATACCAACTATAAGGACCCGACCATAAAACATTGTATCATATTTAATTAAATGAATAATTCAGATTGAAGATATTTTCCGGTTTAGGATTTTAGATAATTAGGCCATAACTATTACATAACAACTTTTATATTACATGTTGACACCACTACTCAGTATCCATTTTTTTGATAAAATAAAAACTCTTAAAAATAAACTTGTCTACTTCCATGTTTTAGACAACATGACTTTTCCTAGATCCAATCCTTAACCATATTGATCTTTATATCCCATGGAAAACATTTCAAATACTTGGTATGAGCATAAAAAGCACAGTAAGGGTTATAAAATAGGGAAGGAAAACATTATACCATTAATAAATACAAATCAATGAAATCATACTTTTCAATCATAACATTCCTTATGAAATCATAAGATTTATGTAAGACACACACAAATCCTAAATCATAAAGGTTAATTATGACATCCATATAAAACATACATTGTAGCTATCACAGCTACATATGGAGTTACGCTTGGAATACCCATCATAGTATATTCCCTAAATCTCTTAGAAGAAAATCACGTTTACCTCTATCACGTTACCCAATGCATTGGAGAGCTATCTCGGGCTCACCCGCCCTAGGTTTATCCCGGAACCACCCATATACGTAAACAATTCCCAATAACCATGACATAATCATAACATATAACACATGTATAAAGGAAATTTAACATTTCCACATTCCGATATATCAAATCAAGATATTGAAATAAACAATGTTTTATCAAATCATTTTCAAAAACATTTAAAAATATATTTTTGAATCAAAGTGTCCCATAACACTTTAAAGATTTTAAGTGAATTATCATTTTAAAACATTAATGTCCCTATAAATAAATCCTAAAATTAATTTTGATAACATGGAAATTATTGATAAATATTTAGAAGAATAATTCTTTAAAACACTTAAAACGATATTTTAGTTTAAGAGTTTTTAACAAAAAGAGTGACACTTGAATATAAAAAATTGAAGAATAAATTTTAATCAGAACTTTATAATTTCATGAGAATAAAAGGATTCATGATATAATTTCTCAAAGGACAATATATACACCATATAAGAGTTAATCGGTGCATAACAACTATGATGTTTTAGTGGAATTGTAAATTGGGATGAAATCCCTTATAAAGATGGTATCATTAAATTACGGATAAATCAATCACATAATTATGTGTGAAAAATATAAATACACCCAATATAAGTGGATATTATGTTTAAAACAATCATAGGTCATTCAAACATATTCATAGGATGACATATTCAAGATGTACAAGTTGAACCCAATGAATTGAAATTGGGTTAAGAAGTTCCTTTGTAAAAATTCGAAAGCCTAACGACGTCACTTCAAAATTAAGAAAATGGGTAGAGGAGATAAAAAGTCTAGCTAATCACTTGGAAATAATTTTTACATAAATGAGGATATAGAAGAACATATCACAACATAATAATATGTTAATTAAAATACATAAATAAAATAAGACTTTTAAATAGAGGAGGGTCAAAAGTTCCCTTATCGATTTGGTAACTTACATAACATACGCCACATGAAATAAGGATCATACTATTAAGATATAAATACTTATAAATGAATTTATATTATATAAATATTACACTAATGGGCAGTACATACACCACACAAAAGGAAATAGTGGCAAATATAGCATGAATCTCACGGGAATAAAAAGTTAGATGAAATCCTTTACCACGATCTAATCAACTAAGTCATATAACCAAAAGATAAAAACAATAAAATGAATCACAGAATACCAAAAATATAAGGAAAATAATGAAAATATATATCAAATGTCAGAACAAAATACACCACATGCAATGAATAAGTGGCGAACAATGGAAATCTCACAGAATTAAAAGTGAGATAAGAAAATCTCTTACCTCATGTCCGACGTGACTCGATCGTTCTTCAATATCCTTAATAATAAACTAATGTTAATTTCTACTTGCTAAAGAAACTTTTCAAGTTTATTATTCCTTTTATATCACTTATTACCATGTTATAAACTTTATGTAATAATTGAAGATAACAACGTTCATTTTGTCGATATTTGGTACATGAGTAAAAAATGAACACCTTATATTTACATGTTTTCCATGTGGTCAATAGTCCATTATATCCCGAATGAAATTCATTATTTAGATATCATATATTTCATATATATACATTATATATATATATATATAATATTATATATCATTTGCAGGTAAGAAATGAAATGCACCGTTCTTGGAGATGGTAAGTCGTACGTACGCATGAACGCTACTTTCATTTATATTTATTATTTTAATTGAACTAAAAAGAAATGATACATAATTATATTATAATACTAGTATAATATTATATATAATATAATTAACTCCATCCTTTATATGTCCAACATATGGTATTAACGAGCCATATTACTTTAAGGGGGCAGTAGTCTGCACCTCCTCGAATGAAATTATCGCGTTACCCATAATGGAAACCGTAAAGGAATTATATAAAAGACAAATAATGAAGCATGAAGAAAAAATAAACAAAATATATATCATATATAAATACAGTTTCATCTTAATGTCCACCATGATATGTGGTATTATATAATCGAACACTCATCGTTTCGTGAGGTGTTAGTTTTCCATCCATAGAAATAGTATGTTCTTCACCCATTAGATGGAGGTGTGTGTAAGTGTAGTTTGATTAAATATCATAAAAACATACTAGTATATTGAGGATACTAGTTTTGTTATAAATTAACGGAATAAAATGAGTTTAGGGGTTAGAGAAGTAAAATAAAAGAAAAGTAGTTAAGAGAAACTGTTACCTTTAATTTGGGTAACTTCCTTTGGTTTGAACCAAAAGGACATCATGAAGTGCCTTATGCCTATAGTAAGGCTTCTAGGATGAGGAGAGGGATGTAGTTAGTTTAATTGCGTAGAGTTTGGAAGAGGAAAAAGGCTTGAGAGGTGTGAGGAATCGGTTAGAAGTGGTGTCCTTTTATAAGGGGGAGGATGGGCTCTTTAGGATAGTGTGAAAATATTATTTTATTATATAAAGATATTCGGTTTCTAAAGGTTGAAAAATAAATAATGTAGACGATAAGATGAATAATGGTATAAATAAAGTCATACAATAAGAATTGGAAAGGTTAGGGATGTTATTTTAATATTTCTAAGATTATTTATTTAAATCATTTATTAATGAGATATATACTAAATCATTCTTGTGTCATAAATAATTTACTATATTTTTGTCTAAAAATTAAAAAAAATCCATGATGTAGGAAATAGTTTTATATTTCTAATTAATAATGATAGTAAAAATTATAATTTATATAACCCCTTGTAAAATTTAATTTACTAAACGATATTTGTTTTTGTCATTTTTTCCTTCACATTAAGTTAATTAATCTAAAGTGTCATTATCACTCCCATGTGACTCAATGAGGTCCCAAAATCGACCCAAAGATGCCCATTTTTTGAAATGACTCAACAAATAAGGTTTGTACAAGTTTTTAGGTATTTCTGAATTATTAAAATATTTTTTTCCTTTATTTTCCTAATTTATCTTTAATAGCGGTAAATAAAAGTCAAAAGTTATTATTCACCAAAAATTGTTTTAATCTTATTGAACAACATTTTACTAACTAATAACAACCATGTATGTAGGATTTTTGAAATTCAATTCATATAAGTAGAAATATATCATTTAAATGGAAAATTCTGTTTTTTAACTGCTACAATGTGGTTTCACTATTCATCAAAAATTGATGTTTTTCGGAAAAATACCAAAAATTCAGCCTAAGCTATATTTGATATTAACAATTCAAAAATGATTTCTATTTTACCAAATTATAATAATAGAATTTTAATTAATTAATTTTAAATTAATTATTGTTGTTAAAACAAATAGCGTGTCTTTAAGAAACAATAACTATCAAAAGACTGACACTTGTTTATGTCCAATTTCAAAGTGAAATTAATTAAAATGACCATAATTGGATTAAATGGTAAAAATATATTCTAATTACACTTTAAAACCAATTAAAAAGATAGTCTAACCATATAAACAAATTATATTAAAACGTAGTTTTGAATTAAAATACAATATTTTAACTATTAATTAAAAAATGAACTTTATCGGAAAAATTCCACAAATTTACCCAAAGTAAATTTTTATGTCCCCATTCTAAACAATGATTTTATTTGGCCAAATATAATGTATTATAGTGACCAAAAGAATATTTAAAGAGGGTTCTCCCTTAAAAGGCAGTAAATCACCCTTTTAATGTAAATTATGCTAAAAATTACATTCATTCACATTTTAAGCTTGAACTTTTATTGGATAAATGTAAATACTTTTAACACACAAGAATAATTATTTTGTAGTTAGTTCTGTTCATTTCCTCCATTAAAACAGCTTGGCGTTAACTAAATTTTAAAATAAATATATTATATTGTTAGTGTGCAACATAAGATTTCCAAGAAACATGTTGTTGAGTATCGGGTACGCTATCAAACATAGAAACACCATTAAAGTAAAAATATTATTTAATTCACAAATATTAAAAAATATAAAAATTTCATATTCTTCATTTATTTGGGATGTTACAGTTTTGAGTTGAAATAAGCTGTCATAATTTTGGATATCATAACAACAACTTTCATAATTATAAATGTTATTTCATTGATTATTGATGTTTTATACAAACACGAATATTTTTTATTTAGTAAATGGAGAGAACCAGTATGAATAAAGTGAAAAAAATAATGTGAAGGACAATGAAACAACCATACTAATGAGGAAACAAATGAAATGGGAGATGGAACGTAAAATATGATGCTTATTACTAACAAACAATCTCTATTTATTATTAATAAACATAGATTGGGTGAGTTTACTGTCCCAAAAAATAAGATAAAATGAGGTTTATTTTTATTTTATTTGACTAAAACCATGTAAGAAAGAATAACCAATTTCTGACGTTCCATAAATTTGAAAAAAAACGTGTGGAAATATCTTTAAGGAATAAGAGGATGTTTTATATATCAAAAAGGGCATATGAAAACTAATTTTTTTAAAAAAATTATGATTTTGAAAGAGATAAATATAGTCCTTCATATTGAACCACTAATAGTTCAATATCCTACATAATTGAAACTTTAGAATTTATCTTATTTAATTGCCTAATTCAAAGGATAATTTTGTTTCCAAGGAAAGGAGGATGGTTAAATGATATTCCAATAACTAAAGTGGTGGCACAATTATGATCCATTCTATATCTTTGTATTCTATGTAAATTGGTGTAGCAATATATTCCAATAAAATATTAGGATTCTTTAATTATTCTACTTAGGTGGGATTATGAGAATTTATTATCATTCTTTATATGAGTACCATATCAATTGCCAATGAATTGAAGCCACATTTGATTTTCTAAATCATCTATGATTGAATGTTAGTGTGAGAATTAATGAATTAATTTAATGGTAATTACATCATTTAAATGGGTCTTACTACTTATTCATGTGGGTACTTATATATCAACCAGAATATTTAAAAAACTATTACATTATTTTTAAGTAATGAAATATAATAGGGATACAGTCTATGATCTAAATGTGTTGTGTATTGAAAAATTAGCCTCATACATCAATTTAACATAATGAAACTCCAAAATTATTTAAATTGTTACTCTTTATCCTTTTAAATATCTCATGTTCTCTATTGTTCTTATAGTCATGTAAGGATATACAATACTGTTAGGGGTGAGATAAAATCCCACTAAGGGGAGGAATAAAGGATATGTATCAATAGAACTTGGGTGAGAATAATCAAAATCATCATATCATAAAAATTGGATCATTATCAAAATCTGCATAGAAAAATTTGATAAAGTCATGGAATGTGGTATATTTTGAATAATGAAACGCCATAACATAGTTGTTAAAAACCACACCTCTATGAACACAGCTAGCATCATATCCACACATAACATATGTTTATAAATCATAACATCATCATTATTAACAAATATATAATTGTTTACATTAATATTACACATTACCCCATGAGATATGTGACATTAATCAATGCATTGGAGGATAATATAATTTTAGGCCCACTAATCACATTATTAATTCTCTTAAATTATTCATGCCACATCGAATGAATAATAATATGATCAATGAAATAAACCCAAAGAAATGAATGAGTTTCATAAAAGTTTTCACATTTCATACATCATGGAATAAACTCTTTGATTCCTAAATGAAAAAGGAGAATGTAATTTAGCATAATTTTTTTTTTCTATGATAAAGGCACATCTTAGGAGCTATTAACTATGTAAAGTATTTTTAAAAAATAATTTTAATTAGTTCAAAAATTAATTTAAAATTATAAGAATATTTAAATTCTATAAAGACAATGTAATTTATAGTGAAAAATAATTTTAGGGGCATTAGAGGAATAACCGTACAAAATTTAAGATGAAGGAGAAGATAACATATTTTTAAGTAATTGGGTTTTACAACACCCATACCTTATGTCTTATTTTACTTCATCATTTTTGAAACAATAATAATCATTTTTTATGTAAAAATTTAAAAAGAATTTAATTTTTTTAGTTATTCCATATTTTTCAGTTATAATCATTTGATTGCTTTTCTTAATTAATATCATTAGGCTTGAACTACGTTCATATCATATTTTCTATATGAATTTCATATTTTTCTTCAATTTATCTACTTTATTCAAGATAATATATATATATATATAATTAGTTATATAAGATAAAATTAATATATATATATATATACATTTAAATATCATAAATAATTTATTACATTCAAAAATAATGTTTTTGGATAAAAATAATTTATAATTTCCTAATTTGTGGTTATCTAATCGTTACTAGGACATTATCCCATACAAAGGTATGAGAATTGTGAAATATTATTCTATAATAGATATTATTATTTAATAAGTACAAATAATTAATATAGTTTCAACATTCTAATTATTTAATCATATAATGTTATAGTTTTGAATTGATAGAGAAAAAGTGGAAGAGAGGATGAAAATGAAAAGAAGAGTTCATCAAAATAAACCCTCTTCTTAGTGTTGATTCACTTGTACTCCAATAAAATTCCTTGATAAATAAAAATTATTATTATATCATAAAATTGTCAAAAAATATAAATATTTAATAATGTCTAAAAAATGATTCCAAAAATTAAATTTTATTTTCAAAAATAACTTTCCATCAATGGTGAATATTTTTTCAAATATAAAAAATATGATTTTTTACAGAATACACTAAAATATAGTTTACTAAAAAAATTATTTTATTTCCTTTGAATTTTTAATCTCGATATTTATTTTATGGAAATATTATATTTATATTTTCATAAATTACTAATGATAAATATTATTTATATAAGATTTTAATATTTTGAGTATAAATTATTATTTCAAAAGCCCAGTTACAATTTCTAATGGTGGTGTTATTATTCCCAATGATCAAGAAACTATTCCCAAGAGTCACATTACCTCATATTAATACTAATTCTTTCCCTCATTCATTATTCAAAAAAACTATAGTCAAGGTTTAATATTTCCATTTACTATAAAGCTGGTATTGTTACGAATATTTCGTTTAATTTCTATATTTTTGTTCGTGTGATGGATGATTATGGCATATTTCAGAGATCCATATTTTCTCATTGTTGTTTTTATATTTTATATCTTTTCCCACATTGTAATTTTTTTAATTTTCAATGTTTTAATTACAAAAAATGTAATGATTTTTATTAAGAAAATAATGTGTTTTCTTTTTTACTATGTTATGTTATCGTATAATATTATATGAACAAAAATAATTAAAAAATTATCATTTTTAAAATTGGAATGATAACTTGTACACCCATTTAGAAAATTCATCCAATAAATTACAACTCATATTCGTAGTCAATAATATATGAGGGTATATATGTTTCATGTTTTCCTCTGGTTTCCATGTTTCCTCTTCATATTTATTGTTCCTCCATAACACATTGAAAATGTTTGTTCTCATGTATCATATAAATTTTCACCTGCAATAAAATATAATCTTTATACTCTTCTCATACTAGTGGAAATTCTGTAGTGGTGCCACATTTGGATTCATTATCTGTGATGGATCGTGAATTTACTTCATCGGGAGTGATATTTGGAACACATCACGATAATGGTCTATGTTTTTTGAGAGTGATATTAAATAGGATAGTTCTTATATGTGATGAAGGCTCCCAAATGGGGTCATTATACAAAGGGATAAGATTTACTTTTTTTCAAACCACATAACTATCTTCCATTGTAACATTTGAAGTAAAATATTCTATTCGTCCTTAGATCTAAGTCCCATTGATAGTTTTTGGCATAGATCATCTTCCTACTATGAGAAAAAAATTATATTATATTCGATGTGCAGAAAATTATATGTTATCTCATGTAGGATATCAGGTCCAACTAGTTTTCATTATCCATCTTCATCCCAACTACTAGGGGTACATCACTTCTTCCTATATATAGATTCATATATATATTTTTGAATACACTATTTGAGTTTGTTGTTGTATAAGAACTCACTTAATAAAAGATATTGATTCTATCCTCCTATACATTACAATGAAAAGGATCTTATAATGTCCATTTTTTTGAATAATCCTTTTAGATAGTCTATTAGATTAATATTTATTGTCCATACTAAAATTCAGTTTTCTATTCATTAAATGCTGAATAGTAATTTAGAATTAAACATTATAAATTGGATAAAAATTGATGATAATAAAAAGTGGTACCCTATGGAGCCTCACCACTTCTATTATGTATATCTTAGAAATAATTTCAGGTGATAAATATTACCAAATAGCGATGAAGTAGACAATCATGGTGAGTTGGTTGACCATAACCAATATTGGATTTTTGACTTTTGAAAATCACAGGATACTATTTTTCAAATTTCATAGTGATTTTCCCTCATTTCCACATGGTTATGGGTAATTCTTTCATCATGACCTTGGACTTCAATAACTCTATTTTAACATACAGACATTCCAAGAACAGTGTGGAATACCAAGTGATAACTTTCATTATATTTTCCCACTGGAATTTACCTCGAATATCATTGTACATATATGTATATCCATGATGGATGGGGAAATATGATATGTTAAAATCATCTAATAGTTACTTTTTTATAATTTGCGATGAAGGCAAACAATATCTTTGGTCCAATTGAATGAAACCTTCATCATCAATGTGGAAATTAGAAATACTCACTTCTATTACAATTTTCACCCTGATTTGATACTCTAGAATATCCCTTTGTTCCTCCTTGATCTTATTTTTGATAGATTATTGTTATGATGTTCCACCTCTGATCACTCTACAAAAGTAGGGTAATATGTGGCTATAGTGACTAAATCAGGTTACCCTATATTCTAGAGGTTGTTGAAAAGTAGCAAGAGAATTGTGCGTGTCTATACGGAGACTATTACCATTGGTAAGATTATAATATAGTAGGCGAATAATTTATGAATAAATGGATGAAATGTATACCAACTAACAACCGTAACAGTGGAGGACATAAATATCTTGATAACATAAATAGTTGAATAACCATAATATCCAATTCCTTAAATATGATGATCATGTCATAATACTATAAAAAATAGAAGTATGAAAAATCAGTACATTCTATTTAAACAATAAAAAGAAATGAAAAAAGGATAAACTCCAAAATAATCTCAATAGTATTTTTGGTAATCTCCTCCCATATTCCATATCATATGAGTCATACAGTCAATGTCAAACCCTTAACCTTATCCTGACCTACCACCATCACATCTATCTAGGTTCCAATTGGCATCCTGAACAAGGTGTGGGCATACATAATATTACATACCAATGGTTTCTATGATAAATCTAGTATATCTGTATTAATATAGCTATGATTAGGTAAAATAATAGTCAAATGGATAAGAAGCTGAAATAATAACCACGCAGGGCTTGGGGTTCCACATGGAATTACCATGCGACCATACCTGTCATGGCCTAAAGTGCATGTCTATGAATAGGTAACCTATAAGAAGTAAATTGGGATGGCTATGATAGGATTTTCCATGTGATAATAATAATGATTGTGTACCATAGGTGAATTTGAGGCATCCTTGACCTTATAGGGTCAGTCCAACTCACAATTATAACCATGTAGCCTAACAAAGGGTCAATGTGTAATTTGAGGTATTCAGACATAAAATTCAAGTGATAAATTTATATTAATGAGTGTTTGGAGTACATATAGATTAAATATTGGTCTAATAATTATTGGATCAAAAGCCAATAATCCATGTCACCATGTGTCTAAATACATCAATCTAGATCAGAGGAGTTAGTCCAAGTAATACTAATTTTTTGATATAAATTGAATGAATCATCAATACTGCACAGATTAACTCATATAATAATAAGAAAAATATCTAATTCCAAGGTGGGTATATAACTTAGAAACTTTCAAAATGAATTTTGGTGGTGTCCTATGAGTGTTCATGTAATTCCCACTGAAATCCATTGTTGGATCAATTCTGAACACTCCTTCAATATGTAAAGACCTATAATAATTTTATAAAATTTTTAAAAAAAATAAGAAATTTTTCAATCCATTTTTATTCATCTTTAAATTTAATGCAAACATTTTATTTTCATTAATAAATGCAAAAGGTAGATTAGTGAGTAGATTCTTTTTAAACATTTAAAAGTAAAAAATGAGGGCCCAAGTGAAATGTAAATCCCATACTATATCAAAATTATTCATTTCTTATAGCTTAAGAAAATAACCTTTAAAAATAAATCCAATAAATTAAATGGGTTCCAAAGGCTCTTGGATATAAGGACCCTCCAAATGAGATGATCCTAAGTGAGGTTCCAAACTCCAACAAAGTCAGCAGATATCATATGTGTTATGTGTCACAGATCCTTTGATTAATTTAATAGATTTCATAATTATAAGGAAAATAATATAGATTCCATCATGTTGAATAATTTAAACTTTTATAAATGGTTTAAACTATGAGGGAAATAGTATATTCCACCTACCTTATAGAGGTATAAGAGCACTCATCCGGTGTCAACATTTCATTCAAGCTTGGATAGATGAAATCAAAAAAATTGATAAATGCACTAAAATAGGGAATATTAATACATAGTGAAAAAGAATCAAATATGGAGAGAAAAATCAAAGAAGTAAGAAAACATACTAATGAATGTTTGGTTGGATAACCAATGTGATGAACTTTACTCTTATCGAAGACACGATTATGGAGTGGCATCAATGCATAATATGAGGTGAATAATGAGATCTCGCTCTTTATGTAGGATCGAAAGTGTAGATGTATATGTATATTAGATTGAATAATACAAGAGGGGGGTGAATTGTAGGTTTATAAACAATGTGTTTAAAAACTTAAGAGATTAATTTAAAAGATCTTAAACAAATACAGTTCAAACAACCACAATTGTGTTGAGTATAAAGGTATGATGTAATGTAATACTATTAGAAAAATAAAGTAATTGTATTCAAGATGAATACAATAATCAGAGTAATACAATTGTGAGGGATTATACCATAAAGCGTATAGAATCTATTAATACAATATGTAATAGAATAATTGTAATTGACACTATTACGATTGAATGTGTAACGAAGAAAGGAAACAATACAAATTCCTTTCTAATAGAAACAGCAGCGGAAAAGTAAGAGTATTACAATTCTTTTGACCAAAAGAGAAGGGTTATCCTTTCACCTAGGATAAGAGGTCTGTCTTACGACCACCTTGGTAAGCCCTCGATACGATGATCAGAACATCTGTCTGTCTATCCCCGGCAGCCCTCGATATGATGATAGGTTCGTCTGTCTGCTTATCCCAGGCAGCCCTCGATACAATAATCAGTTTGTCCATCTACATATCCCTGGCAGCCCTCGATTTTGTAGGTAATCAGCACCTCTGTCTTTCAAACACTTGAAATCCCTCGATACGAAGATCGGTCACACAATGCACAAAGCAAGAGAGAAGTCACAATGTCTCTCCCTAGAACTTGATAGAAGCAAAGTATCAGAGTCATTATTTTTATGCTTCAAATGAACTCCTCTTTATAGGCCTTAGGTTCCAATGGGCATATTTCCTCCAAATGTCATATTTCTCTGAAAAACTCGGAGGGACATGGACACCTGGAATTATAACGGTCATATTGAAACAGAAAGCATGACATCGTTTTGATTAGTTTGTAACTAACTCAATGACATCGTATTGGTTAAAACAAAAGATATATGAAGATGATAAACAAGAGTATGATAAATATGAAATAGGAGTTTTTGACTAAGTACCAAAACAAGGAAGTAAAGATACTATGAGTATTATAAGTATTACTAAATGTAATGTATTGATATGATACAAAGTAAGATACATAGAAGTGATTACAATTGATAGAGTCAGTATGATACGATTGACAGAGTCACTACGATACGATTGACATAGTCAGTATGAAAATTATAGTATTTAAGATCTGTATGGTCAGTACGATCAGCATGGTCAGTATGATCAACATGGTCAGTAGGATCAGCATGGTCAGTATGATCATCATGGTCAGTACGATCAACATGGTCAGTACGATCAGCATGGTAAAAGATATTTGTGGGTTCCAAAACAAGGTATAGAAGTCAAAGGAGGAATTTTGACTCAACAATCTCCCCATTTTTGGAAAGCTCCAAACACAGAGTGTATACAACAAGAAACAATTATCTCCCCCTGAGTTATTGGACACTCTTCTGAATATGAATTTGAATACAACTAACTCCCCCTTAAATATATACTTCCCTAAGGATTGTATTCACAAATTTTCCTTGGTTTCGAAGTATTTGATTAAAACATTCTCCCTCTGTAAATCATTTTCCCACTTTCTAAAACATTCTCCACCTTTGCGATTTACAAAATGAATGGGGTAACCTTGAGTTGCCTGAAAGAGTTAGAGAAAATAAATGCAAGAAAAAAGAAAGAGTAACATAAATATCATTACAAAACAAAGACAGGTTCCATAAGAAAAGGAAAAAAAATACAATAGTCATTTGTTTTCTCTTTCCTTTTCCTTCTTTATCAGCTCATGAAGAATGGATTTTAACTTATTGACTTCTTTCTTGTCTTCAGAAATTGAATCACCCTGAGATCTGAGAAGCTCTTGTTGGTCGGCAAAAAGCTGATCTTCATTCATGATAGTCTCCTCCTGGACTCTGATTACTTCTTCACGTGTATCAATTCGGACAGAAAAGCATTCATTCTTTCTTGAAACTCATTCACTAAAGGGATATCGGCTCCATGAGTTACCTGATTCAGTCTTTCAATAGTTTCATTGTCATGCTTATTGAAATCAATCGCAAGATCATTTGACAACCTCCTTATATAATCAATTTAAATCTCATTGTCATACACCGAGCTCTCTGTTTTCTATGACCACTTGGTCATCCTGTTGCAAGCCTTCTTATGAGCAGCTGAACATTCATATAGAACTTTCAAATAAGATTCAACTGACAACACTCTCTCAATTCTCTTACAGAGTCGAACTTCTTTTTCTGATTATTAGTAATGAAATCAATTTTTCCTTCTAGCCTGGGGAAATAGGGAATAGTCTTTTCAACCCTCCTTAAAACATGAACAATGTAATCACTTTTCTTGATAGAAATTGTCTGTTCTAAATCGGTATCCTCATCATAAGAATCCAGTTCATTTGATCGTCTTGAGTCAACAACTGGTTGTTTTCCTTTTGATTTTTCTTTCTCTTTCCTTTCTTCCTCCACTTTTTCACTAATGACAATAACTTTTTCTATATGAGAAGACTGACCACCTTGCTTTGCTTGAGAAGGTGTTTTATTTGGAGTTTCAAAAGATTCAACTGGTGTTTGATTTCCATGAGGAACTTTCTGAATACATTCACTCTGATTTTGGTAAGATTCTTCTCTAATATTTTTCGATCTTTGAAGGAATTTGAAAAGAAAATCTCCTTCCTCTTCTTCGAATTCCTCTATCTATTCCAACAATTGTTTTCATTTTTCTTTCTCGGGAATACTCTGTATGATAGGTTCTTGATGTATTTCTTACATTAGTTGGGAACTAGCATCCTTAACCATTCTCATAACATTTGAGATATCAAAGTCTTGAGCCTTTCTTTTCAAAAAAGGCTTCTTTTTCTTTTCAACATGAAGGGTTTCCTCTACCCTTATTCATTCTGCAAAAGCATTAGCTGGATCAAGTCCAAACATTGGAACACCTTCCTTTCTCTATTCCTTATTATTTCTCCACTTGGCCACCACTTCCTTATTGTATCTTGGTTTCTTCTTTGGCTTTGAACTAGTTTGTGGATCTGACTATTGAGGAACACCAAAAGAAGGATTGTTTTTTACTGGTATAGCTGTCGATTGATTCTGAGCCAATTCAATATCTACATCCTTTACAAAACGTTTTGAATTCGGATCAAAACAAACATTCAACTTCTTCAAAGTACTCTTACTAATCCATGATGGCTTCAGATCTATCAGTTTTCCTTTCAATGGAATATTGCAAAACTTCTTACTCTCGAGAATAAACTTTTTAAGGATAGATGGATACATAATAAAATGAGATTTGATTGCTCTTGACTTGACATTCTTAATTGTTTCAAAGATGTATCCCATAAGATTTACTTTTATCATGTTGACAAGATAGTCTAACATGAAGATAGTAGAAACCTTCAAAGCCACTCTATCAACATTCCTTGGGATAAGAAAACCATGCATCCAAAGAACCAGAAATCTATTATATGGAGAAATATGAGTTACTTTCCTCTTTTTATCATTTAAAACAAAAAGAGACTTTTAAGCATTTTCTTTGTTAAACGTACCTACTTCCTCTGGTAGTTTATGAGATGGAACGAAAGAATCACCTTATATCAGAACATTCAGAAAATGCGCTGCTTGATTCAGAGACATAGAAATCTGTCTATCGTACACAACAATGTTGATAGTCATGTTCTTATCAAAAGATACAGTTTTGTAAAAATGACAGACCTCATCAATAAGAACCGGATCCTGTGATACTGTTTTTTAAATACACAAATGCTCCCAGCCTTGGAACAATATGATTGTTTTGATTTTAGAATCGTACGAATTGAAAAAGTCTCAAGGAACTAACCTTTCTCTGAAAAAGTCTTTCTCTGAGAATTTCTTTGAAGACATTTCATTGGGAGTATTAGCAAAGGACTAATACATATAGGATAAGCCGCTTGAAGGATCGTACAATTACTTAAATAGATAGAGCATAGCTTCACCAGTAAACTTAAAATAAACCGATGTGGGTTTGGGGAGGGGGGGCTATTTACAGGAGAAAAAAGGGTGTCCGTTGATCTTCTATGGTTGAGATTAAATGAAATAAGATCAACAGATATGATTAAAAGGAATGATTTTTTTTTTAAAAAAATGTACCTGCCGGAGATCGTATAGTAATTTTTGGTTTTAGTAGGATTAACAACAAAAGAAAACACAAGCACACAAAGAAAAAGAATACATTCAACTGTCATGCCAATGGAAAACAAAGTAATTACCATTAACTGACGAGCTGATGGAAAACAATCTTGTTACCATGAACTGACAAGCTGGTGGAAAACAAGTTTTTTACCCTGAATGAACATGCCGATGAAAACGAAATTCATTACCATGAACGGACGTGCCGATGGAAAAGAAATTCATTACCATGAACAGATGTGCCGTTGGAAAAGAAATTCATTGCCATGAACGGACGTGCCGATGGGAAAGAAATTCATTACCATGAACAGAAGTGCCGATGGTAATGAATTTCTTTTCCATCGGCACGTCCATTCATGGTAATGAATTTCTTTTCCATCGGCACGTCCGTGTTGTAGGATAAAAAATTTAGATGTATATGTATATTAGATGGAACAATACAAGAGGGGGTGAATTTTAGATTTAAAAACCTTGTGTTTAAACACTTAAGAGATTAGTTTGTAAGGTCTTAAACTAATACAATTCAAACAACCACAATTTTATTGAGTATAAAGGTATGATGTAATGTAATACTATTAGAAAAATAAAGTAATTGTATTCAAGATGAATACAATAATCATTGTAATACATGTGTAAGGGATTCTACCATAAAGCGTATAGAATCTATTAATATAATATGTAATTGAATAAATGTAATTCAAACAATTACAATTGAAAGTGTATATAAGAAAGGAAACAATAAAAATTTCTTTCTAATACAAATAGTAGTGGAAAAGTAAAAGTATTTGAATTATTTTGACCCAAAGAGAAGGGTTATCCTTTCACCTATGATAAGAGGTCTGTATTACCACCACCCTGGTAAGCCCTTGATACGATGATCAGAATGTCTGTCTGCCTATCCACGGCAGCCCTCGATACGATGATCGGTTCGTCTGTCTGCCTATCCCTGGAAGCCCTCGATACGATGATCGGTTCGTCCGTCTGCCTATCCCTGGCAGCCATCAATTTTGTAGGTAATCAACACCTCTATCTTTCAAACACTTGAAAGCCCTCGATATGATGATCAGTTGCACAAAGAGAAAATAAAGAGAGAAGTCGCATCGTCTCTCTCTAGAACTTGATAGAAGCAAAGTATCACAGTCATTCTTTTTAGGCTTTAAATGAACTCCTATTTATAGGCCTTAGGTTCCAACGGTCATATTTCCTCCAACGGTCGTATTTCTCCGAAAAACTCAAAGGGACTTGGAAACATGGAATTATAACTGTCATATTGAAACAGAAATCACGACATCATTTTGATTAGTTTGTAACTAACTCAATGACATCGTATTGGATAAGACAAATGATATATGAAGATGATAAACAAGAGTGTGATTAATAGGAAACATGTGTTTTTGACTATGTACCAAAACAAGAAAGTAAAGATAGTATGAGTATTATAAGTATTAGTAAATGTAATGTATTGATGTGATACAAAGTAAGATACCCAGTAGTGAGTACAATTGACAGAGTCAGTATGATACGATTGACAGAGTCAGTATGATACGATTGACAAAGTCAGTACTAAAATTATAGTCTGTACGATCAGTATGGTCATTATGATCAGCATGGTCAGTACGATCAGCATGGTCATTATGATCAGTATGGTCATTATGATCAGCATGGTCAGTACGATCAGCATGGTCAGTACGATCAGCATGGTCAGTTTGATCAGCATGGTAAAAGACATTTATGCTTTCCAAAACAAGGTATAAAATTCAAAGGAGAAATTTTTACTCAACACTTGAAATAGTGTTTTCATTGAATGAAGATCAAATGGGGTTAATAGTTTAAATAAATCATGGAAAAAGTTCCAATTTACCCTTATTTAAAGGGTTCACACATTTTGGTTACATGGATTTTCCAAACCATGGGTTGACCATGTTTCTCCACTACTGAAGTTGTAGTACTTATGTGAGCTAGGCACATGGTTTGATCAAACTGTGAGCAGCCTGTGCACCCCTTTGTATTTCTCTATAGAACCACACATAACCATGTGACCTAATTTTCGTTGTTAATCTAGATTTTCTTCTCCTCTTTTCGGGCCTAGAGATTGAGATTTATAGTTTCTACTAATTGTTCCCCAACCATGTTCGTCCATTTGTTTCTCCAAAAATGAGATCTCCATGCTCCGAACAATCCTCGTATGTAATGACCCAATGTTTTCAATGGAAATTTTTTTCTTATGATTCTATCAGATAATTAAATAAAATAACAACCCAGTGAAGTAATATGTTCTTGAACACATTTAAACATAAGATTCTCACTTTTGTGATTTGAATTTCAAAAATATGACATACACGGTTGCAGTCAGAAAGTTATTTATTGTCTAATATGACCAACATAATTTTTATGAATAGTAACATACTCATTGGCATGGTAATTTTACCTTTATGAATAGTAACATACCCTAATTATTAGTAACCATACCTATGATATTATGTAAATAATATTCAACTGGAACCAAGATATACCTATATCAGGGAATAAGAAAATAAATGTTTTAAAATATTTATCTGTTGAGTAATTCAGGATTTTAATAAAATATTAAATTAATAATATACTGAAAATTATTTTTGAAAAAAGGATTCTATTTTTTGATACTACATCCCAAAAATGGTTGGGATGATTTTCTAGGATTTTTATAAAATAATTTTCTTTTTTATAAATAGTAAAATACGATAATATACAATAAATTCTAAATAATAGAATTATTGAGTCATTGATGATGATCTGATTATGTAATACCAATTGGTTCAAACTCCCATTCACTCGTTACTATTTTTGGTCATGGAATCATCACTATTGTTGGTCTTGAGGGATAATAATAAACTAAGGAATTAAATATATTGAAATCATTTTTCTCCTGCACTATAAATACCACCCCACAATACCTCTTCACTTCACACATCCGAAGATTCAATACATTTCTAAACTCCTCCAAAACATTTTCTCTATACCCTCACTCATGTCATATATCTTCTATTCTCATCAAAATACCAATACAAGGTTCCTCAAAGAGGATTCAAGACATAATTCTTCCCTCTCTCTCCCTCTCTTCCTTTAATTTCCTATTAATTTCAGGTTGTTTTCTTAAATTTATCCCCACATATACTCATCAACGTGGTATTTTAACAACATTAGATTAAATATACTATTATTTAATTATTATAGTGATAGAATATATCATCCTACCCCCTTCTCTTCTCTTTATTTTAAAAAGAAAACATTGTTTGTGAGGTGTTAATTTATCACCTTTAAGAACGACATGTTTACATTTTACTTTACCCACTTCAGATCTAGTCATCAATCCATGTTTATGGTTGAAATCAGATATGTTATATTTTTTATATCCTATTTAATGTTTGGGATCTAAATTATGTACATATTATTAAATGATTAAACAGAACAAGTTTGTAGTGGTTGATACCTACTTGAATTAACCCAAACTATCATCATTAAATTCTTATCAAACGATCCATTATCATGGTATATAAACTAATTATTTATAAGATCATTTCATGTTATATAACATAATATATAACATTTAATTACAATTTTTGATGTTCATCAACGTTTAAAATGAACTTCCCTTCATCAATACAAGTGAACTGTATAAGGAAACTATAAAACCCATCATTCATGAACTATAAAATTAAACCACATAACTGATTACAAATGACACAAAATAACATTAAAATTGAATAAGAAATCAATTAAATTTATAATAGTTTCTGGAATTATTAATTAATAAACCTAATTTTCTTATTCAACTAATTAATAACAAGGGAAGAACACCTTCAAACATAAGGTAACGGATCCTCTCCATTTCACTTTTATTGAAGAATGTCCTCTATGATATTCCATTTTATGTCTAATAAATAATTATGGGGTATGATTTCACACCTCCCTAATAATTCCCTAACTATTTATAAGTGATGAGAAACTCTTTTTTCTCTCTTGAAGCCCTCTTATGTACACCTGATACCATGATGATAATCTGTGAGGAATTCTACCCAAATCTCTTTTATTCCATCGGGTTGTCGTTTCAATATTTATACCAAAATGAAGTTATATTGTCTATTTATTTTCATCTTCTAAATGATTTTTAAATGAAAAAAATTCATTTATCAAGACCTATTCATCATTCTGTTTCTGGAATATATGTGATTTTAAGTGATTCCCTCATGAAAACTCCATGATAACCAAACTTGTTTTAAGGTAATTTCCTGAATTTTTACATAGTTTTTTGTTAACTATATCATATATATTAAGCCATGATTTTATTTATAAAAGAATTTTTTATTATTAAAACCTTCTTCTTTCACTTTTTGTTTTATATAAAATATTGTCCCTTTTTTATTTTTAAGCTCTTTAGTGTTTTCTTTTAAACCGTAAAAAAATGTTTTAATTACAAAATTTATTAAATATATTTCTTACATGTTATCACTTGTGATTGACATCACTTACCTTGATATATTCCTATTTTACCATTTTTATCATCCATTTATGTTCTAATTCATTTCTTTCGTGGAATGTTGTATGATACACCAATTTGATATGCTTTACGGCATGATTATGGTATAGATTTCTTTCTATGGGTGACCCTTATGTATACGTAAGAATGATTATGCATGATTATTTATGTGGAAAAAATAATCATTAAAAGTTATTATGGGTACACCTAGAGAGTACCCCAATGAATTGTGTAAAGTTATGTCTCATGAGATGTGATGTGCGATGGTCTTGGCAGTTATCCCTGGCTTGAGATACTATGTGAAACGATCTTGGCGGTTAGCCCTGACTCATACTAAAGTTTTGTTTTAGGTTTCTATCACATTTCTATGACTCCATGTTTATATGATCCCATTATTATATGTTTTGATTCTTTATTTCACATGACTTTTTATGTCTTTATGTCATGCCTACTATCCCATGTTCTAATTATTTATTCTTATGGTTATTCCCGTACTGGGATTTTAGCTCATCCTTTTGTTTATGTTTTCCCCAAGTTATCCTATGCATATGCATTTTCATAATGAAAGATAGGTTCACATTATGTATTTTAAATAAAAAATTGTATTTATAATGATGGTTTATGTATCTAGTCTTCCAAGAAACTTGACTTAATGATCCATGGATTGTACTGTGATGTACAATTATGCATAAAATCATGCAATGTAATATGTAAAAGGATAGGGTCTCTATAGTTGGTATCAAAGGATAGTCTGGAAATTTTTTTGAGATTATGAGTTAACCACTTTACTGATAACCTTAAGGAAGAGACTATGTATAATAAAACATCCATGAATATTGGTAAGTATAGAGTAAGATGTTTATCAAAAAAATGCATTTGTTTCTTGATAAAATCATGTATATGTGGCTCTGGAACAGATGTACCTTGGAGTGGAAACTTGGACAATGAGTTTCTGGCCTAACCTCGCATATCCTAGTACACAGGACTTGCTACACTCTTAGATTGACACTCTCGTGAGATGTGCTTTGGTAAATTCATTATCTTAATACAGGACATTATTAGAAATATCCCATATGAATATAAGTTATAAAATATATTAAGGATAAACTATATTTAAACATAAGTAATCACAAGTTAGGATATACTTCTTTATTATATGTTTATCGGTTTATGTTCAAATGTTACCTTTTTTGTTCAAAAACAATGTATTCAATCCCTATGATTTTTAGTTCTTTTTCTTAGCTAATGGAGGTATTTAGAAGAACATGATCTAGTAACCAATGTGACTGAAAATTTGATGATTTCCCTAATGATATTCCCAATATAATGGGAATGGGTGCTCAAAACATCATGAAAGTGCTTTATCATCTTGATCATGTTATGAATAATAACATGAATCATGTGAAACACCCTCATCCTCCAATAAAAGATCACGTTTTCGTAGAGTCTGTCTTGTTTAAAAGTCCTACAAAGTTTAGAGGATATTCAAATCCCCTCCTCATGGAACAATAGATTAACACCACTGAAAAGAAAATCTCCATCCTTCAGTGCTCGGATGAAAATAATGGTGTATGTTCAGTATATAATTTTGATGGGGAAGTTGATCAGTGGTTGACATTGGTCAATAATACAAATCCCCATGAGGAAATTGATTCTGTAGTTTGGGACGAATTCAAGAGATTGTTTTTCAGTAAATATTTTTCTCAAACCCTCTATCACAAGATAGATAGAGAGTTTCTCAGTCTCATGCGGAAGGAAGATGATTCCATTGAGCTATAAGAAGAACACCATACAAGGATTGAAAGGTAAACCTATGGCTTTTTCAGGAACACCGAAATCAAGGTGGATCATTTCATTAGTGGGATAAAGCCATGTATATGGATGGTGTTGGAGATTTGAGACTTCAAAATTTATAAAAATATTTCTCATTGTTCCCTCAAGGTCGAAATGGAGATTAGATACTCTCAGTGGTCTCACTGGCCTGGTAACAAGAAGTGGGAAATGAAAAACAACATTGGTGGTTCAACAAAAAAAACCTATGATGGAAAGAAGCCCAAATATATCACTTGTAAAAGATGTGTGAAGAAGCCTCATGGGAACTGTCTAAAGGGAATCCTGAATTTCTTCAAATGTGGAAAGCTGGGACATCTTGCCAAAAACTGCTGAAGGGATATGAAAAATCCCACTAATGTGGAATAAGAAAGGAAGGTTCAGATCATCGCTTATCCAGTGGTGCAATGTTACTACTGCAAAGAGCATGGGAATTATGTAATACATTTCCCTAATCCAAGGGTTGTCAGAAAAAATCCAAAAAACCTCCAAGGCAATAAGGAAGGGATTATGCTATCATTAATGCTGAGGTAGATCTGGAAAACAATGTTGTGATAGGTATGCTAGTTACTCATTCAATAATGCTGAACATACTATTTCATTCTGGTTTATTGAATTCTTCTTTATCATGAATGTTTAGTAGAAATATTCATACACTCCATCAAAATTTTAAGGAAAAGTTATCTATGAGAACAACGAGTGGGGAAATTATTTCATCCATAGTCTATATAACCTCCCTATTTACTATTTATCAACTGAACCTCCCAGAAATTCTTAGCATACTTCCTTTAGTGTATTTTGACATTATCATGTCAATGGATTGTCTATATTTATTTAAATCCATCATAAAATGTTGGTAAAGGTAAATCACTCTTCACATCCCAATGCATCCTCAAATTCTTTACAAGTGTATTGATGATGATGAATATCTTTTTGAATCATCATATTAATTGTGGATATTTATTCTTTATGAGAAATCATATCTATCAAAAATGATTGATACATAAGAGAGAATCATGGTCGAAGAAATTACCATCATGGGGGATTACACTAAGGTATGTCTTGAAGATTTTCATGGCCTTCCTCCTTTTTTATAGGTTGAGTTTTCAACTGAACTTATTTGTGAATCTCTTCCTATATCACAAACACCACATAAGATGGACACCATAGAGCTAGAGGAGCTGAAGAAGCAGTTAAAAGTGAACATGAAGAAGGGTTTTATATTCCTGTGTGCTTCACCATGGGGTGTTCTAGTCCTCTTGATCAATAAGAAGGATGGATCAATGAGCCTTTGCATTGATTATCATGATCTTAATAAAATCATGATAAAGAAAAAGTATCTCCTATTATAGATAGATGGATTGTTTGATCTCCTTTGGGGGGGGATTTATTTTACTAAGGTAGACATTCGGTTGGGATAACACTAATTAAATGTGAGGAAGAATGATATTTCCAAGATGCCTTTTGAACGAGGTATGGACACTATGAGTTCATAGTGATGCCCTTCAGACTCACTAATGCCCTGAATATTTTCATGGATTTAGTGAATAGAGACTTTGGAGATTGCATCAAAAAAATTGTGGTAGTATTTATTGACAATATTTAGATATACTCCAAGATCAAGGAGGATCAGGAGGAGAATTTGAATACTATATTAAAGACATTTCTAATGGAGAAGCTCTAGGAAAAGTGCATTAAATGTGAGTTCTGGATTGAGGATGTATAGTTCTTGGGGCATGTTATCACTAGAATAGGGATACCTGTGGACCCTTCCAAGACAAAGGAAATTGAAGAGTGGCCTAGGCCAACTTATTTAATGGAGATCCGAAACATTCTGGGTCTAGCTGGGTATTACTGAATATTTGTGAAGAACATTTCATGATTTTCAGAATCCACTGAATAAGATGAAAAAAAGAGTACTATTTTTCTAAACTCATGAATGTGGAGACTATTTAAAGGAGTTGAAGAAGAGGCATATCACTATGCCAATACTCACACTCTTAATGAGGGGAGAACACTTTGTGGTGTATATTGATTCTTAAATGAGTGGAATATGTTATGTGATGATGCAAAATGATAATGTGGTAGCCTATGCCACACGTCTGCTGAAAATCCATGTGAAAAACAAAACCACGCATGATCTAGAGTTTACATCAGTGATATTTGCGTTGAATATCTAACGGTGTTATCTATACGAGGATAAGTTTGAGATATATACAGATTATAGGAGTCTGAAATATATATCCACACAAAAAAAGATTAATATGTACCCTCTAAGATGGATAGATCTCATCAAGGATTATATCTGCTCAATCCACTAACATTCCCGATAAGGAAAATAAGGTGGCAAATGCTCTATGTTGGAATGATCCTTTATCTTTACCAATGATAAGAATTGAAAAGGATCTGTTCTTTATATATTTGTAGATGATGGACATGGGAATCAATAGGGTAGAAACATCATCAACCATTTGTCAAATTATTTCTCAACCATCCCTCATAGAGAAAATAAAGGATGCTCAAAGAAAAAATGTGGAAATTCGTAAAAGGGTGGAAGCTATAAAAAATGGGAAATCAATAGAGTTCATGATTGATGAAGAAGGAGTTATAATATTTGGATCCCAATTACATGTACCATATAATCCATAGCTAAAGAATTAGCTTTTAAATGATGCACATAGCTCCATATTCTCTATCCACCTAGGGAGCACGAATATGTATCGAGATCCTTGAGAGAACTTTTAGTGGGATAAAATGAAAATGGAACTTAATGAATATACATCAATGGTCCTGGAATTTCAGCATGTGATGTTTGAGAGGAAAAATTCTATGAAAATTATTCAACCATTATCCAAACCATCAAGGAAGTGGGAGAACCTCACCACAGACATTGTCGCTAGACTTCCAAGGACATATAGATAAAACCATGATATATGGGTCATTATAGATCATATTACAAAGATTTCTCACTTTATCATGATTTGATAGGACTTATATTTCGTCCAAATTGCATAGATATATATCAAAGAAGTGGTATGAATACATAGATTACCACTATCTATTCAATCCGATCGAGATCCGGGATTCACCTCGATGTTATGGAAGAGTATCTAACAGGATATAAGCACTGAACTGAACATCAGTACGTCCTATCATCCTCAAAATTATGGTCATTCCTTGCAGACAATTCAAACACTGCAAGACATGTTGAGAGAATGATCTATGGACTTCAAATGAGGAAAAGACCAATATCTTCCACTGGTTGAATTCACCTGCAAAATAGTTTCCACTCGAGCATTTGAATGGCACCATACAAAGCCCTTTATGGGAAAAGGTGAAGAACACTAGTGTGTTGGGATGAAGTCAGTGATCATAAGCCGGTAGGACCTGAAATGGCTGAAGAAATGATGGAGAAGATGTTAACCAGTCGTTGGAAATTTAAGGCAGCCCAAATTTGACAGAAGAGTTATGCAGACAATTTTCAACAAAACCTTGAGTTCAAAGTTGGAGACATGTTATTTCAACGCATATCTCTTTGGAAGAAGGTCATGTGATTTGGGGTGAAAGGGAAGCTAAGTACCCCATACATCGGACCCTACTGTATTCATGATCATATCTGGGTTGTGTCCTATCAACTGGTACATCTGCATACCATGTCCAAAGTACATGATGCCTTCCACATATCCCTCTTAAAAAAGTACATACCAGACACTTCACATGTACTCTCTTCAGAGGTAGTACATTTCTAGAATGAAATTTCTTACGAGGAATAGCTAGTGAAGATCATGGATCATAGATAAATAGGTATATCTATCAAGACTGCTCACCTTTTCAATGTACTATGGCAGAACCAAAAGTAAGAAAAAGAAACATGGGAAACAGATGAGAAAATAAATGAAAATTACCCACACTTTTTTATGGCATAGATTGTAAAATGAAATTTCAAGGGAAATTTTTCATAAGGTGGGGTAATGTAATGACCCAAATTTTTCAATGAAAATTTAATTATTTTTACTATGTTAGATAATAACATGAAATCACAACACAATGAACAATTATGTTATAGGTTACCTTTGAACATACTTTTTTTACTTCTGTGATTTGAATTTCAAGAATCTCACATACACGATTGCGATTAGTAAGTTATTTGGAGTCTAATATGACCAACATAATATTTACTGAATATTAACATACCATTATGAATAGTAATGTTACTTTTATTAATAGTGACATACCCAAATGAATTGTAACATTACCTATGATAGTATATAAATAATATTCATGTGGATGTATGATATAACTATATTCAAGAATAAGAAAATAAATTTTTGTATTTTTTACGTAAATTGTTATTTTAAATAAATATTAAATTAATCATATTTAGAAAATTATTTATAAAAAATGGATTTTAGTTTTTGATTCTAGATGTTGGAAAATGTTTTGGGTGAATTTTTGGTATTTTTCAAAAATAAATGAATTATTGACGAATTGAAAAATACGATAATTTACGATAAATGATAAATAATGGATTAATTGAGTCATTGATGATTATCTACTAATGTAATCCAAATTGGTTAGAAATCACATGCAGTCATTATTATTTTTTATCATGTAATCATCTCTTTTTTGGATTTGAGGTAAAATAACAAACTAAGTTATTAAATATTTTGAAAACTCGCCTCTCCTCCACTATAAATACCACCCCTCCTTACCTCTTCTCTTCACACCACATAAGATTCAATTCATGTATAAAATATTCCCAAAAATTTCAAATAGCCCCTCCAACATGTCGTAGAGCTTCTGGTCTCATCAAAATATCAATCCATGGTGCCTTAATGAGGAATCAAGTGGTAATTCATCTCTCTCTCTCTTTTCATTTAACTTCCTATAAATTCCACGTTATTTTTTTAAATATCTCCCCACATATCCTCGTACAAATAGTATGGTAACTCTATTATATTACATATAATGGAATTTTATGATAAAAAATGGATAATGTATCACCTAACCACCTTCTCCTATTAATTTTATGTTATAATAGAAAACATTATTTGTGGGGTATTAATTTACCACCTTCAACAACGACATGTTTTCATTTCCATTTACCACCTAATCATGAAACCATTTTAATGGCCTAAATAGGATACATAATTTTATATATATCCTATTTAATTTTTTGTTACTAACTTTTTTACAAGATACTAAATTATTAAACAAAACAAGTTCGTTGAGTTTGAAAACTGCTTGCATTACCCCAAACGATTATCATAAAATTATTATCTGATGATCCATTATCATGGTATATAAATTTTATAAAAATATCATTTCCATTTTTTTAACATCATAAATAATATATATTTATAATTATGGACATTTATCCATGTTTTAAATGAACATTTATTCATTAATACAAGTGAATGGTTCTTGGAAACTATAAAAATGAACACTCGTGAACAATAAAAATGAACCACTTAACCCACTAAAAAGGACATGAATGAACCTAAAAATGGTATAATAAAAATTTACATATAGATGTGGTTCTGGACTTATTAAATAATAAATCTAATTTTTTTATTCCTATCATTAATAATAAGGGGACAACACCTCTGGACATTAGGTAAGGGATCCTCTCCATTTCACTTTTGTTTAGAAATGTCCTCTATTCTATACCATTTTTATGTTTAATCCCTAATGATGTGGTATGATTTTAAACCACCCAAAAAATTCTTTTATTATGTATATGAAATGAGAAACCCCTTTCTCTCACTTGATTCCCACTTAAGTAAACCTGATACCATACTGTTAATCTGTGAGGCATTCTTCCAGAATCTTATTTTTTCCTTTGGGTTACCTTATCATTATTTCTAAAAAATGAATTTATATTTTCTATTTATGTGCATCATCTAAATAATGTTTAAATTTAAAAAACTCATTAATCATCACCCATTCTTCATTAAATTTTAGGTATGTACATGCTATTAAGTGATTCCCTCCACAATACTCCTCGATAATCAAACCTCTTTTAAGGGAACAACAAGAATTCTTACTTAATTTCACGTGCACTCAATCAAGTGTTTTAAGACACCATTTTTTTAATAAAATATCTATTTTTATTATTAAAACCTTCTTGGTTCACTTCTTGTTTTACAAAAAATATTTTCCCTTTTCAATTTTTAAAACTCTATAGTATTATCCATAAAACCACACAAAAATGATTTAATGATAAAATTTATGAAATAAATTTCCTAAATGTTTTCACTTCTATTTGAAATCACATACCAATATATATTCCTATTTTACCCTTGTTTACATCCATGTACATTCTAATTCATTTATTTCATGGTCACTTTTATAATACACCCATTTGTTATGCTTTTCAACATGACGGAGTTACCCAAATTTTCATATGGGTAACCCATATGTCTATGTAAGGTTGATTATGAAAAATTATTTACATAGAAATCATATTCATGGAAATTTATGATGGTTTCACTCAGGTAGTCTTCCAATATAATGGGTAATGTTATGTCTCAAGATATTTTATGAGCAACGGTCCTTTTGGTTATCCTTGGCTGGTGCTACTATGTGAAATGATCTTGGCAGTTAGACTTGACTCATACGAAATCCATGTTTTATGTTGCTTCACAAATTATATAACCCCATTTTTATAAGATCCCATGTTTATATGTTATGAATCCTCAGGTTACAATCCCTTTTATTCATGTATGTCATGTCTTTTACCCCATGTGTTAATGCTTTGTTCTTATGGTTGATCCCATACTAGTATTTTTGATCATCCATTTGTTCATGTTATCCCCATGTTATACTATGAAAAAGTATTAGAACCATCGAATATTGGAGCCCATTATGTAGTTTAAATAAATATTTATTTTTATAATGTTTTGTTGTACCTAGTATTCTAAGACACTAGACTTAACGATCCATGGATTTTACTCTGATGTATAATTATGCTTAAAATAATGTACTATTATATGTAAAAGGAAAGGGTTTCTATATTGGATGATCTAAAAACCATACTTAACCGTTTAAAAAAATTATAATGTCAGAAAATAAATTTGAAATAAAACATAACAGATCCATACCTCATTACAAATTTGGGATGTTACAACCTCTCCTCTTTAATATAACTTATCCTCAAGTTTCTTTAAGGGTGACTCATCTAAATTTAATAAATGTTTTCTCAAATTTTCACATGTATTAGTCTCCCTCCACTATATATCATCTTGTACATGATTGTTCTACTGTTGAACCCAAACTATAGGGACCAACCTACGTCGAAGATCATTCGTTCTCTGATCAATAATACATATAGGATACTCCTCAAAAGTATAATCAATCTCTAATTCAACATCTTGATGATCAATGATATATGAATAGTCAAAATGATATTGGAGAATATTTCATATGTGGAATATATTTTTCAGTTATCGTACATCTAAGGTAATAGCAACTGATAGGTGTTTTCCCAACTCTCTCTAACATCTAAAAGGTCCCAACATAATGAGGTGATAGATTCCCCTATTTTTGAATCTATATATGCCTTAAACTAGGATAAACACATTGGAATACCTCATCCCTAAACTCAAAATCATGTGATAGTTGATTGGGGTTGGAATAAAAATACTTCATACACTGATCTATATTCATTTTATTTTGGATAATTTTTATGTTCTTAAAAGTCCCCTAAATTTTCAAGATTTGAATATCAATCCCTCCCCTACCTCTGACTAGCAGAGAGGTGATCAGTATGACCCACTATATAAGACCTCATAGGGATTCATCTATATCATTTATATGAACTTATTATTATTTGAAAACTATTATATAGGGATATTTTTTTAGGAATAACCTCCATAATCAAGGATTCATATAGTAACCAGGCCATCAAACAATTTTATCATATGTTCAAAATAAATATTTATCTATGGGTGATAGGTTTTAGTCAAATGTACCTATGAACTCAGTCCCCTTTGTAACTCTTATTATAACCAAAATGTAAACTAATAATATTTGTATGATACTATCATCCATGGAACTGTATGATGTCATATAATCTCATAAACAAATATCCTTTCAATATCGTCAATTGAAAATTTCCCCATGATAAAAAAATTGAGTGAACTTCATTAACCTTCCAATGATCACACACACTACATCACTACCTCGGGGAGATTCTTGTCATCCAGAATCCATGGTGACATAATCCCATTTTCACTCTAGAAATAGAAATTGATGTAAAATCCAATATGTTCACCAGTGTTCCACCATCACATATTAATAAGTTTAACACCAATGTAAAAAATACAATTTTCAATATTCTCATACCCCTCCGCCAATATTGGTAGTGTAAGTCACAATAAATCTGTGTATTATTGAAGTGTAATGATGAACTAAAATCATGTTGTTCTCTAATAAATTCCATTATCACGTATCTATGAAACCATAAATGTCTATCAATTTGAAATATCTCTTCCTCATCAATGATCCGGCTAGGTGGTGGATCTTCAGCTAAAATTTTCTCACATAGGACCAATCCATTGGGATCAAAAAGCATCCTCAACCTCACTCTATTGAAGATTTAATAATTCATTCCTAAATCTATAATTATATTTTTTCCTTAATTCTCCTAGAAATAAAATTTCAACTTGTAAAATATGGTTATCAAATTCTAGTCACGACAGGTCTCTTGAAATGAATGTATCCGAGTCCTTTAGCTTGTAGAACTATCTATGAAATTTCTATTCCATAGACTGTAGGAAAGTTCAATATTAATGAACTCTATGTATTGAAACCACTTTCTTTGTAAGAGATTTAATTCACACTTTGTAAAATAAATTTAGTATTTTTGTCTACTAACATAAAAAACACTCTCCAAAATTTTAAAACATCGTACAACACAATGAAATTACTATAGATACTAATTCATGATTTTATGTCAAGAAATTCCTCTCATGAGGTCTTGATTGATGAGATATGCATGATATGACTTTATCTTCCAACATCAAGAATTATTCTTTCTATATTCCCGATGCAGAGTAATAATATCTATTTCTTTTTCAGAACATTAGATGAATTGGGATTGGTGCTGAATTCATTCTCACCTTCAGCAGTTGAAAGGATCTTTTAAATTATTCATACTATATGAATTTCAAACTTTTCATTTTCAAACATGTATTATAATAATCCAAGAAAAAAATTCTCGAATGAAGTTCCTATAATAGTTATCGAGTCATAAGAAACTATGATTTTTTAAAATGTTCCTAGTGTAATCCCATGAAACCACAACCTTTGCCTTCTTTGGGTCAATAAATATTTTATCCTCAAAGATAATGTGATCCAAGAAGTGTACCTTCTAGACTCGGAACATGTATTTGGGGATCATGGAAAATAACTAGATCTCACTCAGTTTTCCCAAAATGATATCATGATTTTGGGAATGTTCATGTTGATTATGTAAGAATGCTAATATTTTTTCCTTGAAAACAACCACAAAAGAATCCAAAAATTGGTGGAAAATCAAAATCATCAGAGCCATAAAAAAGGCATCCATTTTCATCAAACCGAACAACATAAGTAGATACTCATATATGATATATATTTTATTAAATTTTATAATGGGAATATATGGAGTCTAACTTATACTTGATGGTAGCTTGACCTCAAATCAATCTTCGAGAAAACCTAATCTCCTCGTATCTAGAAGAATAGGTCATCAATATAAGAAAATAAGTACCATTTCTTAACCAAATGGTGTTTCAACCAATTTTAATCCCTGAAAACCTTTTGGTAACTATCTTTATTCTTAGATTAAAATGTGGGTGAACCCATTGGATAATTATTAGTTCATATAAAACCCATATCTTTTAAGTCCATTAGCTACCAATTGAGGTCCTATAACTGAGTAGTATCTATCATGTAATAAAGAAATAATATCACTACTACTCAATGAGTAGCTAAATAGTAAACTCTACCTCTATCCTGGTATAGATTATATATATAAAATTTTGGAAACAATCCATTAAACAATCTACTACATGTGTGAAATTAGCAAGATGGGCACCCTGATCATATAGCATAAGATAAGAAATCTGTTCAGACATCCCAACCAACCCATGATTCTTATGTCCAACATGAATTTACTAGCTATTAAATTATCCTTTTTTAAAATAGGTAAATATCTTAGGTGACGTGGAAAAATAATATGGTTATAATAATCAATGTAAGCATGATAGAAAACAAACTAGTCCATCCTAAAAATGATGTTGAAGCCTATCATATCTCACGGGTTAATTGGTTCTGTGTGAACTGATGACTGATAACCTTAAGGGGACATCTCTACATTGGAATACATTTATTGAATATACTCCCAGTAGAAAATTTGAAGTAGTCATTCTATATAAATAAAAAATAGTAATCCTAATGATTTCTATAAAATCCATAGAGATAAAATAGTGTCAAGTGCCTCTATCAAAAAGGGAAGATACTAATGTTTAATCAACTAGGATTATACCTCATAATATTGACATCGTATAACCTTGATAATCTAGTATAGGATGTACCATTTATATAGAGAATTTTATTTTCACCTAAGCTATATCCTGACTAACTAGAGTGACTCCACTCATATATCACAACATATCTAGAGTATGGCCTCTTCAAAAATGTCCACCTCCTCGGCTTGTATGGTTGGTGGTACTCCAACTCCCCTACTGACGTGTTTCTTCCAATCCTACTCCATAAAAAAAATTTAGGGTTTATCCTCTCCCACATGGAATAGATGGGAATGATTGGAATAATCTTTGATGATGGGCCATTTTTTCATAGTCTCGGTAGTCAAATAGGTCTCAATCACACTAGGGTTTACAATAAACATCTGACTAGACTGATGGCATTTAACTAAACTTCCATTGTGAATGCCTTATATATAACTACCCTATTGAGACCCATCAAGATGATTCTTCATATTAGTGGATTAACTACCCGAACATGGAACTGAATCACCATATCATATACCCTCAACTACCCTCATATTAAACTTTTTAGTATGGTTCTTGTTTACTATCTATAAAATAATAACTACATGGAAGATATTTACCAAATATCGAATGGTATAAATGACCCTATCCTAAAGAAATCATGCGTTATAAAACATATCACCAGAACAAGTAAGCACAAATTAATGTTGCTCCGTGAAATGAGAATTGTAGTCCATAACATAGGTAGTTCCCTAATATAGATTCTTTAAATCTCTCACATGGTCAGCTCTCAGTACCTCATGAATGATGTAATCATATAAGTGATATTGGAAATACCTCTAAACAACACTTTTATTCTCATCATATTAGTGTAGAACATTGAAACAATTCTTGGAAAATCCCAATAGAATATAAGAAGAAATATTGAACCTTCTTTATATAGTTGTATAGAGATTCCCAAGGATAGAAAATATGGCCTCTATCGATGACTCAACATCATATGGGCCACCCTCTGCAGATACAGTAGGTGGGTGATAGTATTGGAATTCCTTCATATACTTTGAAATACTTTTTTCAAGTATAGGAGCTCCCTCTGTATGTAGAAAAAACATAGAAACCCTTCACGAAGATAAAAATGGTTTCATAGTTGAGGAATAACATTAGTTACAACTAGAGTTTCTTCATTTAGAACAAGTAATTGGTCTAGTTGAACAACTCCTGCAATGTGGTCATCACCACCTTCCTATCATTTGAAATTAATTTTTCATTTATCCATATATCAATAATTTCCACGAACCATCCAAATAACATGATAAAAATAAAAAGGATGTTCTAATGGTGTACTAATTAGTATAAAGTCTCACTAACCCAAAAAAAACTATCCTAAATAAACATGATATATGGTAATGTTATTTTATTGATTCAAATTATGAATTATTGGGGTTTCGATAGATGAAAATCCAATTTCATGTTATAGAGAAAAAAATTCTTGATATTTTTATTGCAATGAAAATTATATGCAAGCAAATTCTTTCTTAATTTTTAACTCAACGATTCAAAACAATACACACACACACATATATAAATATATATATCATCACCCAGTTGGATGTTTCTATCATTCCCAATTTATAAAGTCATATTCCTTATAAGTTATAAATTTTACTATATGTAACTACAACCAATATTTTATGTTGGTTCAATGAAATGGATAGCGATTCATAATTTATAGAGGGATACAAACCCTTTTAATTTCAATTATTATCTATGAAATTTTAAATAAATAATGTTTCATCCCATGAAACAAATGATCCATTGCTCAATCATGTGATAATTTGTTAATTAAGGTTCCACCATCAATATATGCAGAAAAAAATCATTCAGATTGAGGAAAACAATTCAATTAATCCAATTATTTTTATCCCTATAGGAAATGTTAGTCTGATAATAGACATAGTCGTTAAGGTAATAGAAATTCTCTAGGAATTTCATGTAGTAAAGTGAATATGGCATAGAATTTTCATGGAATGTGAATCCTAAAAAAAATGATGAATTAAAACTATATTTTTCACATATTGGACCAATGATGAAGATAAAATAAAAAATATTAATGAATTCCTAAATAAATGTGTTTCATAAAATTGTGAGATCACTACAGCTAGACTAGGAATAATAAAGAAAATCAAATCTCATCCTAGGAAATTCAGATTTTCCCCATATATGGTTATATACTCCTTGGAATAGGCTAATTACCCAATTCCACCTTGTCCAAATCTCCGATCTAAGAATCCTAGAATAGTAATAAAGAAATAGAATTATATGATACCACTTTGTTAAATATAGAAGTAGAATAAAAGATAATAGTAGCCAAACTGGTGTCCATGTGGCCTGAAGAGCACCTCCACATATGCTAGAGGCTATCGACCAGCAGTGAAGAACAATGTTGTTTCAATGGTGATAATATTACCTCTAATCAGGTTGGAGTGCAACAGAATAATATTTATTGAATAAACAGTTTAAATTGATGACAAATAATATTCATAACATTGGAAGTGATCAAAATCTAAATATGATAAGCAGATGAAGGACCATAATATCTATGTCTTATAATAACAATTATATTTTCATAATACTTTACAAAAACAGGAAGTATGAAACATTAGTAAATTCTACAAAAAATTAAATACAAAAAAGCTAAATTCCAAAATCCTCCCAAGAATATGCTTGGTCATATGCTATTATAATCTATCCTATCACAAGAGTCAAACATCTAAATTCTAACTCATTCCATTTTCATTATTTTCCATAATTAATTATATTATAATACTAATCATTTTCCCAAATATGGTGTAAGATATACTCAGTAGGCCACCACCTATAGTGGCTATAAAAAATATGGTTGTGTGTATAAATATAGTAGTACGAAGATAAAGTTATAATCATATGGATACAAAACTAAAATAATAACCATGTAAGGATTTGGTTCTTTATGTTTTACCAAGTAGATCCTCCCATATTAAACCTAACATTCATGTGTCTAAATTGGTAACATACAATAATCTAAGGCCTATTAATATTATTGGATTTCTAGTTTAAAATAATGATGATTGTGGGACAAACGTGAATCTACGGTATCCTTCACCTAAGAGGCTCGATCCACCTCATAATGATAGAACTGGAATATAAAAAATGGAATATGTGTAATCTAAGGTGTAAACCCTTTTAATTCTAGTGAATAAATGTTCCTAAATGACTCTTTGGTGTAATTGTAAAGTAAATACTAGTCTAAGCATTATTGGATCCCAAGGAAGAGATCTAAGGCATCACATGTCCAAAAAAAGATGAATCTAATTAGATAATCCAAATAATTATAATTCAAGACATAAATCAAATGAATCATTACTACTATAGTGAGGAAAACATGTAATGATAATTCAAAGATCAAATTCCAAGGTTGGTATCCCCCTTGGAAATTCGGTTAATGAATCATGGTTGTTTCATATAAGTTATCAAGGAAATCCCTCATAAATCCAAGTCTGGATCAAGTCTGACCACTCCATTGACATGAAAAGGGTCCACAATCATTTGGAAACATTTATTATCAATCGTATAACATGTGTTAATTCATTCCACATTACATTTTTATTTAATTACATCATTTTCTTTTTCATTCATCAATGAAAATGGTTCATAAGGTTGTTCTATCAGTTAAAATAAATTATACAAAAAAATTGGGGAGAAGCGAAAGAAACATCTAATCCTATATAAAAAATATTCATTTATTATAAATCAATAAATTTTCATTTTAAAAATCAATAAAAACAATGAAATGGGTGTCAAAGGATCATATCTATAAGGACTCAAAAAAAGTGGTGATCATGATTGGTTCTAACATTCAACAAGTCAATAGATATCATAAGTGGTCTAGTTCATTGTTTACATAATTAATTTAAAAAATTTCATAATTAAAATTCCACATACATAGATTCTTTTATGTGACATAGTGGAAATATTTATAAGTGGGTGATACTTTAAAGGAAATGGTGTAGACTATAACATTATGAAATAATATGGAATCAAATTATGTAGGGGATTCCAAATTGTACTAGGAAATAAGAATTCATAAGAATATATGAATACCCTAAAAAGGGCTTATTAAATAATTTTGGAACAGCACTAGATAGGGAAAGATAAACTGAGAAAGGAAGGGAACAAACTGAATCATATATCATGAGGTAACCCACAAGGTTAGTAGTGGTCTGGTCAGAGTTCAGATAAGGGAGATTCTTCATAGCCTAAGAAGATGGAAAAAATAATCTCCAATTATGGAAGGAGTGGTGTTCATGGAATAAATAATAATTGTTGGGTTAATCATTTAAATAGATCAAGGTAAAAAGGTTCATTTTACTCATATTTAAAAGGATCTCATGGTTTAGTCAAACGATTTGGCAATACTATTTGGAAAATGTGTGGCTCCACAATCTAAGTTGTATTAATGGTGTGGGATAGGTGTATATTTTGGAAAAAACATTGTCCATACCATGCACCACATTATAGTTCTCTATATCACCATGTGAATCTATGTGGTCACCTATTTATAATGAAACAAACTATTCACTTTCTCTTACTAGGTTATATTGTTCAGCCACATTCTTACTACTATTTGTGAACCAACTATATTCCTCAGGCTTTTTCTCTAAAAACTAGAGCCCCATGCTCTGAAAAATCCCTAGATTCTCTTAAAAAATTGTTTAATCATTTAAACACATGTGTAAGGTTAAAAAAGATTCAAACTAAAACCTAAATTATTCAAACCTCATTAAAAATCTATGATGTTATAGTTGGGAAATTATTTGTGAAAGGTATGATTTCTCAATTTCCATTATGATTTTCATATCCATAATTTTAATTTTCATGAAGATAGGGTATTTCTCAATATACATCATGGATATATTAGCACGATCAATTCAGATAACATCAACTACCTTGTTCACCTTTATCATATGGTAGTGAATAGATAAATTGTTGTCCTATAGTAACTTTAACCTTCTTCTTTGATATGTTTAGCCTCATATATTTGAATATTTTCATTAGACTCTTGTTATTTTTATATATGTCGTAGTTTAAGTCATATAGATAGTGTCACCAAATCTTCAATGATAATATATCACTTGTTAACTCCATATCAAGTATTGAGTTGTTCTTATCATGTATCCTTTGTTGTCGTGTGGTGCAAGATATCACCTTTTCATTCCATATGAGTAAAAAACCAATACATTCTTTGATGAATCATTATATATCACAAAACCCTCTCCATGTGATAGTAGTTTTAGTATAGGCATGGTGATCACCTAATTCATGAGTTACTTATATCATTATATTCATTCATTAATCCAGAGATAATTTTCTTCTTTCTATGTTGACATGGTTATCATTCACAAAATTCATGAACAATTTTTAAAAAAATGTCATCAGTAAATTATTATTCCAAGAAAAATAAATATTTATGTGACACTAGTGGGTTGGATCCATCCATCAATTTTTTATTTAAAGGTTCATCATAAATTCCTTGACTTGTGATCACATTCTATAATAATTTTACATGTTGAAACAAATATTCAAACTTGAAAAACATAACATTCATTTTCTACAATCTAAATACTGCTTAAAAATGCACATATTCACTTCTTGTTCCTCCATTATCTTAAATTAAATAATAATTTCATCGATAACTACAATAGATATTTTGATGTATTCCCTAAATACTTTATTATTTAAATCAATAATGAATTTAGGGTAATTAGTAAGTCCATAGGGCACCACTATTAACTAATATTGTCAATACATTTTGCAGAAGGATATATTATGTATTTCATCCTTCTTTGCATTATTTTTATGATATCAAAAATAATGATGAAATTTTTAGAATTACTAATATCCACTTTGTTGGTCAAAAAACTCATCATTCCTTAGAAGGGGTCACATGTCTTTTATAGTGATCTTGTTGACATCCCCGTAATCTATATATAGTTGCACCGATCCAAACTTTTTATTCACAAATAGAACTGGCACACCCTAAGACAATGCAGCAGGGAGTATGAACCCATTTCCCAAATGCTCTTATATATTCTTCTTTAATTTCTTCATTTCTCTAGGGGCCATAATTTAAAGTAAATTGAATATAGGATTGGATATAGGTATAATATATATTGAGATATATACCTCTTTATATGTTGGAAGTTTCAGAAACTGTTTTGAAAAAACATCTGTATATTCCCTTATAATGGGAATTTCTTCGCGGTTGATAATTTCATTTGACTCAAACATTTAGGAAAGATATTGATCTACAAATGGTATTATCACCCACTTCATCAATGGATTCTCCAAGGTATATTCATGGTCTTCCTTTCATTTTTCCAGGATCACAGTATGTTTTAGAAAATAGAAATAGATTTCATTTTCATAATAGTCGGTGTATAATCTATATAATAATATCTAATCCCTACTCTATATAGCATCAAATTCCACCAATAGAAGGATTATGAAATTCGTTGGAAGAATAATCCCATAGAACCTAATAGGAGAAGATCTAAATACATTGATTTTTATTATCACACCACTATGTTTTTTTATAGATATCAATACTTCATGGTATCAGGGATTTGAATCAATAGTTCTATAAAACATGAATTATATAAAGTAATTAATAGAACTATAATCAAACAAAAAACTCATATTCTTGAGTTAATATGAAGTGTAACTTATATGAATTCGTTTTTAAGCTCCAATTTATAAATAGTGATGGAATAATCATTCTTTTACTCTATTAGATTTGATAGTTACTAAAACTGATTACCCTCCAATACCATTAGTTTAGTGTATTAGATTAAACATTGCCTTTTCTCCATGAAGATGAAGCATTGATCCATGGGTGGATCATTAGGATGTGGATTCTTTTCCACCATCATGTTTTTTGGATTCTTCATGTCTATTTTACATTCAATGGCTTGGTGGAATTCTCTCCCATAGATTAAGCATTTCCACATCCAATTGAATCAATTTCCATGATTCCTTTTCCCTCATTTTTTACATGCGGGTTGTTGGATCCCCTTTCCTCCTTTTCGATTTGGCATCCTAGCTTGACACTCCATTTTTCTCTTCATAACATCAAATACATAGAACCATTATATAAAATATATATATATATATATATATATTAAATTCACAATGAACTAATTATTTGTAACTCCAAAAATCTCAGATATCTAGGTCCTTTTGAACTTGTGATTTTAATTGACTAATGATTTTATCTATTTTACTATCATCGTGGATAAAAGATCCTAAGACATTTCATTCAAGACTTGTGATGCATGACACTTAAGACACGACCAATTCACCATATTTTTTATTAATATCTAGTAATTAGCACTCTATATTTATTTAAATATTTTTTGGGAAATTCTTATTAGGAAATATTTTCATATAGTCTTTTCACTCTCTCTCTTCTACTTCATTGTTCATCTTTGTGCCCTTTATCAAATCCCAGCACTGATCAACTTATCCATATAAACGATATATGACCAGAGTCACCTTCCCCTTCTCATAACATTTAAGAAAAAAATTATATTCTCTCATAGGTTGACCCACTATTCTATAACAAGTTGAATAAAAGACCCAATGCATGTTGGTTTTATTTACACGTAAGAGACTCAATAGCCATTTTCTTCTTCTTGGGTGATGGATGATGTTCCACGTGATTTTGGTTATTATTCATATATCAATATAACTAGTTAAAAATTTAAATAATGTTTTTAACTCCACTACCCATTTAATTAGGGAATTAATTTGGACAATCATTGCATTTTCTGTCACAGAGTTTGTTGGTTGGGTTTCTCATAATTCCCACTATTTTATAAAATAAGTGATTTAACAAAAACATATGACAAAATAACATGACTGAATAATTTATTCTTAATGAAAAATTAACTCAAAATATATATTTTCTTGAATCCATCTGGTTTAAATTTTTCTAAAACAAATCTCATATGATTTTTACCTCCACACATACTCATAATCATGGGTTTTATTGACTTTTTCTAATCATAATTCCAAAATTAACTAAAACTTTATCAACTAAAAAATATTGAAGCCTAAATTTTTTTTACATGATACAACACCATTATTAAGATAAACAACATAATAGTGATACAATAATGTATCTACATGTTTGATTCTATGAGAAAATTAATATCATACATCGATTATACACAATGAAACATAAAAGTTATTTAATTTCATTTTCATTATCCTTGAGACCAAATCACGATCAAGTTATTAAATTTATTAACCTAAGTATATATATCAAATATAGGGTTTATCTAAATTTCCAATAAGGGGATGAATAAGGGACACAAATAAATAAAACATCGATGAGCATAATCAAAATCATCATATCATATGAATTGGATAATCATCAACATCATGAGGGAAGAATTAGACAAGGACATGAAATGTGGTATATGTTTAAAAAATAATCATCATACCATAGTGGTTAAATACTACACATAGTTTTAGACAATTCCATCATCATGTCCATATGTAACAAATGTCCATAAACAGTAACATCATCTTTGTAAAAAATGTTAGAGTCACTTTCATAGATAGGACACATTATATCATGAGATATATCACATTACATTGTTAATTAGAGATCTATATAATTCTAGTCCCACATATCTCTTCATAAATTTCAGAAATCATGCATTCCATATAGATTGTATAATAATAATAGTTGTGAAATAAACCCTTGTAATGAAATATGTTTCATAAATGAATTTGAGATTTCATACATCATATAATAACTTTTGGGATTACAAAATGAAAAAGGGATATCAGAAATTGGAATAAAATATTTTAACTCTTTGAAGAGGAAAAATCTTAGGGGAATTCAAATAAGTTTTTTTTGAAAAATATATTCTTTCTAAGAAAATATTTATCATTGCTCGGAAAATAATTTTCAATCTAAAAAAAATTATATTCCAAAAAAAGGAATGAATCGTGAAAAAATAAATTTAGTGACATTATAGGAATACCCATAAAGGAAATTATATTAAATTGTAGATAAATTGAGAGTAACAAATTTGGTATGATATTCAGCTTACATTAAATACTAATTTATTTCATCATTTTTTTGCCTCTTGAATAGAAAAAAATGGTATAATTAAACAACAAACACGAAGTGAATTATATTAGTTTTTTCACTATATATCAATTATAATCATTGAATTATATTTATTAATTAAAATCCTTTTAATAGAACTGCTTTCAGATCATATTTTCCTTAAAATTTTTTTGCCTTTCTTCAATTTTTATATTTTGTTCAAGGTAACATATACATTTGACAAATTAGATAAATAATATAATATTAAATATATTTATAAATTTAAATATCATAAATAATTTATTATTACCAGAAATAATTTTTGTGATAATAAATTAATTGAAATGTCCTCATTGGTGATCAACTTACTATTAACCACTCCTTGTTAAAAGATGATGTATGGGAATTCTGAAATATACTTACATTTTAGATATTATGATTTAAGTACGATAATATTTTTAATATAATTTTATCATAAAATTAATTAATATTATATGTTTTAATTTTTTATTGGATACATAAAATAAGTAATATAATTGGAAAGTATAAAGAATAGTTAATGAAAACATACCCTCTTCTTGGTGTTGTTTATCTTGTGTAGAACTAACCTCCCTTGGTTCATGGATATGGTGAATATAGAACATATTGATTGATTATATGTGGACTTAGAAACATGATATTTTTATAATTTTTAATTTGGTAAGTGTTGGAGGTGTGGTTTTCCAAGAGAATTGTGAGGGATCTTTATACATACGAAAATCATAATTTTTAGAATAAAATATTGAATAAAATACAATATCCACGTTAACCATTTATTAGTGATATCTTTAAAAAATGAATCATATAAAAATATAGTCATTTTATTACTTCAAACCCCTTTATAATTACAATTAAATAGTTTTTAAAAAGGGAAATTGAAAATTGAAAATAAATATTTTGTAATTGAATAATTTTAACGTTAGACTTTGAAAAGTTATTTTATGTTTGAACAACATTTTAATTTTGTTTTAATTACTCATTTATGAAATTAATTATTCTTTTTGTAGATCCAAAAATTATTGAATTTCTTAGGTAGTTATTACATAATCAATGAAGCAATTTAATAGAAAACAATTATTAAAAACTAAATTTTTATTAATCACATTAAAATTAAAGTATTTTAAAAGTTTACCAAAAAAATACACTTGTTAATTTGTTACATTTTATTTTAAAAATGAATTTAATTTTATGATATTTATTTTATATCAATGGTGAATTTATTTTTTAATAAAAATTATTATTTATTTATGAAATACATTAAAATATAGTCTACTAAAAATATGTTTTAATTTCCATTGAGTTTTTAATCTATGTTTTTATTTTATAGAAAAATAATATTTATATTTTCATAAACTACTCATAATAATTATTATTTATTTCACACTTTAATATTTTGATATAATATATCTATTCCAACTATTAAGTTATTATTCTTAATTGTTATGTTACTTTTCCCAGCAGTCACACTACCTATTATAAATACTACTCCATTCGTTGATTAATTATTCAGTTTAATTACTCTCATGGTTTTATATTTCTAATTAATATAATTTCTATTGGTTTAAGAAAAAAATTTTTTGTTTCTATAGTGTAGTTCATGTGATGGATAACTCTTTAAAATTAGGACGATTTATATTTTATCATTTTTATTTTTTTATTTAATATTACTTGTCACATAATAATGTTTTCCATTTTAATAATTTTAGTAATGTAATAATGTAATTATTTTTATTAATTAAATAATGTGTTTTTTAATTAAATATGATTTTTATTGAATAAAATTATTTAAAAGAAATTCATTTCAGGACTACATATCATTTTTAAACTCTTGGTTATTATAACTTTTCTCAAATAGTTTGTGAGTGACCAATCATTTTATATATGAAGAAATTATTTTAATGGTAAAATGTGTTATATTTATTTAGATCATATAATTTTGAATATATGTTCAAAATAGTTGGATATGTACAAAATGTGATGGTTAAACATGGTTAAATATTATGATTAGTCAATACATTACCATTTCTAAAACATAATAAAAGAATTTTATTCTCGGTGTTAGAAGGTCCATTTTAGTTTTTCCGTGATATGGATTGAAAGGTATCAAATACCTAATAGTTATCAGAGGAAAAAAGATGAAATTATAAGGAAGTAGAAATATCGAGTATTTCTCAAATGAAAGTTCAATGATCAATTAATGTGAATGTTAAAGATATATAGAAGGAATATTTGGAGATGTAAAATATGGAGAGGGATATTTCTGACATCACTTGTGATAGTAATGGAATAATATTATTAATGAACTAAGTATATCCCCTATCAATACAGAAATTGATGAAGGATCTATTAGATGAAGTTGATAGTTTAGATTTCAATATTCATCATGGATATATGAATATGTATATAGAATATAAAAAATATTTCTAGACGGAAAATGTGAAGTGATATATCACGGTGTATGTTACTCTAAATATGGTATGTCTACATGTTAAGTATAAGAGATATAATTCTAATGTTGTGTTACAACTTATATCTATACCAAAATGGAAAGTAGAAAAAATGACAATATATTTCATTTTCAAAATCACCATAACATCTAAAGGATATAATGTTATTTTGTTTTTAGTTGATCACCTTATGAATTAAATTTATTAATTTATATGACAGAATATATATATATATCATATATCTATGTTATACATTAAGGAAGTGGTAAGGTTTCATATAGTACCACTCTCAATCATATCTGACTAATATAAAAGGATTTCCTTGTTGTTCTGGGGAAGTATTCAACATGATTTGAATTTGAACTTGATCTTTAGTACTAAATGTCGTCCATTGATAGATTTTCTATAATAGGGGATCATTAAAAACCTATATGATATTCTAAGATATTTCTCTATTGATTATAGGGGATCTTAGGATCAACACCTTCCTATAGTTGAATTTTCTTAAAAAAATATATTTCTGTCAAGCATTCATATTGATCCTTATTAATAAATCTATGAAACTAAGTAAAAACACCATCATGTTGCAATAAATTTTGGGAATGATGGTTATAGGGAGAAAAGATAACTAAGAATTTATTAGATAAGGATTTAATTATTCACCAACAAGCCATAGAGGTTCATAGTCAATATAAAATTTATGTTATAAATAAATAGAGATATATAGAATTTAATGTTGTGATAATTTATTCCTTTTAATTTCACATAGGAAAAATGATCTCATTTTTTTAAATAAGGTAAAGCTTTGATATAAGGCCCCAGCCTTAAACCATACTTAATCTAGAGTTATTACAAGATTACACATTGAGGATATTTTCAGGTTTAGAGTTTTATAGAATTAGATCATAAAACATGCATTACATTCCACATTTAAACAAAGTGGTTACATAAAAGATAGTATTCATTTTTCCCATCAACGGAAACCTATTTAAAATAAAACATGGATTTTTTCTTGACACTTCATTGACACTATCATCACATCCTGTACCTTTCCCTTGACCTGTGAAAAACATTTCAAAAACTTGGGATGAGCATAAAAAGCTCAGTAAGGGATATAAAAATATGGAAAGGAAACATGAGTACATATATACATAAGAATGAAATCATACTTTACCCATAAAACATAAGCACTTTATCATAACTCATCAAATCATGAATAAATCATAGAAATCATAAGACATGAATGTAACTTGAGGCATTCATAACATTCTTACATAGGGAGTAACCCTCTTGGTTACGTTTGGAATACCCATCACAGTATATTCCCTAAATCTCATCGGAGAAACCTCAACTTTTAACCCCTTCGCGTTACCCAATGCATTGGAGAGCTATATCGGGCTCACCCGCCCTTAGTTTATCACAGAACCACTCGTCCTCATAATAATTTCCAATAACCATAACATAATCGTATCACATAAAACATGCATAATGTAAACATAACATTTCCACTTTTCAATCACAAGATATAAATACAACACATTGATATAAAAACATTATGAAAACCATTTTCAATACCAAAATAAAATAAAAGTAAAACATGGTATTTATTTTTCATTTCAAAAATAATGGTATGGCTTGTAGAGGAAGCCGAAACTCAAATAATGGTCACAGCGGTGGAGAAGTCATTGTCGTCGCATACGTACGACAAAAACATTCCCTTTTGTCATTTAGTAAAACACTTCGTATAAAAAAATTTCTTTTGGATAAACATAAAAGTCAAAAGGGTTTATACATCGTATAAAATAAAGTAGTTTATAAAACATAATATCCCTAAATGAAAGGATATTGAGTCGAAGTCCCATACCTTGGGTCCGACTTGACTCGATCGTTCTTTAAAGTCCTTTAAAATGGGTAACTCTCTTTGATTTGAGCTCAAAGGCTTCTTTGGGAAGACTGCTACCCAAAGTGAGGCTTCAAGGAGTAAGAGAGGGATGTGGAGAGACAAAATGGACAGGTGTTCGCCGAGCCAAAGGCTTGAGAGGTGTGGGTAAGGTGGTAGAGGTGGGGGCCCTTTTATAAGAGGAGAGGAGGGGAACTCTTGGAGAGTTACAAAATGTTAATTTATTTTCAAATGAGTTTCAGATTTTAAAGGTCCCACATTGATGTATTTCGAGGATAAGGTGGTAAGGGTTCAAAATATACTCATCCAATAGTTCTTTTTCAAGTGTAAGTTATAGTTTTAACATTATCTTTTCATTTTATTTAAATCCTTTATTAATGAGGTAATCGCTGCATTATCATGATGTAATAAATAATTTAATTTATTTAATGTCTAAAAATTATAAAAAAAATATCATGATGTAGGAAATCTTTTTTTATTTCTAATTAATATTTATAGTCAAAAATATGAGATGTATAATCCCATTTAAAAATTGTTTTAGTAAAAAAACTGATGCTTGTGACATTTTTATTTTAACTTAAAATAAAATGTTATTTATGTCATATTCCAACCAAAGTGGCTCCATGGGGTCCCCAAGATGTCTCATGGATTGTATTGGTTGGTCATGACACATCCAATGAGGGTATTACATGTGTCTAGGTCATTTCATATTATTAAAATATTATTTTTACCTTAAATTACACTAATTACCTCTAATCGCGATTAAAAGCTTAAAAGTTACTATTCACCAAAAAATTATTTTATTCCCATTGAACAAAATATTAAATCCTAATTACAACCATGTATGTAGGATTTTTGAAATTCAAATCACAGAAGTGGTAAAGTTTCATTTAAACGAAAAATCAGTTTTTAAACTACCACTTAGTGGTTTCACTATTCATCAAAAATTGATGTTTTTCAGAAAAATACCAAAAATTCACCCTAAGCAATATTTGATATTCCGAATTCAAAAATGATGTCTATTTTAAAAAATTTAAAATATATATGTTGAATTAATTAATTTAATAATTAATTCCCGCTGTCAAAACAAATAGCGTGTTTTTAAGAAACAATATCTATTAAAAGATTGAAACTAGTTTAAGTCCAATTTTAAAGTGAAATTCATTCCAATAACCACTATTGAATTAAATGGTAAAAATATATTCTAATTTCACATTAAAAACAATTAAAATGATAATATAATCATATAAATAAATTAGATTAATAATAGGTTTTGAATTAAAATACAACATTTTTCACTATTCATTAAAAATGAACTTCATCGGAAATATACCAAAAATTTACACAAAGTAAATTTTGATGTCCCTATTCTAAAGAAGAATTTTATTTTGTCAAATATAGCACATAAAATTGTCAAAAATTGTATTTAAAAGAGTTTCACCATCAAAAGGCGGTTAATCGACCTTGTAAAGAATATTAGAATGTTTATGCTTAAAATTAGATTCATTCGCATTTTTAATCCTCTAACATTTACTGTAAAAAGTAAAAATATTTGAAAAACATATATAATAATTTTGTAGTTTGTTCTGTTCATTCCCGCCATTATAACGGCTAGGAGTTAACTACCATTTAAAATAATATTATTTAATTATTATAGTGGAACGTAAGATTCCCAAGAAACTCGTTGTTGCGTATTGGATATGCCATCGAGCATAGAGTCCCCTTTAAAGTAATATTAATATTTTATTGACAAATATGGATAAATGTGAAAATGTCATATTTTTTATTTACCTGGGGTGTTACATCCTTCCCCCCTTTTGGAAATTGCGTCCTCTCAATTTTAAAATTGGTCTTGGAATCTTCATTGAAAATCCCACATCAGAACAAGAGTCATTAAAAAATCAGTTAAAAAAAGAAAGATAAGTACAAAGGTCACCCGAGTTAACCAAAAATCAACTTTCAATTAATTCATTAAATCATCTAACTAAAAATAATAAGTCATACTAACCAGGTACTTCACGTAGTCCTGTGGTAGGCAATAAATACCAGTCGCACATTGGGTGTGGATTCGATTCCCGAAGCTTTGTCCGACGTGACGGGTTGTCACACGGTCTGTGTGTTGTCCTTTTTATAAATCTCCAAAAATAACCCTAACATGTTTTAACCTCAATTGTGTCCTTATACCTCTCATTTTCATCCAAATTCATTACGATCTCAACATCTTAATTCTTGAAGTCTTATTTCACCACCATAAGATAAAATAAAACGATTCCCAAAATGAATAATATCATACTATGATCATGGTGTCCGCTCTGTTTCATCGTCATCTTGCTCACGTAGGTAGAAGTCCCATGCATTACAACAACGATTTAGAGATCCTTCAAAATCATTTTCTTCCTCCATCCAAATACACCTTTTACAACATGGGTTATATGGTTGTTCACAGAAAAACAATTTTGGAAAATAATCATGTATAACATATAATTACAAAACATCTGATAAAAATTGATTTCTATAAAATAGTTGGACAGAATTTGAGTTGAAACTTTCTATTATTGGTCCTTTTAAAATACCATAAGTATGTGCTGAGAGACTATATTTTAAAAGAAAATATAAATAGGTAGCGCAAGGGTCTCATTCCTCAGCACCATTTTTAAAATCATAATATGTTTCAAATTCTTGTGATAAGGTAAATTTTTTGAAAATACCTTGATTATATTTACCTTTATTGAAAATATGAGAATATTGTGAAAATTGTATTTGTCTAAATACAACCCATGATCCACGATGATAACGAGGTATAGTGGAGGTGTTTGATATCTCAAACAGCTGCCTGCAAGTGAGTTGTATGTTAGAAAAAGTTTCACAATCTTCCGAACATGTCTTTGCAATAATTATTGCAAGCATGTCATCAGGAAGAGATAGGAATTTCATTTGAGATCCTTCTCCTTCCATTCGTAACCGGCTTTACTTAACCTAAAAAAAGTTATAAATCATGGATTTGACTGAAATAATACATATAGGGACTAATCCTGTGTCTAACAAAAACTCCTAATCCAAAAAGTTGTCTAAACCGACCTCTGATACCAAATATAAGGCCCCAGCCTTAAACAATACTTAATCTTGAGTTATTACAAGATTACACATTGAGGATCTTTTCAAATTTAGAGTTTTAGAGAATTAGATCAGAAAACATGCATTATATTCCACATTTAAACAAAGTGGTTACATAAAAGACAGTATTCATTTTTCCCATCAACGGAAACCTATTTAAAATAAAACATGGGTTCTTTATTGACACTTCATTGACACTATCATCACATCATTTACCTTTCCATTGACCTATGAAAAAAATTTCAAAAACATTGGATGATCATAAAAAGCTCAGTAAGGGATATAAAAATATGGAAAGGAAACATGAGTACATATATACATAATAATGAAATTATACTTTACCCATAAAACATAAGCACTTTAACATACCTCATCAAATCATGAATAAATCATAGAAATCATACGACATAAAAGTAACTTGAGGCATTCATAACATTCTTACGTAGGGAGTAACCCTCTTGGTTACGTTTGGAATACCCACCATAGTATATTCCCTAAATCTCTTCGAAGAAACCTCAATGTTTAACCCCTTCATGTTACCCAATGCATTGGAGAGCTATATCGGGCTCACCCGCCCTTAGTTTATCACAAAACCACCCGTCTTCATAATAATTCCCAAGAACCATAACATAATCGTATCACATAAAAATGCATAAAGGAAACATAAGATTTCCACTTTTCAATCACTAGATATCAATACAACACATTTATATAAAACCATTATGAAAACCATTTTCAGTACCAAAATAAAATAAAAGTAAAACATGGTATTTATTTTTCATTTAAAAAAGGAATGGCATGTAGAGGAAGCTGAAACTCAAATAATGGTCACGGCGGTGGAGAAGTCGTTGTCGCTGCATACGTACGACAAAAACATTCCCTTTTGTCGTTTAGTAAAACGCTTCGTATAAAAAAGATTCCTTTTGGATAAATGTAAAAGTCAAAGGGTTTTATACACCGTATAAAAGAAAGTTGTGTATAAGACCTAATGTGCCTCAATTAAAGGAGATTGAGAAGAAGTCCCAAACCTTGGTTCCAACTTGACTCGATCGTTCTTTAAAGTCCTTTAAAACGGGTAACTCTCTTTGATTTGAACTCAAAGGCTTCCTTGGGAAGACTACTGCCCAATGTGAGGCTTCAAGGAGTAATAGAGGGATGTGGAGAGACAAAATGGACTGGGGTTGGCCGAGCCAAAGGCTTGAGAGATGTGGGTAAGGTGGTAGAGGTGGGGGCCCTTTTATAAGAGGAGAGGAGGGGCACTCTTGGAATGTTACAAAATGTTACTTTATTTTCAAATGAGTTTCAGATTTTAAAGGTCCCACATTGATGTATTTCGAGGATAAGGTGGTAAGGTTTCGAAATATACTCATCCAATAGGTATTTTACAAGTGTAAGTTATAGTTTTAACATTATGTTTTAATTTTATTTAAATCCTTTATTAATGAGGTAATAGCTGCATCATCATGATGTCATAAATAATTTAATTTATTTAATGTCTAAAAATTATAAAAAAAATATCATGATGTAGTAAATCTTTTTATATTTCTAATTAATATTTATAGTCAAAAATATGACTTGTATAACCCCATTTAAAATTTTTTTTAGTAAAACAACTGATGATTGTGACATTTTTATTAACTTAAAATAAAAAGTTATTAATGTCATATTCCAACCGAAGTTGATCCATGGGGTGCCCAAGTTGACCCATGGATTGTCTTGGTCGTCCATGACACATCCAATGAGGGTAGGACATGTGTCTAGGTCATTTTATATTATTAAAACATTATTTTTACCTTAAATTACACTAATAACCTCTAATTGCGATTAAAAACTTAAAAGTTACTATTCACCAAAAAATTATTTTAATCCCATTGAACCAAATTTTAAATAATAATGAAAACCATGTATGTCGGTTTTTTAAAATTAAAATAAAAGAAGTGGTAATGTTTCATTTAAACGAAAAATCAGTTTTTAAACTACCACTTAGTGGTTTCACTATTCATCAAAAATTGAAGTTTTTCAGAAAAACACCAAAACTTCACCCTAAGCTATATTTGATATTCCAAATTCAAAAATTATGTCTATTTTACAATATTCAAAACATATATGATGCATTAATTAATTTAACAATTATTTCCTACTGTCAAAACAAGTAGCGTGTTTTTAAGAAACAATATCTATTAAAAGATTGACACTAGTTTAAGTCCAATTTCAAAGTGAAATTAATTCCAATGACTTCTATTGGATTAAATGGTAAAAATATATTATAATTTCACTTTAAAAACAATTCAAAAGATAATATAATCATATTAATAAATTAGATTAAAAAGAGTTTTTGAATTAAAATACAATAGTTTTCACTATTCATTAAAAATGAACTTTATCGGAAAAATACCAAACATTTACACAAAGTAAATTTTGATGTCCCAATTCTAAAAAAGAATTTTATTTTGTCAAATATAACACATAAAATTGTCAAAAAGTGGATTTAAAAGAGGTTCGCCATCAAAAGGTGGTTAATCGACCTTTTAAAGAATATTAGAATGTTTAAACTTAAAATTGGATTCATTCGCATTTTTAATCCTCTAACATTTATTGTAAAAAGTAAAAAAATTGAAAAACATATAAAATAATTTTGTAGTTATTTCTGTTCATTCCCTCCATTACAACAGTTACGCGTTAAATACCATTTAAAATAATATTATTTTATTATTAGAGTGCAACGTAAGATTCCCAAGAAACTCATTGTTGCGTATTGGGTACGCCATCGAGCATAGCGTCCCCTTTAAAGTAATATTAAAATTTTATTAAAAAATATGGATAAATGTGAAAATTTCATATTCTTTATTTAACCTGGGGTGTTACATTTGACCTGGATATTTCAGTCCCTATGTGATACTCTATAGTATCAGGATGTTGACTTATTACTTAGATCTTTATCTCAACCTCTCTCAACATCAAAGTGTGTTCCTTGTATCTAATTTTAGAAATTGGATATGATATCATTCACAATTACTATTCTCATATTTCCTAGAATTAACACATGGACTCCATTATGAAGGATAACAAGTAAAAATATAGGAACAAGTGGATAATCTAATATGGAAAAAGACTACTCAGCTAGATCAGGAACTCTAAAGAAATAAAAAAATGTGATGTGTAACATGATAACATAAGGATATGATGAGGTGGTGTTCTTCTCAGCTGTTTTCATCATTTTGATAGAATTTGGAGGAAATAATTTGTAAGGGAGGTAAAATGTAACACCATATGATTTTATAATATCATTATATTCAATAGATAAATTTATTTAATGGAATTAAACGTATAAAATAATGAACATTGTGAATAATTCCCATATAATAAAAAAAACACATTATATTGTATTTAAATATAAAATAATTTCTAATTCACCTAGGAAATACTATTGATCAGAAAGAGTTGTTTGAAATATTTCTTTTATATAAATTATTATTTTTAGAAATTTTTTACTGAAAAATAAATTAAAAGTATTACAATTATGTCAAATTATTTACCCATCTATAGAATTAAGTCTTTGATTATAAGTTATTTAGAAATGAAAATAAAACTAATTGATGCATAAAATATTTTTTTATAGAAACTATTATTATGCTTGAAAGGTTTTGGTATCTTAATAAATTAAATTAATTAATATCGGTGAAGAATTTTAATGAAATATGTAGATTATATATTTAAAAAAATATTTCAAATTCATTTAATGATTTTTTTAGAAAAGGAATCCAAATAAATTCGATTTTATGCTTAAAATTTGTTTGACTAAAAAACATATGTTTCATTTTTCTTGCTTATTTTAAAAATAATTTATATAGATAATAGAAATTTAATATGGTAATTTATTTCTATATTTGTAAGTATCATTTCAAAATTTGGTATTTTGGCCACTTTAATTTTTGTTCACGATGAATACTAACTACTGTGAATTTGTTTACCAATTTTTATATAAAAATGGGTTAACGTAGAGATTATAGGGAGGTTGGACAAAGATTATTTTAATGGACTTATCATAAGGACCTCTAACATTGATAATGGAGTATGTTCGGTGGTGTGTAGGGGGGGATTCATTTGGCCAAAAATTCTTAGGTTAGTGGTGGAGAAGGATGATGAGGATATCGAGGCTATTCCGAGAGAGAAAGAGATCAAGGAAGTCTTATCAAGTTTGAACATATAGAGCACTGCATGTATCAACATATTAATTGGTTAATTTTACAGTGTTACATGGTATATCCTAATGGAATATGTTTTTATATAAATTTAATGTTTTTAGTGGTTGTTTGATCACTAGGGTGACTTTTTCTTCCCATATAATGTTGCTATCAATGGTTAAGGACCTTGTTTCCTAGAATCAGTGTAGACTAATTTTTCAATGATACTATTCATATAATATTTTTACATTAATCCTTAAAATATGAAATGTACGTGTATTTCCCTAAATTTTTTATATTTGACAACATGGTTTTATGAGGGTCCATTGCATTTAGGGGGAAATCACATTATCCAATAAAATGGTGGATGACAATAATATAATGGTTTTTTGTTATAAAATCATGATTAAGTTTGACATGTACAGGGAATCTGACTAGATCGAGTGGGGATTCAAAATTAATCTCAGGAGATATCTGGGTTTTTCGGAATGAGCGTGTGATTTATTTTTAGATACTATGCTTCACCATCAATTTATATTTTGATTGTAGATAGGATCTTCATATTTTTCATGATTGTGTGCGGATTAAGATAGGTTGATCTGGTGTCATCCAAAATCATTATAATATCTAAGTATGTCCTCAACCATAACATCAAATATGACTATTTGTAGATTATGATCCTTCCTTATATAAAATGATAAGTGTATCGTATTGTCTCTCACCTCATGTTTGTTGATGATATGTTTTTTTCATCAATGGAAGGTAATGATCACATAAAGGATTCAGTTGGTTGATGGAAACTAAAACTGGTTAGAGCGAGAAGTATATAAAATGGAAACAAAATATATATGTGTTTATTGAGATGTTGTTCTCATATGTAGATTAATCACATTCAGGAAAAGTTGTAAATTCAAAAGGGAAATCATTTGATGGTGTATCTAGGAGCGACCATTTCGGATGAAACGATTAAGAACTTTTTTTTCTTTGATAACATCATTAATCATATCACAACCTACATACTCAATTTGATGGAAATATTTCTATCATTTAGATAGAGGGTCATACAGGTGAATAGTTTTATCACATTAATTCAAATGAACATCCTTCCATTTTTCATCATTCCTAAAGGAACTATTATAAATTGAGGAAAAATAAAATAGAAAATTTTTTATGGAACTAATTAGAAAGGTAAGTGTCACTAGGACTCTTGGGGTAGATTGGTAAGGAAGATCCGGGAAGGGGTTAATATATGTAGAATTTGATAATCTATGCAAAGCAATAAATAAATCTATGCCTGGGAAATTGTTGAAGGGGTCCAGCCTCAGAAAGGTGCATGATGTAAATGCACAGAGATTATTTTCGAGGTTATGTTGTTCTTTCATAGGCATTCTCAATCCTCTTGAGATTAATGCTTCATAATAAGAACATTTCGAACAATAATACATGTTGGGTGGTTGGATAGGGAGACATTAGTAATTGTAAATATAATTGGGCAGTTAATATTTTGTATTTTCTTGGGTGTATAGTCTCTGAGATTTCGTTCTTATAGGTGATATTGCATCCTATTTTCATATGGGTGACTATTTTAATGTAACAAAATTCCCTTTATAGAAAAATTAACCTATTTTTTAAGCTAAAAATATTTGTTTTCTCAGGGATGGATTATGTATTATTTAGTGCTAAGTAATTTTGTTCTCTAATTCCTAAGGTTCATGAGTTAGATGAATGGGAATGTAATATTTTGTTTTGTTAAGTACGAATGAATAACAACAATCACAAAGATAAAGATGAAATATATCTCCATGTATATTAATTATTATAATAGAGGATATTACCTGGAATCTTAGTGTCGGTGAAAAAATAACTCTTGCTCAAAATCAATCTTCCACCTTTTCCTCAAAGACTATTACACTATAAACATCTAATATTTCATTTTCAATTGGACACATAATGTTGTTGGGAAATATATGGTCCAAAACACAAAATATAAATTCTTTTAGTAGTGAATCATTGTGGTAAAAAACCAAATTCATGAGGGGTTATTTTTAATGTTTTTTGATGTGTGCGTTTTGAGGCTAGGAACAAAGAGAGAGATAACATGAAATCTTCCATATTAGTATCCATATTCGGGGGGATCCTTTAGTGTTTGAACTTGTATCCCTACATCATATAAGAAGGTATCAATATTTTATTTTAAGAATTATTATTTATCATTTTTTACTTTTTTTGGGTCCTTCATTTATCTCTTTTAGTGAGTTTGGTTAAGTAGGAAGCTGTGATTTCAGGTTTGAAAATGGAAGTTTACGATTCTAGTATTAATGGATGGTTAAAGGGGTGTCCTTGTGCATTATTCTCTAAGAACAATTATCTAAAAATTTGACACCTAATATGTTCAAGGAAATTATATGGGGTAATATATAAGGACCCTTTAAAATGGTCTCTCAATGTACAAGTTGTATAACATCATGCTCTTTTGGTGGTGTCTGACTCTAAAATCTTTAATGGATATCATAATGGTCGTATAAGAATTCCATGGGATCCAATAATTTTCATTATAAGATAGAATATGATAATTGAACAAGTCATTTATATTTGGAACTCTTAGAGTTGAGGGAATTCTGTGGCTTATATCCTCATAATCAAAGGGAGTTTAAGTGAAATCCTTATTCTTAGTCATTGTACTATTTCGCTAAAACCTCATTACATGCCCATTATTCTTTACTGATTCCAATATATTTCACAAATATAATTTAAAAAAATTAAATGAGAGAATAAATTATTTTTAATCATATTAATAAAATTTAGATAGTTATATTTATTATAAAAATATTAAGTAATTTTTTGAAATCAAAAAATGAAATAATTATAATTAAACAATAAAATTAAAATTTATAATTTAAAACTTTATTTTACAACCTTTATAATTTTAATTTGAAAAAATAATATCATTTTTGAATTCATAAAATCAAAATTTACATTGGTACAATTGTTTCTTATTTTTTAAAAAATATTGATTTTTTAGTGAATAGGGAAAAATGTCAATTTTTTATAAAATAATTTATTAATTTTCAATATATTATATAATTTAAATGTCCCATTATTTTTTATATATGATTTATAGTGGTAAAATTAATCATTATTTATATTTAATGTAATAAATTACTTTTTAATCATTGTTGTATTTTAAATTAGCATATGAAAGTTTTGGGTTTAAAAATGGGTTTATTCAAAAAATAGTTTTAAAGTGCATAATGATTCTCCATTTTATTTAATTATCGCAATAAATAATGAGAAATTTTTTAAATTAAATATTTATAATATATATATCAATAAATATTATTTTATATTTATATGACAATTAATATTAATCATGTATTAAATAAAAAATCATCATTTTCTTGAAATATACACTTCTTGAAAGCTCTCTTTTTTATTGCATTTTTAGGTTTTGTTTTAAATTAAAATTTTCCAATTATAGGAATTAAATTATATAAAATAGATTATATATTTTTAATATTCATATTTTTTTTATTTATCTAATTAATTTAACTTTATTTTTTAATAAAATTAATATTGAAAATATAAAAACATAATTATCTTGGTTAAGGTAAAAATGGATTTACAGGTGGTTAGAATAAAAATATTACTCAATAAATGACCCAAAACATTTATAAATTATACTTTATAGAAATATTTGAACCTTACCATGTATGAGGATTTATAGGGGTCAATTTTCTAGCTTTTTGTCACTTTAAAATGTAGGAACACCTTTTTCTTTTAAAAAATCACATGTGTTCCACTCACCTAACTTATAAAAGGCCTCCCCCTCTTATCACCTATTCAGACCATAAAATCTATTTGGATTGGACCATAACTAACCAAATACCTTTTTAAATAACATAACCATAACCTAGATCTATTATTTTGATCAGAAAACCTTTCTATGAAGGATTTTGGTGCTTTTCTAATGAGACTATTTGAAGAAAAGGTATCATGCTTTACCAAGCATCTTTATTTTATTTCTTCTTCAATATAATTAAAATATTATTTAATTTTTATTTTATAATAACATTGTATCTCCCATATAATTATATGTTATTATATTAATTTCACAACCAAAATCAATGTATTCTTCTATCAAATGGGATATGATCATCATTCAAGTTTTTGGTGGATTACTACCTCATAAACTAATGTCATTTGTTTCCTTCAACACATATCACATCTTGTTGTAATAATGTATTTAATATATATATGTTATATTTCTAAAAATTTAATACTTTTTTACTTATAACATCACATATAGCTTCTTAATTTCCATGTTATGGGGGATACGATAATGTCACTCTTCTGTTTCATAGACTACAACCTTGCGAAGCGAAGTGATTCATTTTTCACTAATTGTTTACCAGGAAAGAAATATGTATAATTTTAAGGAATATGTGTTATATAAATGATATAATAGTAATATGGATGACATATTTATCATTATTAAAAGATAATATATCAATTTTCATTCTTACATTAAAAATGATTAATTTGTTCATATACGTGTGGACTACCGCCTCTATGAAAAGATGTGATTTTATTTTTTCATCACCATGTCACAAGAATGAACTATATAATAATATTTTAATAAATAATATCATATTTATGATATTATTATAATTATTCAAACATAAAATAATACACACCTTTTCCCCTAATGATCGTTGAAAAATTGAAATGTTACTCATTCTTAAGTATGACCTACCATCTCCATATTCGTAATACACTTCATCTATCAAAATAATATTTCATGACTTATAATAAAAGTATAATTTTTATATAAATATAATAATTATTTCATAATGATTATTCTCTATAGGTTTAATTATAATCTATTTGACCAATACTCGACCTACCATATTCCATTTTTACATATTTAAATAATATAATAAAAACCTCTCAAGTAAACATAATTTATTAAGTAATTATTTATGAATGGGTAATTAGTGATATAAAATGAATAAAACACATTTTAATAGTTCCCATTATTATAAATAATTAAAATAATTTTATTATTCAATAATATAAAGAATAAATGTTATGAATCGAACTCAATGTAGGCGAACTTATCTCAATTTCCTTTGGTTGAGTCATATCTTGGTGTTATGAACCTATATTCTATTGTGAGATGTATATACAAATATTTCGACATGATATGTGATGATTTTATCTATTATCATGGTATTTTAATATTATATATTTTAATTCTTTCATGGGACATATGATTTAAAAATTTCTATAGGGTTAAGTGAGTATTCTTTTTAAAACATTCCTTTTGATGTTTTCTTACTAACTCACTTTTTTCCATGTACATGTTTTTAAAATGATTTTATAATGGAAAATAGATTTTTAGAAATAAAATTTAGGTATTTCCTTATATCATTATAAAAAAGAATCATTGGATGAAATGTTTCCCTATCATTACAATCAAAAATAAAATGTTTTATTTTTGCACATATAATGTTTTCCCTATCAATTGTTTCAACCATTGTAACTATTGTTTGAAAAGGGTAATACATAGAAATAGTTAATTTTTTATTCAAATAAAACACCTCCTTCTCATTTAATGGGTACTTTGGTATTGAAAACTTGGTTTTCGAAATAATAAAGGGTATTTTGATATCAAAATTTGATTTTAATACAAATTTAAAAGTGTTTTTAAAATACTTTATGATGAAAAAGTTAAATAAGGTTTTTTTATTCATATTATGGAACAATATAATTATATTATAATGTGTTGTTCTAAGATAGAACCAAGTGAGCCCGACATGTCTTATATGATGGGTGATCCAAAATAGTACCTTGTGAGACATATATTGATAATATGATTAGGGCACCTGGATAGTAATCTAATGTGTTGGGTAATGTTCCTTTTCATAATAAGAAAGAATTGGAGAGTAACCAAAGGTTTATCTATTGATATAATTTGGATATTGTTACTTCTGACATGGTTTTAAAATCGGTTATGAATGTGATTCTATTTATTTCGAAGAAAATTATTTTCATTACCTTGGTTTTAATGATTATATTTGATAAAAAAAATCATGTGAAAAATATTTATTTAATTTTCCCAATGAACATTGAGATAAATGAATATAAATTCATGGGTTTTCATGTTCTTAATTTTAATAAGATTTTTATTTTTTTATGTCCCCAACTGTATTTTCATTCATATAATAAATTTTAAAATTTTTTCATCAGGTTTAAGGATGGGTAATAGAGATGAAGAAGTCATTTTAAAAGTCATGGATATTTTCTAGAAAATAAATCATTAATTTTTTAAATGTTTTATATTATTGGATAAATGGATACTGGTAAGAAGTTTCAACTAGGTAATTTATAATTTTTTTTATGTTTCATTTATTTTATAATTATTTTAAACTTGAGTCTTGAAAATATAATCATATGTAAGAGAATAAATTCATGAAATAAACTCAATATTATGTAATTTTAAAGGCATGGTCTGTATAGTTGGTAATAGAGGTTAGTTTAGATAAATTTAGAGTTTAGGATAATGATAATTCCATACCCTTAAAATATTTTACTTTATGGTTAAAGTGAAATGATATATCATTTAAGGTTTACCATGATTCTTTATCTAATGTATCTCTTAATATAACATTTTTTTTATTGAGGAAATAGGGAAGCTTTTGTGGGAAGGAATTGACAGGAAAATATCCTTAGAGATTGGTATCTTGAGATGGTTAGAATTGAAATTGAGTAGTATATTGTAGTGATAGATCAATTGACATGTGTAATAAATTGTTGTGGTATCCATGCTGGGATGTAGCCCGATGTACCCTAGGGGAACAGGTAAATATTTGATCAACTAATGATACAACATCCCATAAATTTAGTGGTTCATCTGACCTTGTGGTATCTAAAGAAATGATCAATGCACTATACAATATATTTAACAATTTTTTAATTTTAAATGTGAATCTACTCGACAGAGGACTTTTGATATGAATACCATAGAAAATTATGATATTTTTTCCATGGTAATGGAATCATTTAAGGGAATTTTCCTCAAAAAACATTTCCATTATGTTTTTTGACACTAGGTTGAAAAAAAATCTTTCAGTTCAAGAAAAAATATTATTGTTTCCTAGAGTCATATGAAGAAAACATAAAAATATGAGCTAGTTACTTGTCATATTATACTTGGGACTCTGATAGTAAAATTAATTCATTTTAATCATGGTTAAAACCATGTTTAGTAAGATATTTGGTTATAATAGAATTTGAAATTTATGAAAACTTTGTTCATTGTGCTGTGAAAGTTGAGATGGAGTTTGTTAATGTATATATTCCTCGATATCAGGACAATATGAAAATATCCAGGTGGAATAATATAGAGAAGAAACCAGATAACAAGTCCATAGGTAAGCCTCTAATATTTTCCAACTATAGTAAATAAAATTTGATGGAATTTTTTGAAATATATGGTAACTGGATTCGGTGTTCCTAGTTTTGTCATAGGGATCATGACATCCATTAAAATTTCAAGAACATTCGTATAATGGGGTAATTATCCATATATATATATTTTTTATTAAAATGATACTTTTATGAAAAAATTGTGAAACCAAAAAGTCCATCCAATCCATCAAACACTATAAAAAATAACAAAATTATCAAAGACCAGCTTAAACCCATTAGACTCAAATCCCTTAAATAATTTCTAGGATAGATTTGTTACCTTTTTTCTAGGGTCATCCATGATATTATCTTTGAAATGGGAAGAAATCTAGTCCCACGCTCGCAAGAACTCCTCCACCACAAATTTCTTGTTATTGAAACCTCTTACTAGGATTAGGTGTATATGGTCAATCCACTCTAGTTTCTCCTTATTTCTGTATACTCGGATCATACTTCCATTCATCCTTTCTATATCCTCAGCAAAACATTTAATGGGGTAACCGATAACTCTCCAATGGTGATATTTTTTAGTTGGAATTAGTTTATTCACTATGTTAATTCATTTTAAAAGCTAGTTAATCATGGTAAAAATCCAAAAGATCAAAAAAGGAAGGGAATGGAGACCCATTTTTTACTAATATGGTTGAAATTGGGTTGCCAAATGAAGTGGTGGCAAATATATTAATTTTTTATTCAAATTATTCCAATACCATTTTTAACAATGGATCTTCACATTTAATCATTTCTATGAATTTTTCATGTCAATTAAAAAGATAAACTCATGAAAGTAAGATAGAACTTTCGGTGAAAAATCTAGTTAGAAATATTAAATGTATCATGATTTTTAGGAATATTATTGATTTTTTATGGATATGGTCTTTCATAAAAAATTATTTTGAGTAGGACATAGTAAATTATGATATCATTCTTATTATTAATTGGATTTCAGTTTAACATGCTATGAAAAATTGAAATAATACTGAATTTATATACAATGATTTCATGCCTTTTATAACTTATTAGTAATCTATTATGTTTATTAGAGATGGTAGTTAAAGTTTCTAGCTCATATTGTTAAAAATTAATACATTGTTCACATTTTTGATGTGTCAAAAGTAAATGATTAACTGGATGTATTTCCTAGTTATTTTTCAAGCATTACTACTGGTTGGGAGGTAGATTTTGATGTTGGTTTAGTGTTTGATGGTACAAATATTTCTAAATATCTTTATATAATAGCTTAAGTAGATATTTTAATATTGAAAAATAAATTATTGTACTTGTTAGATAAAAGTTTCATTTAAACAATCACATCACCAAGGGGTGTTCATATTTTGTTTGTTAAAAAAAATTTGGTTCAATGAGTCATATCATAGATTATTGAGCCTTGAATAACATCCCCATTGAGAAAAAATATCATTTTACTCATATTAATTATTTGAATAATCAGCTCTAGGGAGCTCAGTATTTTTAAATGGTTGATCTAAGGTATTGGTACCATCAGGTGAAGGTAAAGGATGTTGACATTCTAAACTGTTTTTTTAATAGATAATTAAATTATGAGTTTGTTGTTAATACGTATCGGTTATTAAAAAAACTTTTTTCTTATGGACCATCTGAATATTGTTTTTCATAAGTTCTTTGTCATGATTTTGGATGATTTTGTTAATGAAATTTAGTTTTATGAAGAAATTTTGTTTCAACATGAAAATCAAATAAAGATTGTTTTTCAGAACATAGAAGAAAAAAATCAATTTATGTAAATTCAGTAAGTGTGAAATTTGGATGCATTAAATTTCATTCCATGTATATATTTTTTCTAAATATGTAATAACTATTGAACATACTAAAAAAAGTGTTTAATGAATGGATAAGCCCAATAAATATTACTATGATTAGTAGTTTTGTTGGATTAGTGGGTTAAAACAAATGGTCTATTGAAAAAAAAATTGATATGTTATCTATCCCTATAACTATGTTAAATTGAGATAGAGTTAAACTCATATGGATAAAATAATATAAATATGGTTCATAAGATCTAAAAAAATATTGTTGAATGTTTATTTTCTTTACCTACCGACCATAAATATAGAATTTTTAATCTGAGATGATTCATCATTGAAGTGACATGGTTGTGTTCAGATGCAGGTTGATCATGTAATTTCTCATAGATCTAGTTAGTTGAAACCTCATGAGTTAAATTACCCAACACATTATCTATAATTACCTATTTTGGTTTTGATTTAAAAATTCGGAGATATCATTTGAATAGATTAAATCATGAAATTTATACTGACCATACATGTTTTATGTATATATTCATTAAGAAACAATTAAACATGAGATATATATGATTGATAGAACTGGTCAAGGGTTTTGATTTAATAATTAATTACCATCCTATAATAGAAAAAAAATTAGATGATACATTATGTCATAAAAATAAGGCTATTATAACTATGACATATTTGGAACATGACCCTTTGGGTAAAAATTAAATAAATTATGTCCAAGAGATTTTATATTTAATGATATACTCTATTTTGTTCCATGATCTTGTGTATCCATCTTTGATAAAAGTAATTAATTATGCTCAGGATGACCATGCTTTACAAGAAAATGAAGAATCTATTATGAAGTTTAATATTTATGATTTTAATATTGGTGAGGAATGAGTTTTGTGATTTGGATAATTATTACGTGTTCCTTTTGATTCCCATTTAAAGAGAGTGATATTGGTTGAAGATCATTATTCTCTATTTTCAATTCATTAGGGAAGATCTTAGTTTTATGGAGACATTCGAGATTATTATTGGTGGAATGGTATGAAAAGATATATTATTGAATTTAAAATATTGTTTATTTTATCAGTAGGTTAAATAAGAATGATAATTAATGAAGGTAATGATTTAATATTTTCTAGTGCTACTACAGAAATGGAAAAATACATCAATAGATTTATTAATAATATTTCCAATGTCATCTCAATGTAATAATGTAATTTGGTTCATTTTTTAAAGATTAACTAAATCAACACATTTCGTTTGAATATATGGAAATATGAAATTAGATCAGCTTACCAAACTTTATCTAACTAAAATATTCAGTTTACATGGAGTAACTCTCTCCATTACATGAGATAGTGATCCCATATTCCAATATCATTTTTTCATAGGACTTTAGAAGTTTTTGGGTACTATATTAAATTTCAATGGATATTTTTATCATCAATATGATGGATATTATGATAAAAAATTAGACCTAGTAATATATGATTCATTTTTGTTTAGTGTATTACAAGGGAATTTGGAATCATCATATTTATTTGGAGGTTCTTTCTTACAATAATAATTTTCCATCCATTATACATATGTAACCTTTTGAGGAATTATATGGAAATAGGTTACAAAAACTAGATTTTTGGATGATGTAGGAGATAGGAATTTCATGGGACTAGAGATAGTTGAGAAAATGGTTGAGAATATTTATTTGATTCAACAATATTTGATGATGTCTCAGAGTAGGTAGAAATGTAATCAAGATAATGAGGGGAAAGATATAACTTTCGAGGCAGGAGAACAATTATTTGTTAAAGTTTCTCGCTGGAAATGTGTTACATGATTTCATAAATAGGGGATCATGTGTCAATAGTTCATTGACCATTTTATGTCATGGAAAATGTTGGATCTCTTTCAAACCAAGTGTCTTTTCCCTTGAGTTTATCCAAGGTACAAAGCATTTTTCATGTCTTGGTGTTATGTAAATATGTTTTAGATTCATTTCACATTTTCAGTCATGATTTAGTTCAATTGGAATAGAATCATTATTAATAAGAATAAACTATTTATAATCTATAATATAGAGAGAAAGTATTTAAAAATATGGTGATTCACTTGGATAATTTTTTTATGGAATAATCTTATAGTTGAAGAGGCATGTTGAGAATATGAGAATGTTATGATGTAAAGATATCCCTATATGATTAATAATTATATAAAATTATGCGGACGAAATTTCTGAAATGAGAAAAAATTAAAAAAAAATTAATGATATAATAAATCATTTTCATTTTCATTAATATTAAAATGATATTTATATTAACTAAAAAATTATTAATTAATTTTTCAATCCCAAAAGAAAAAAGGTTTTAGAAAACACTTTTATTATAAGATTAAAATTAAAATATTGATTTCCAAATTTTAGAATTTTAGTTTAAAAAAATGAATATCATTTATCAATTCATTCAATCAGAATTGACTTATAGTGTTTTTTGGGGTTTTTTTTAAAATACAAATTTTTTTAATAAATAGTGAACAATATATAATTTTTTTAAAAAAATGTATAGTCAAAAAAATTATGTAATTGATAATTCCCATTTTATTATAAATATTATTTAAATTAACATATATATTCTTTATTTATTTTAATTCTAAATAATTTCACTAAAATCAATAATATTTTGGATTTTAGTATACATTTTTTGGTTTAAAAAGACATTTTTCTAAAATAGTTTTAAAGTGCCTAGTGTTTCCAGATTTTAATTAATCAAAACAGTACCTAACGAGAATTGTTTAAAATTAAACATTCAGGTTATATATCAGTAAATATTACTTTATATATGTAATATGATTATTATTAATTATATATTAAATATAATAACATCTTTTTCATGAAATATATAATTCTTGAAAACCTTCATTTTCATCGTATCAACGGGATTTATTTCTAAATAAAATTATCTAAATTTTTGCATTTTATTTGGTAAAATGGATTACATATTTAGAAGGATAAAAAATTATATTATTTGATAAATTCATCTTATTTTTAGACCAATGTTTATTGTTAAAGCAGTAAAATTTAATTACATATGTTAAGGTAAAATAGATTTATCAGGGGTTAAACTGAAAATATAATGGTTAAAATGACCTAAAATTGTATAAATCCTATCTTATAACAATATTTAGGCATTATCATGTATTAATATTTATTTTTATCCATTTAATAACCTTTTAACATGTGAAAAATGTGGTTACACATATTTGTTATCAAAAATTACATGTGTTCCACTCACCTCACTTATAAAAGGTCACCAACCCTTCTCTCCTCTTCACAACATTAAAGCCCTCTGGCTTAACCATTATCTACCAAAATATCATACTAAATTCAATACCAAAAACCTATATCACTTATATTGTTCATAAATTAATCCTTATAAGGATTTTGGTTCTTACATAAATAATTTGTCTAAAGAAGAGTTATCATCCTTTACCAGGCATCATTATTTTATTTCTACCTAAACCTAATTAAAATATTTTTCATTTATGATTACATACTAACAAAAATATATAAAATATATTTATATGTTATTATTTTAATTTCATAACCATAATTCATCTTTTCTTTCATCAAATGGGACACAAAATCAATATTCGTGTGTACAACGGACCACATCCACAGTGTCGTTCGCTTTCTATCATCGCCTCTCACATATTTTTATAATTAATGATTTAACGTCTATATATTATATTGGTTGAAGTTCAGTACTTATGTTGTTATTTAATCACATTTAACTTCATACTTTACATTATTTTTTTATATGATTATATCCCTCATGTGTACAATATACTATATAATCTTGAAATGATGTTATTCAATTTATACTAATTTTCTACATAGGGTGAAAAGGGTTGATTTAAGGGATATATGTGATATAAATGAAATTATTATTATATAAATTATATATTTATCATTATGAAAATAAAATTTATCATTTGTTATCTTACATTGAAAAAATGTATCGTCTTTTGTGTAGGTGGGGACTACCACCACCGCGAAGCGATGTGATTCAATTGCACTCATCATAAAATCACAAGAATTATTTATATAGGTAAATTTAAAGTTGTAATATGGTATTTTTTGTATTATTATAATTCTAAATTATTGAAATATTCCATGCCTTCTTTCCATAATAATCATTGAAAAATGAAAACATTTCTCATGTATACTATAGTTTATCATCTCTATTGTCATAAGATATATCATTTTAAAAAAAATTATGATTGGTTATAAAAGTAAAATTAATTTATTTATATGATAATTATTTCACAGTTATTATTTGATTTATGTTTAATAATTACCTCTTTTATCAATACGCTAACTACCATGGTCATTTTCGATATATAAGCTGAATACCGAAAAAATATCCCAAGTAAAAAATAACTATTTATGTAATTATATATGACATGGCAATAAGTGAAATAAAAGAAAACATAAGCTTGAAATATTTTCTCAATAATTTAAATAATTAATATATGTTTATTATTTAGGAAGATAAATAATGAGGGTGACTTATCAAACCTGAGTTAAGGAACATCTTCTCAATTTCCTTTTGTTGAGTCTTATTTTGATGTTATATGATTATATTATTTTATGAGGAGTATATAAAATTCATGTAATCTGTTATGTAATGAGTTTATCTAGTATCATGTTTTCTTTAGTATTTTATAATGTTTTTTTTCATGGGTATTATGATTTATGTATTTACATGGGGACATGGAATATTAGTTTAATGAAATTATCCTTTAATTTTTTCACTCTAACTCCCTTTTTAATTAATTTACATGTTTTTAAAATGCTATTATTATGAAAATAATATTTTTATAATGAAATATATTCCTTTCATTCATTTGTTTCTCAAAAAAAAGAAATCTATCTAAGGAATGTTTTATTATATTCAAAAATGATAAGAGGAATGTTCTATTTTAACTTATATGGTGATAATGAATTTTCCTACCAATATAAAAATTATTTGAGGCCTTGATTACTTTACAAGATATCATTTTATTTCATGAATTAAAAATCCTCCTTACCATTTTCTATATATTTTATAACATAAAATGGGTTTTTTAAAAGGAAGGGTATTTTAATATCTTAAAGTGATTTTGATTCAATATTAAAAGAGTTGTTTTTATTTGTCATAATGAAAAATGGAAAAAATAAAATATTTTATTCACAATATGGAACATGACAATTTTATGAGAAATGGGTGTGCTCATATTTCACCAAGTGATCCAAATATATATTATATAATGGATTCACCAAGATTGCAACTGGTTAGCATGATATAGCATATATAATGGGTTCCCCCAAATAGTATTGGGTGATATCTGATAGTTCTCCAATGAATTGGGTAATGGTTCTTATATTAATAGGAAAGAATAAAAAAGTTACCAAAGGTTTTTCCCATGAATTTAATAGGTCTCCGGTTACTTCTGATGGGGGTTTAAAAAGGGTTATGATTTTGATGTTGTGAATTTCTAAAAAATGATTCTATTTTCATTATATGGGTTTTAATGATTATATTCAAGTAAAAAAAATTTTCATGGAAAAATGATTTAATTATTTTTCCCAAATAACATAGAGATAATGGAAAAAAAAAATTCATGGGTTTTCACATTTTTTAGCTGACTAATAGTTTTTCATTATTTTAATATTTTAGCTGGACTTTAATGTATATCTCGGTTTTAAAATGTTTTTATATAGTTAATGTATGGATACAGGAAAGGAAAATTTTAAACCTGAATGTCATCAAAATTTTCCCTGAAAATAAATCATTATTTATTCTAAAAGTTTTATATTATGGGACAAGTGGATACTAATAGGAATTTTCCACTTTGTAATTTATAGTTTGTTTGTATGAGTAATGAACCAATTCACATAAACATTAATCCTAAAAAGATAATAATATTTAGGATAATGAATTCATGAAATAAAAATCATGATTATTTAATTTATAAATTCATGTCTTTATAGTTGGTATCCGAGGTCAGTTTAGACAACATTAATTTTTTTTTATATTTATAATATCATACCCTTGAATGATTTTATATTATGGTTATATTGAAATGATATAGCATTTAAGGATTTCAAAATTTATTCTTATAAACTATTTCTATTTAGAATGGTTTTCCATTGAATAAAATTGAACGCTATAGAGGGAAGTCATCGAGCGAAAAATATCCATCCAAATATACAATCCGAGATGGTAGGAATTGCAACTGAGTAGTTCATTTCATTTATATATCAATTCACACAGGCAAATATTAGTGGCATTACCTATGCTATATATTATCCTCATCAACCACATATGAATATATCAGTAATGGATCAATTCATGAAATGACATCCCCTATCATTCATTGCTTTATTTGACCTTGTGGTTCTGAAGGATGTATCAATACATTAGATAGAATATTTAACTTTATTAATAAGTTAAGAAATTCAAATATTGATTCTTTCTATTTATCATTTGGAATAAAAATATAATTGATGTTATTATATAGTAAAGAATACAAGTGATAAATATGTTATTGATTCCATGGAAAGTGAAACATTTATGGATATTTTCTTTCAAAAATATATCCCTATTTTATTCAACTCAAGTTGAAAAAAATCATAGAATTAATGGAAAAAGAAGAAATTTTTTTGTTGGATGTGAGAAACAAATTTCCATCATAACAAAAAATGTTTCAAATTTTATTTGTGATAGTTATTGAAAAATTAATAGATTTTAATAAGCATTAAAACCCAATTTACAAAGATATTTGACCGCACCAGAATTTAATTATTTTGAGGAAATAACTTTTTTCTATAAAACATGAGACATATTTTTCATACATGCATGTTCCTATAGATGGAAAAAGTAAAAAGGTCAAGGTGATAGTAAATAAAGAAGTAAATAGATAATAAATCCTTAGTTAATCCCCCGAAAATAACAATTTATTGTAAAAAAATCAAGGAATGTTTAGTAAGATCCGGAAAATTCTTTTGAGGATTCCTATTTGGCCATAGGTTATGTGACTGTAATGAAAATATTCATATAACTTAAATAATGCGATAAATGATATCCATCAAATGGTGATATGTTTTTGTTTTAATGAGTTTGGTCATTATGATAATTTATATATAAAGTTAGGTATTAAAGGTGAAAATAAATATGATAAAAATATAAGAGTGTGGAAAAATCATTTTCTAACATTATGGTTGATATTGAGTCATCAGATAATGTGTTGAAACATATGTTAATGGTTTATTAAAATTCTTTTAATACCTTTTTGACTCTGTAACATCACATTTATTCATTTTTCAGTAATATCCAAATAAATTTGGAATATTAACAAAATAATATAGGATAAAACACTTGGTAAAAGCTATGGGTGGAAATATTAAATAAACCTAGATTTATAATGATATTATTATTGTTATCAATGCGATGAAATTTCTATTATATCTTGTGGAATAATACATTGTATATTTTTATTTCATTCTATTTATTGATTTTATTTCACTTCATTATGATAAGATATATTTTAAAGGTAAGAAAGTTAAGTTAAATGATATCATGACTTTGATAACATCCCAAGAAGTTGATAAATTTATTAAATATGGTAGTGAAGTTACCTACTCATATTCTGAAAAATAAAGAAACCTATGTTCAAGTAGTGAATGAAGACATATATGTACTTCTTATAGATTTTTAAGCACTATTACTAATAAGAAGTTTGAGTTTCCTATAAACTTATTGGCTGATGCTACGAATATTTCTTGAACCCCTTATCTACTAGATCAATTATACCATATAAAATTAATAAAAACACAACATTATTGGTTTGATAATTGTTTCATTATCCCTATAAAATCACCCTGGGGTACTTCTATATTTTTTTTAAAATACTGTTCAATTATAAAAATCATTTATTCTCAAGCCTTAAATAATTTCAATGGTAATATAAAAATATCATTTTACTTATATTGATGATTTATTTTATCACCTAGATATATATTAGTATTTATCATAAATTGATCTATGGTTTGGGTACCTTCATCTAAAGTGCAATGAGTATTTAATTATGAAGGCTTTATTTCAAACTACATATAGGCATTAATAGTATTTAGATATTCAAATTAGTTTTTCCGGTAGACATGATTTATTTAGGGTCCTCATGGAAAAAAATTATTCATAAGTTCCTATACGTGTTTGTGGATATATTTATTGATGAAATTACCATATATTCTAAATTTCATGAGGAATATGAAAATAGTCTAGATATTTTTTTGAAAACAATAAATTAAAATAATCTATATACGAGATTTAGTAAGTGTGAATTTTGGTTACAAAAAAATTCTTCCTTTGGACATAATTTTCCTAAATAAGGCATAATTTTATACCCTTCTAAAAACCAAATTAAGAATGGGAAAGACCCAAATATATCGTTGATATTCGTAGTTTTCTTGGATCAGTGGGTTACTACTAGTTGTTTATGGAAAACAATACATGTTTGTAATTGCCATTGACAATGCTAAATTGAAATTTAGTTAAAATCAACTAGAAAAAAATATAATGATCATTTTTGGGAACTAAAACTAAGAATGTTGAATCCACTATTTTTGGACCTTCATTCAAAAAATGAAAAAAAATCTATAGTGGTTCTTCATTAATGGGACTTTAATTTTTTCTTGGTTAATTATGATAAGGTAACTAATTATGCTCCATGTTGGTTGAAACCATACGAGTTAAATTACCCTACAAATGTTTTATAACTTCTTTTTATGGTTTTTTATTTAAAATGGTAAGTCATCATTTTTATGGAGTAATGATTGGAATATATACTGATCAACATATTGAATTATATATTACATCATAAGGAATTAATCATGATATAGATAAGATAGTTCTGAATCATCATGGATTATGACTACATAATTCATTTCCAACCTTGAAAATAAAAAAACATTACGGTTGATTATTTGAGTCATAAAAATAATGATACATTAATCATGTAATATTTTTTAAATTACCCTTTAATTTTAGATTTGATAAATTTTGTCATAGAGGTTGTATATGTTGTAACAACCTCTATTATTCTTCTAGTTTTAGTGTCGTTAGGTTTTCAGGAAATAATTATGAAAGCTCATAGGTAGTATTAGTCTTTGCATGGAGATGTATAATTCGTTATGAATCATAAGATATAAAATTTTAATATTGATGAAGAATATGTTTTATGATATGGAAAAAAATAGTATATATGTCATGTGATTACAAGTTGAAGATAAAGTTGTTGAATGAATCACATGGGTATAGAAAATATTTTCATACAGGATGCACTAATATATATCGATCCCTTTTGGACCATTATTGGAGGGAGGCTATGGAAAGTGATATTGCTACATTCACCCTCAAGTGTTTCAATTATCTTTAGGTTAAATATTAATGAAATTTACCAAAGGAGATGCTTCAATATTTCCCTATATTTGAGTAGAAATGAAGAAATATATCAATGGATTGAGTGGTATGATTTTAAAAGACATCTTGAGGTCATAATGTGATTTGGGTTATTGTTGATTGATTAACTATATCTAAACATTTACTTCCCATTTGAGATATGATTTCATTTGATTATCCTTATTGACAATATTTTAAAGGTGAAAGTTATTTTACATGGTGTTCTCACTCGCTATTATGTGATACGGTGATCGTAGATTCAATTTTAAATTTTTATAATGGCAATAGAAGTTTTCGGATTAGAATTAAAGTTTTGTATAACTTCTCATCCTCAATATGATGGACATTATGAGTGAAAAATTCATAATATGGAATATATTATTTTTTATTCAAGTGATTTACAAGGAAGTTGGGATCATCATATTTATTTTTTTGAGTTTTAATAAAACAATAGTATTCATTCATGTATTCAAGTAGAACCATTTAATGGATTAGATAGAAATACTTTTAAAATGACATATTTTAGCGATGAGGAGGAAGAATGGAAAATGGTAGAATTGAATATGGTAATGTAAATTAATGAGATAGTGTATTTGATTTAGTAGTATATGAGTTTGATTGATATAATTCATAAAAGTTATACGTACGGGTAACCAGAGGAAGGATATTTCATTCAAGGTAGGTGATCATGTTGTTATTAATGTATATACATGGAATGATATTATTTATTTTCATAAAAGTGGTAGGTTAAGTATTTTTTTCATTGGAAAATATGAAATCCTTGTAAAATTTGGATCAATTTCATACAAAGGGACTATTCCCCAATTTTTATCCTAGGTACATAGCATTTCATGTCTTAATGCAATGAAAATGTGTATCAAATTCATCTCAATTTGTGATCCCTAAAGTAGTTTAGTTGGAATAGATTATTTCTTAAGAATAACATCCAATTCATATTATTGAATATAGAGAGAATGTTTTTGAGACTAACATGGTTCACCCTGTTAAGGTTTTATAGAAAACCCATATAGTTGATGTCGAAACATGGGAATCTGAAAATACTATAAGGAAAATATATCCCAACTTGTTTAATAAGTGATTGAAATTGTGAGGATGAAATTTCCCAAGGGGTAGAAGAATTGAGAAAAATATTTAATAATAGAATAAATCATTATTTCATTTATTAATATTAATTATATAGGCATATTCCTTAAAAATATAATAATTAATTTTTTTAATTAAAAAGGGAATAATTTTAATTAAACACATTTATTATAAGATTTTATTTAAAAGGCTAATTTCTAAATTTCAAAATTTTAATTTTGAAAAATTAATATAATTTATCAAATTTAAATATTAAACAATACTTCATGTAAATTTTTATGATTTTTAAAAAATTTATATTTTTTAATGAATACTAAAATATCACCATTTTTCTAAAAAAAAGACATCACTTTTCTATAAAATATTTAATTTTAAATTATAATTATGTTTTGAATGTAATTTCAAGTAGTATAAGTATAATTTATTTATATAAAATCTAATTAACAACTATCTAATGAATGTTATATTGTATTTTAGTATAAGTTTTTTTTGGGTTTAAAAATTGGATTCTTCGTAAAACCTTTTGAGAGTGTATAATGTTATCCATTGAAATTAATTAATATAAAACTGCATGAGAAATATTTTAAATGAAATTTATATATTTTATATAAAAAAATATTAATTTTAAATCGGTCAATTAGGGTTATTAATCCTAAAAGTTAATGTAAAATCATATCTATCTAGAAAGATACACTTCTGGAAGACCTATTTTTTGTCGCGAATTATTGGGATTTATAATAAATTAAATTTTTTCAATTTTGAGATTTGAATATGTTAAAATAGATTAAATATTTTTGAATCAGAATAATTTATATTATCTAATAATGTTAACATAATTTTTTATGAAAATTAATAGTAAAAAAGATCAAATTAATTACTACGGTTAAGGTAAAAATGGGTTAATTGGGTGTTAAACAAATAATAAAAGGGTAAAAATGACATGAAAACAAGTATAAAATCTATTTAATGATAGTATTTCAAATTTATCATGTCTAATTCTATATAAAGATATATTTTTGATCCATTTCCATGTGAAAAAAGTTGGGAGGCCTTTTTCGTTTAAATAATTACAAGTGTGCCACTAACCACCCTTATAAAAGGTCATAACCTCTCATCTCATCAAATAACATCTAAACCCATTTTTATCAATGAAATAAAGACCAAATACCTTCCTAACATCACTATACACAATCTAGATCCCTTATTCTAATCATAATTCAATCATATTTATTTTTTTCATGCTTACCTAGGGATGTCATCCGGAGAATAGGTATCATGATTTACTAAGAATCTTTATATAATTTCTTATAACACCTCATTTAAATGATATTCAATTTGGGTTATATAATAATAATATTATACATCATATAATAGGATTTTATAATGGAAATGTTATATAGATAATCCAACTCCCCTTCCATATAATGTGATACAAAATCATTATTCGTCTGTTTGGAGAACTACCGCCTTGCAAACTGTTGTCATTTGTTTTTCATAAGCACCTCCCATGGATTTTTGTAAGGGTATATTTGAAGCATATAAATTATATTTTTAAAGTTTTTATACATATGGACTTATCATTTCACATATACCTTCTTAATTTCTATTTCATGATGGACATGAAAATATTGCTCACGAGTATGACATACTATCACCACACGAAGATATGTGATTTGTTTTACACTAATTTTTAAAATAGAAGGAAATATGGATAAAGTTAAAAAAATTATATGTTATATATATGAAGTAATTATTATATTAATCAAAAATTTATCATTTTGTAAATTCAATATATCATTATCATTCATACACTAAAAATGACAACGTTATTCATGGACCTGTGGACTACAACCTCCATGAAATGATGTGATTAAGTATTTTTCATCGCCACAACATAAGAATGATATATATACATATATATTTAATTAATTAATATGGTTTTTATGACATTATTATAATTTTTTAGTGATACAATAATATACACCTTCTTTTCGTAATGATCATTGAAAAATGGAAATGTTATTAATGCATATGTACGACATACCGTCTCCATTATCACATTGTACAAAATTTTTCGAAATAAATATTCATTATTGGACATAAATTTATAATTCATGTATTAATATGATAATTATTTCATTATTATTATTCTTTAAATGTTTAGAAATGAAATCTTTGGTCAATTTTCAACCAACCATAGCCATATTTGACATATAAGCTGAATACTGTCAAAACATACCGTATAAACTTATTTAATTAAATAATTATATATGAATTGATAATAAGTGATACAAAAGGAATAATACCCTTTAAAAAGGTTTCCATAAATTAGATAATTAACTTATGTTTATTATCATATAGATAAATAATTAAAGGCTTGAATCGAACACGAGGTAAGGGACTTCACCTCAATTTCCTTTCATTAAAGAATATTTTGATGTTATGTACATATATTATTCTAAGAGGTCTATATACAGACCCTTTTATATGTTATATAATGAATGTATCTGTTATTATATTATTTTATGTATTCTTTAATGTTATTTCCTCAAGTGTATTATTATTAAAATATTTTCAATATCATTATGGACTTTTATTTTAATTTATTAATGTTTTCCTATAACTCTTTTTTCATCAATATCTATGATTTTAAAATTATTTTATAATAGAATTTAGAGTTTTATTAGCAAAATATATTACAAAAATTCAATTTTTTTAGAAAAAAAATTAATCATTTGTACAGAATATTTGATTTTCTTCACAAATAACAAAGGGAATGTTTCATTTTAATATATATGACCACGATGAATTTTCGGACCACCATAACCTATTATTTTATTTTTTTTATTAAGTTAAAATATTCCATTTTTTCTTCAAATAAAACTCCTCCACTGATTCATTTTTTGTATATTTTTAAGAATTTTTTTATGTCTACTGAGGGTATTTTTAAAATCTAATGTGATTTCAACATGAGTTTAAAAGAGGTTTCTCAGATGATTTATAATGAAAATGTCAATACAGAAAAAATAAAGTATTCAAAATAAAGATCATGATAATTATATAAGAAATAGGTCAACTCAAATTGCATTGGGTGAACATGATATATCCTATATTATGGGTCTTCCTAGATAGCACCAGGTGAGCCAGATATAGATTAGACAATGGGTACCCTCTGATAGTGCTCCAATGCATTGGGTAATGTTCCTTATCTGGAAAAGGTAATAAGGATATAGTAACTAGAGGATTTATATTATAGATTTAACTAGGATCTATTAAATTCTATAATAGGGTAAAAATGGTCTATAATTGGGATTCTCTAAGTGTCGATGAAAATGGTTTTCATTTTCTTGTAATTGGTTTTATAGATTTTATTAGAGAAAGAAGTGTCAGTTTTTTATGAAAAAATGATTTATTTCATTCCCTCATTGAAAACTAAGATAAATGTAAAATACATCCTAGACTATCTTCTTTTTACTGGACTAATGGGTTTTCTTTTTTTATATACCTTGATATGTTTTTTTCCACATCCCACGTATTAAAATTTATTTTATATGGTTTAAGGATGGTAGTTAAAGGAAGAAGTCACTCTAAAATTCATAAAAACATTCTATGAAAAGAAATACGAATTTATTTTATATGTTTTGTATTAGTGTAAAAATTGATATCATTTGTAAATTTCAACTTTTTAATTTATGATTCTTTTTGTATGAGTTATGAACTAGTTATCCAATACTCTAAAAAAAATATCCTCAAATGTTAAAGAATAATTTTTTTTATATATTACTTGACATTATTTAATGATTAAGGTAGGGTCCTTATATTTCACCCCTTGAGGATTAAGGAATATTTTGAACAAGTTATTTTTTGAATTTAAATATTATTTAGGATATTTTTGCATAAATGATTATTTTAATGAATAATTTTTGGTAAAAGCAAAAATTAGAAATTTTAATTAAATATTATTTTGTAAGATTAGTATAAAATTTTTCTAAATATAGATCAATAATAAATCAAAATTAATTATATAAGAATCCAAGAGTGCATATGAATAATTTCAGGACCTGGGGAATGGGTTTATGTTGCAACTTTATTTTTAATCAAGAATGTCAGTGCTAAAATATTATTGGAATAATTATAGGATATTTGTCTTTTAAAACCCATGTATTTTTTAACATATGATTATTTTTAGTTTTATCATGTTTACTTTATTTGGAACCAAAACTATGGAGATAATGTTTTTAGAAAAAGTGGAATTTATTTCCTCTTTTATTCGATTAAATTTAAATTCTTTTTCTATAATCTTTAAAATGATTTCATAAAATATATTTTCTATAATCCGAAGATTATTTAAAGAAATTTTGAACAAAAAGTAAATTTTAATTGTTTCTATAAATTTTATTTATGAATTTTCCAAAATTAAATAAATCTCTATTACTACAATTAACAAAAAAATGTATTTTCACAATGTTATAACCATTCTTTTCTTAAAAAATTCCATTACAAGATTCCATTTCAATTATTTTAAATACTAATTGAACCCATAATTGGAGAATTTTAATTTCAAATTATATAAGTGTAAAATGATATTATAATAATGTTTTAAAAGAATATATCGAATGTTATATTATAGGTATATTTTATCTATGTCAACTTCCATTGATGTTTTTATTTCATCATTCTAGATAAGAACTAATGATACCATCCATTTTCTTCCTTGGATGGATTAATATTATCTGATGATAATATTCTTATAAAACCCATTTTTTCCTTGGGTTATGCTATGATGAAATGATAAATCATTCTATAATCTTGTGGAACACATCTGTATGGTTTTCATTATTTAATGGGTGGGAACATAATTATATGTCCCTTTAATTCATTTTTAATGATATATGTATCATGATATAATATAATATAGGATAGTTAGTGAACCCATTCCACTATTTCAAAGAGGTTGGGGAGTGAAACAAGTCCATTGGTGACTTCTTCCAATATGTGATGAGGGTCATGGTTGGGTTACCTGACTAATGAGTGGACTTTACATTTTTACTATTGTTACACAATTCCTAATAATTGTTCTTATGACAATTATATGATCACCAGGATCATGTTTGGATATTATTATTCCTTGCTCTTATGATCATGTCTTTTGAAATGATAAATAGTTATTCTACGACTCATGATGTATGATTTGTGACTGATTGGGTATGCATTTTATATGTTATGGTAGTAACCTAATACCCTTATTCTTATATAAATATTTCTTATAATTATCGATGGACATATACCATGTCTATCCTTACTGAAAATTTAATATCCCCATGTTATTGTTTCCATTTTCCCCGTGTTATAATGACGTGTATTCGGTAAGAAATTTGTAGGAAGGTTACCTTATGAGAAGAACATTTTAGAAGATGTGGAATATATTTCATTAAAAATGTTGATTTCATGTATCATCTTGAAAAACAATAAAACAGTACAATTATAAGGGTGTATTATTTTAAAATTAATTTAATATTCATATAAAATGGTGGAACAATTAAGTATGTAATTCTCATTTCACCACATGTAACATACTGGACATGTCGGTTTTATGGAATTTAAAATGACTTTATGTTGGAAATAAAAAAACCATTTCCCAGGAGAAATAAACATCATGAAAGATACATGGACATGTTATTTCATATCCATGTTATTGTTTTCTTTATGCCTCCCCCCTTAGGATGTCAATTTTGGATTTATGAGTTTTCCATTCTGAGGAATTTTCATCATCTAACTTGATGATATTTGTATTTTCATTTTCTTGTGTTTATATTTTTAATATTCCAGTCATATATTATTCTTTATCTTTATAGATATGATTAAAGTAGGGGGAAAATTATTTGATCAACCATAGTATTAGTACGCCACTAGATTCATATATATCTCTAGAGCATAAAAGGTGTGTATATATGGGCGGGACAGTAAAATTCATACAAGAATATTAACTTAGGAAATGGGTATTCCATATATATATATATAATCATACAATTTTTATGATACAAGGTACTTCCACAAATGGTGTAAGTAGCTCTCTCAGATTATGCACACTATACACATTAGGTCACAATACTTCTATAGTGATCGATACTTGCAAAATTATTTATTTATCCATTAGTTGTAGGTACCCTATTATTTCCACTACTGAGGGATATTGTAGAAGTGTTCAATTTGAGAAAGTTTTAGTGTTATGGGTTTAATACCATAAAGTCATTTTGGAATTTCATTCGTTTATGGGAAAAATTTCGAGTCATTATGAATCCCTTATAGAGATGAATTATAGATATATTTCAACTAAGTACATTATGGAAATACTTACACTAGAATATTTGGTTATTATGTGATATAATTATTCATGGATCATTTCTATAGTGAGTGTAATTTAAAATGTTATATGGTTTAGTTGACCTAATATCATATTTAATTCATAGAAATTCCAACTTCCTATTTTTTCAATGACAATGTGTTTGAGATGACCTGTTCTTCTATATTTAATTTTGATTTTAATGGATTCCTAATATATATATTTAAAATCATCCATAAACAAGCAATTTTCTGACATGGTTTGTTAATATGATGATGTTCCATATAATTTAACTGTCAAAGACGAATATGGAGTCAATGGAGCTGGTGGAGTTGGGTTGTTGTATCGAGTGATAGTTAATGGTTGGAAAAGGTTGTTGATAGTGATATTTCTAGGAGACCATGTAGTGAGGTTGTTTCATCTTATACATAGAGTCCTTATCACCTAATGGTCATTATCTTCTAAATTTTTGTTTTTATTTTTTATTTTAACCAATATGGTGTTGTACAAGATGGTTTTCATCGCGTACATACTTTGTTAGATATTTTATTTTTTTATATATTAATACTAATAATGTTGGAAATTATTATTGGATAAAGATGCATTAAAAATGAATTTTTTTATTTCCAGAGGCCGAATTTCGTTGTTTATGACTTTTGGGTGATTGTATTTATCCTATGACCTTTTGGTGGAGTTCTCAGGGTGGCAGAGTAGGATTATTTCCAACACTGAAGGGGTCCCAGTTGGTTATGTCATGTCACATTCCATCTCGATCTAATCTAAACATGGTGATGTTTTAGATTTAAATATATGGTCATATATTGATAATTTTCATTCATCATGATAGGAACAAGTAAAATTCATTCATTTTGGTGGAATTTAGACAATGTAATTGGGATTTTCTCATGAATTACATGTCTAGGTATATTTCACTAATCTCTTTTATGAATTGTATAATTTATTGATAGTTAATGATTTATTATTATCTATTTAGGATTCAATTAATCGAGTTCTACTAAAATCATTTATTTTTCAAAATATATATGTTTTTATAGTATTATATTTTGGAATATTTAAGGACTTAATATCAATGAATTTTGAACTTGAATGGGTAATTAAAAATGAATATTTTTAAATGTGTGGATAGGTTTTTTTTCAGTATATATAGTGTTCCCTATAAATTGTAGGGATAGTATGTTTTATACAAAATGAAAAGATGATTTCAGTGAGATATTATTGTATTTTTGTTATTGAAACTATTGTTTTCATCGAAAATTGTGTCTTTGATGTGAATATACACTTTAAAAAAATTCATCATTATTATGCTATTTTAAATTTTACACATTTTCTTCTATATGGGTTGAATTTTGGTATATGATTTATAACATTGCTAACTGTTTTTTTTTAATTATGTGTGTGTTAAAAAATTTATTGTGGCCTTTTGTTAAAACCTCAAAGATGTATCCATGAAGATTAGTACCATTGTGATCATATGTTAAGGTGATTAAAGAATGGGATAACTGATGTTTAAAGGAGAAACTCACTATGTTATGAATTTTGACATGTGAATATAGATTCATACCAATGAAAAGAAATTTATAATGGATCTATAAAAAATTGGGATATTCCATTAAGTGAGATAAAAAATTCATAGAAGTGGAATTTTTTAGATGAAAAAGATATAACATTGGTTTTAGGATGTTAATATTTTCCATTGGATTTATGAAAAAAAAATTCCACTGTATTTTGAGAAAAAAATGGAATTTAATAAAAATTAAAATTATATTTTTCCAATATTTTATCCATTTAAATGAAATGTTTTCCCCTGAAACTAATTAATAATGTTTTTATGAAATTAATATTTTCAAATATGGAATTATTTTTGAAGATTTTTTAAATTTAAAATTTCTGATAAATATAATTTTTATTTCATTAAAACTATTTTTCATTTATCATAATTGTATATAATTTTATTTTTAATTACATTCACATGGATGTGTCTAAAAGTATTGGGTAAAACCAACTAATTTTATAGTCACCCCCTATATGTGCACCATGGTGTAGATTTATACATGATTTTTTATGATGAAAGAAATGGGAAGATTCAATTCTTCATTAATAATGATTCATAGTTCCACATTAGGATAATGGAAATAAAAACGATAGCACATGGTTTTTGTGATATTCAATGGTTTCAGTGTATCTTTTTTAGTTTACATCATACATTATATTAATCCTTTTTTTAAACATATTTTGTTTCCTATATAAAAACATTTCTAAAAAATATTCCTATCTAAATGGATTTTTCATGTTCATTCCTTGGTTGTGGTTTGGATATTAATTGATGAAAAATTCCCTACATATTTTATTTATCCCTCAATATTTCTCAAAATACTCTAGATGTATAGGGTATGTGCATGATTCTAGATAACGTATCAAATTCATTCTTGGGATTCAGGCTCTCATGTTAGGGTATTCATCACTTTATTTATTTTTATTGTTGTATTTTAAATTATATACATAGTTTAGTTAACAATATTGAATTTAATATTTTTAAACTTTTATTATAAAACTAATTATCGTTATTATTCTAGATACTAGAGTTTTTTAGTTATTTAATATGTAGTATCAACCATAGATTAGGATTATGGTTCTCTCTAACACCCACTGATGTGGTGGTCATATATTCATCTATAGATCACTACTGATCTATAAGTATTATCTCTAATTGATATTCCATTTCCCCCATTGGTGGTAGTAAATATATTAAAAATCCATCTTTTTTTAATGCTTCAAAAAAATAAACATATATTCAATAATGAGATTAGATCCATTTTCATCAAATCTAGGAGATCATGGCGAGGTCATATATCAAGGTAGTGTGGTGAAGATGTTAGGTTGTACTATTGATTGAAAAACCTAGAAGAAGAAGAATATGTATTTATTTGAAAATAAATTATTATATTATTTAAAGAAGAATTAATGTTAATATATAGAAGAAAATAATTTTTTTGAATGGAATTTTGAATAAAATATATTATTATGTTTTTATTATATTAAAAGTTTCTATAAAATTAATATTTGTAAAAAAAATGGAATCAAATCCATAATTAGGGGTAACGTGGGTCATGGGTAGGAGAAAGAAGGGTGGATTAGTGGTGGTCCTACGAGACTTAAAATAGTTAAAAAAACATGGGGCTATTCACCATACCATTAGATGTGTAGAATGTTTAATAGTGAAATTCCCAATAACATTTGGTGGAATAATATGCACGATGATCAGTTATAATGTAGGGTAATAACTAGCCTCATATCCCATTCATGCCCCAGATTGGTGACTCCCACTAGTGGCATGAAATTAATCTATGTAATGTTGGTTGAAAGTGTAATCCAAAACTATGAATTTTACATTTGACTAGTCATACACACCCATGTGGTGGGTGGAATGATTCAATGTTTCTATAAGAAATATTGGCCATTGGAATAACTATTACTCATTCCAAACCCTTTGGAATCCATTTTGGAGACATAAATAGTTGGTTTCACATCTTGTATAATATATAATATAATGTGGATATTTTTTAGAAAACTGGTGTTGTTGAAATGGTTTTTTGATATTTTAATTTACTAGTAACTAAATTTTATGGAGAAATATACTAGAAATTTTTTCTATTTGGTATGTAGAATGAAATAGTGTTTTCAGTTTAGTGATATAGAGTGTCTAATATATATAATTTTTAAAAACAAATTTGTTATTCTAATGTATATATGGAAATTCCATTAAATATTGATTACAACTATGAGATATGAGAATAATTTGGTGTTATAAATGATCATTATCATATGTTTTATGAATTTTAGCCATCAATAATAGGAATTAAACGAGTATTGTATAATTTCATTTATGATGCTAAGTAGAGATGAGCCATTTGGGAGTATTTTGATTCAATAAAGATCATTCTTGAACTGAGAATATTACTATGATAAAAATATCAATTAATGATTTGATAAATTTAACGTTATTAAATTTATTGTATTATACTCCCTCAAATATTATGTTTCCTTAAAATGGTGAAAATTTGAAAATGTTCTATATAGGATGGAGAACTGCAATATGATGTGGTTAGTGGTGGAAAGTACGTTTGAAACTCTTTGTATAATATGATAATGGAAACCATAATCTTATCTTATAATTTTTTTTTGAATTATAGAATGGTGTTTTACTTATAATTGTATCTATATAATATATATTAAACTATAAAATGATTCACTAAATAATCATGAATGGATGATCAAACTATGAAAACCCCTAGGTTGATGTCTCATTGACAAGTGAGTTTAGTTATAGAGAACATCCAATGAGATGTTTGGTAAGGCAATGATGTGGAATAATTATAATGATGACATCTATTCCATTTAGTGATACTGTTGACATATGATGAGGTTGAATTAGACTATTCAAGAATATGAAGTGGAATATTTGGTATATGATAATAAAACGACCCCTATTCTCATGAGTTCTGTGATCTTCTATTAATTGAATGTTTCAAAAACAAAATAATGAAATAGTGGGATTATTCTTTGATTAAATAGATAATATTTTAATGTTGATGATTCAATGAGTTTTATGATGATGTATTTTCTTAGGAATTAATTATGGGTATCTTTTTTTTGTGGAATTACTTATTATATTTTGATGTTACTTTATCAATGATATTACAATTTTATATGGAACCAACCACTTAAGAAATAATTATTAGGTATGATCCAACATCATGTTAGCTCATGAAAATTATATGGACAGTATAATAGTATTTCTTCCATGAAAAATATTAATTTTGGCATGTCTCAGTTTGGATTTGATAATGTGTACATAAATGTATTTGGTGTGGCTATAATAGTGGGATAATGTTAGATCACTAACCATTAGGGATACAATGTACATGATGTTGAAAGTTTTCTTGAGGTATCCATTTCAATATTTTTATGACGTGTATTATATGATACATTCTATTTACTTAGGATTAAATTCTTGTGGGGTGCTTGGAGATGAAATAGTATGGTGATTTATACTTATAAAAATTGTCATATAGACTATTAAATGTAGAAAAACATGTGAATAATATCTTATAAGATTTTTAATATGAGATTCATTCCAACATGATGTTGGAAAACAATTATCACTATCTGGTATGGATTATTGATTAATATATTTTGTATTATGAATTTATTGCTTTGATTTTTATATATACATGATATTAGCTTGTTTTTTAAATTTTAATGATGTTCTATAGAGTATGGCAGTATTCTCAACACTACTTTTATATTCTAGTTTATAGGAGTGTGTTGGTAGTGGTGTTGGGTAATGTTGACTCAGAGGAAAAGGTTGATATTTGTTCTTGGTTATTGTGTAATTATTCATAAACCACAGAGGTATGCATGATATCATGGTTTATTATTCATGTTGGAAGTTAGTGGAAATGTTATTGTGGGTTGTTGTACAATTTCCACTACTTTATGACACTCATGTATAGTAAAATATATATAATATCAACAAATATTTGATTTAGTTTTCATGCTTTAGAGATTAAATTTATTTTATAGTCTTATGTTCAGTTCTACAAAGGGTAATTCCTCCCATTTGAGAGTACAAAATCATCCATGTTATTCATCTATCTTTGGACATTTAAAGGAAATCACCAGTTACCACTTTCATTCTCATCAAGGATCCAATGTTCATGTTAGATATGGAAATACATGTCATAGTTTTATTAGAGAATATTTTGAGATGTAGGATGGATTTTTAAGTTATTCATATGTGAGGATTTTGTTTTTTTATGAAAAAACTATAGAAATATTGTTTTAAGTATTAAATTTTAATATTACATGATATAAAATCCTGAAAATGTGTGGTGGTTGTTATATTCCAATGAAATGACTCTAACTATCTACTAACTGAAGTATTTATATCACTATTTTCATGGTAGGTTACAATTAGTATATGGATCATATATTTGATAGTAAATGGTTTCTAGGGAACTTTTGACACTAAATTAAGAGTGCATGAGAAATAAAAAGCTTTTATCCCAAGATACAACATGCTTAAAATAGAATAATATGAAATAAATAAATAAAGAACACTCATATGTAACATGAATTATTGATGCCCACTGCCAATTTCTATATCAAGATGTTTGAGTTTGATCATTCAATGTTTTCCATTGAACTCTATTATCCATACTGTATCCATGGGCTAACATGAATCAACAATAAAATTGGTAAGCTATTAATCGATTCTCATTTCATACAAGAACATATCAAGGTAAAGGGAGGAGAGATATCATTGACATGAATCACCGGAGTCATAGGTACCCAACACACCATTCTCAATAGACAACCTCATTTTACAAAACCTAAAGGATTTTCCTCAAGTGACAATCCATTAGATCACACATTATAAAACATATGGGTTAACAAATTATTTGATTATTCATTAATCACAGGAATGAATTGAATATTATTCAAGGGTTAGACCATATGTAATTTTTCATCAATGATAACTAGTACTATAAGATTACCATACATTAACATTAAGTGTGGATGACTGCATACCATACTGTGTTTGTGTAGATTGTACATTACAATCCCTCTCACATCCTTTTTTCATTACCATATCCCCATTCCATAATAAATTATATAACCAATGATGAAATTTTAAATTTCCCTGGAATAATGGTTATTCAATCATATTATATCCTTATATCCCATCATATAATATGGGTTATGTATCACATATATACTGGGATTTATTTATTTTTTCCCTCAACATTCTACTTCATCTAAAGTGTCCTATTATTTTTCACCATTTACCTCATAAGGTGTCATATATAATAAATTTGTGAAATATTATCCACAAAACTTTTTGATATCCTCTTTAGAACTTTTTGAAAAATAATCATCAACTTCACATTGTATCCCATCATACAAAACAACTTTTCAATACCTATCCAAAACTCCTTTTATATAAAATCTAAAACACCAATTGGAAAAGCAGTTTGAGTAAAAAATTGATTAATAAATCAACCAAAGATTATAAAAAAACAAGACATTATAGTATTAAAGACAAATAAGAATACAAAAATTATTAAATTCAATAAAATATCAGCTTCTATGAAAGCTTCAGTGCTACTCAATATATAATGGGATCTTATGTGATATCAATCAAATAGGTTTATCTCTATAATTATGTCCATTAATTACATTGTATATAAGAATGAGTATTTATATAATCCATTTGTATAAGGCATTAATTAACCATAACACATGGGGAATAAAAATTTCATATAGCTACACATATATTCTTGATTCTATAAGTATTGACATAATAGGTCAATGAATACATTATATTTCATTCACCTTTCTTTATGATCATATCACATTCCCTTTACTCGATATATCATCACATAATATATTTTATCTAGTTATAGTCATAAAATTTCATAATTTATTTCAATTAATAGATTGGATTCCACAATCTACATAGAAGAGGATAAGTCACATATTGGTTAAGCTCCAACTAATTACATGATTTGTAACATACCCAACCACTCTCTAATTAAAAAATCCATAAATTCTATATAAAATTGGATTCAAAGTATGAATATTCTCTTTACATGTATCCTTACAACCTCATATATAGTTAAATATAAATATAAACCATCCACGCCTTGTATACCAAATGTTTGCATGGTAATAGATGTCGAGATGGACTCTATGGAGTGGATATACCTTCTTAAAATTTAAAATAGATTATTAAAAATTTGTTCAGTATTATATTAATTCATATAATATGAATAAATTTAGGAAAATTATTTATAGTTTTATGTATAATAAATTATAAATGCATGTTCATTGGAAAAATTGAATGAATAACACAATATTTTTTTGTCATTCAGATCGATGTGAACCTGAATCTACTCTTCACTCTTAACTTATCCATAAGATATATGGTACTCAATAAACAAACCCTCACTTTTTAATTGATTTGATAAACTTTTCCATTTTTCTATTTCTACAGATCAAGGAGCAACCAGTCTAGACACGAATTTAATTTGGACCCATAACCCAAAAAGACATTCCTTTTATAGTGGAGGTATAACCTAAAACAGAAACCTTGTTTTGGAAGTTATAAGTATAAACAAATGAACTAAAAAGTAAAAAAAATACACACATGTAAATACAACATTGAAACTAAAGAAAAAATAATTATTTTTATTCAATATATCTGAATGATGATGTAGATTTATAATATCATGAAGATATTTCATGTTGAATCTCCTTGATAATGATCGCAGTATAGAAACAAGATAACATAGTATTAGATTATAAATGCTTTTATATTTTATATTTTTCATTTACTCCTTCAAGATAATTTGGTTAATATTTGTGTAAAAATTGTCTAATGGTCAGCTTAGGACCTCCATGATCTTTATCACATGGGATAATCTTTATTTAGATCCACTCATTCAGTCCCTATACATGTTTCCATAAATAAAATAAAAAATCATGACAAACTAATATAAGTGAAAATCATAACAATAATATGGTATTCAATAGAATACTCTATGTGACAAAATAAGTGGGGGATTTTATTTTCATGATTATTAACACGTTAAAGCTTATAAGAAGCATATTTCAATCATCGTATGGATGAAATATATATTCATATGGATCATTTTAAAGAAATTTATGGTTTATTCTATACCTACGTAATTATAATTTAAGAACCTCATAATGTTTATCATGTTTTTATTATTTTATAGGTTTTATAAGTTTCAATTAAAACCCCATTGTTTTTTGGAAATATTTTAAGGGTAATTTGGAATTCATAATGTTCCTTCCACTATCAAAATTTAACATCATATGGATCAATAATAAACTTTTGTAGGAACCTAATAATCATTATATGGTACATTATTTTTTCAAAATTTTACAACACTTTCACAACGAATGTTTTCATGGTTAAATACTTTGTAAAAAAAATACATGAATAAACCTTATAAACATAATGTGAAAAAACAAATAAAATAACATTAAGAAAAATATAAATAAATATTTCAGAATTTATAATTATCCAATATTGAAATTGTTGGGAATTCAAATACTAAAATATGAGAATATAACTAATAAAAACATTAACACAAACAATAAAAACAACAATACTAACAATTACACCCTTTTGATAAATTAAAACATCGAAAAAAAATTCAGAAAAACACTCCTTCTATTTTTAGTTAATCAAAATGTTTAAAAAATAAACTATCATTCAAAACACTCTACCATTTTTAAAATTAACTCTTATCCAATGATTAATATTTTTTGAGACAAAAAAACATTAAGTACTGAAAAAATGCATTGAGTATTTCAATAACAATCATTCTATGACTTAAATAAATACAACTTTCACTCCCCCATAATAAATTCATACTACCTAAACACACATAAATATTATTATATACATAGGAGTGATGCTAACCTAAAATTTTAATAAATAAAAATTATAAATTATGATTTCAAATTTGATGTTTTAAATATATTAAATTCATACGTTCAAGGTGATATTTTAATCATAAACTTACATTTAAGGTTTCATTTGTTAAAAGTGTACTTACATCACACCATGTTCAAATATTATTTAAAAAAATCACTACATCCATGAATTTTTAAAAAATAAAAACTATTTGATTATTAGTTGAAACAAATTCTACAATAATATATCTTTTATTAACATGATATATAATGAAATGCATTATAACATCTATATTCTTAGTTTTAGAATTTTTAAATGAATTATTGATATTGAAATAGAAAATGTATCATCATGATAAATATGAATTTTATCAAAATAAACATTTAAATTATATCAATTTTAATAAATCCTAAATCATTGAGAAAAAAATTGTAGTAAATACATACTCAGCCTCAACTATGGATAAATGAACTCGTAAATTTTTCATTAAAATCTACAACATCAAAATTATACCATGTAAATGATATATTCTTGATGTAATCTTTTTATAGATTTTATAACTTCCATATTTTGAATAAATGTATGAAATTGAATCCCATCATGTCTAAAAATAATCAAAGAATCGAAAACATACACTTCCAAAATTATATCAAGTGAAACTTTTAATAAATTATAAATGACACTATCTTAAGTTATCCAAAATTATAACACCCTTGAAATAAATAATCATAATATCTGGAAAAATAGAACTCAATTAATGTTAGATTAAAATCATTACTCTAAATAGATTAATGTATACATGTTCTAAAAATTTATCTAAATAAAATTTAAAAATAATACAAACTAGTTTTCTGAATTTTTTAAAAGAATCAAGAAAAAACTTATAAGCTAAATATTTTGTAATTTTATATTTATTTAATAATATCCCATCACTTATTTGAAAAATTATTGGTCCTCCAAATAATTTTTAATTCTTTTATTATGATCATATAAAATTCAAAATTCATAAATTTTGAATATTCATAACAAAGTATAGTAATTTAAGATACAAACAAATATCATCAACATATATTTGAATAGTTAAAATATCATTATGAAGCTTATTAATCTATTGTTTGGTATAAAATTTAACATTATTAAAACTTTTATTCATAAAACACAATTAAATCCTTACATACAATGCTCTTGGATATTTCTGAAAACCATGTACTGATTTTTATGGTTTAAAAATATTTAGGAAATTTTTTTGTTCAAAACCAGGTTGTTTAATATCATAAAATTATTTATAAATTAAACCATTCAGAAAAGAACATTTAAAAAAAAATTTAAACCATTTTAAACCTGGAAAAAATAAAAAATGCAGTGAAATAATAATAAATTCAATGAAATAAAAATGAGAGAAATAGTCTTTAAAATATTTAACTTCTTCTTGAAAAATACATCAGGAAATAATTGTAGAAACATTCATTAAAATTTGACCACTTTCATTTATATTATTTCAAAATGTCCATTTGTTTCATATAATTTGTTTATCATTAAGGGGTCCAATTGAATTCCTGAATAAATTCTATAAAATTGATTAAGCACACCTTCCATGGATATAATCCATTTATAATATTTGAAAGTGTTATTAATATTGTCTGGTGAAAATTCAAAAATAAAATAAAAATTTCAAAAACAAATAATAAATAATTTCCCTATTTTAATTATAGATTCAACATCCCAAATTATTTTTTTTATGGTTGATCTTTATGAGTTGTAAAATTTTTTGGAACATATTGCGAATTTATATTATCCCCCTAAACATCAAATATATATTATTTTCATGACCATATTCACAAAAATAAAATCTCAAAATAATTCCCAAAATTGAAGTAAATATGAAATGTGTTTCTCATTATTCTAATTAAATTTGACATGAATAGATTATTCCAAAATAATAGTTGTATTATTATACATTCTATATGATTTAATAATATAATAATAACCTAGAAAAAAAATTATCACCTTGATAAGTAATTTTTCTATAATATGCTTAGTATATAAAATAAATACTTTACACAAAAAAACAAAAAATATCCAACCATAGGTTTCATTCCTTTAATTGATTCATAAGGGATTTTTAATAAAAAATGTCAAAAACACTATTTAAGATATGACCTGTTATAATTATTGATTTATCCAAAATATATATATATATAGTTATATTAAATTTATTTATCATAGTCTTAAATATTGTTAAAATAGAACAATTTTTTTATTATATAACACCAGCATTTTATGCTGTTATAAGGATAGAAAATTAAAAAAATAAATGTTTGATTCCCAAAAACATTCAAATAATATATTTTCTAATTTATTTACTCTACATATTCTAATATATATAATTAAGTAACCCTTTAGATTTTAATCAAATTAATAAAAAAGAAATAAATTTATATAATGTTTCATACATTTGAGTTTGGAATTTAATCCATCTAAATATATTTAAAACATAATAAATCAGAAAAAACAGATTACATTCCACGTTAACAATTAGTTTTCATAAGACCAAATAAATCAAGAATAATAAGTTCAATATGACTTATAATTTTCTCATCAATAACTCAAATGAATATTTCCAAATATTTCTTCTTGTCTAACATTATATGAAAATGATAATAACTTACCCTAAGCCTTGACAGTTTTATATTTTATCCATTCATTGATATTTTATGAAGAAAATAAAAGTAAGCACATCCAAGCCTCTAATTTAGTAAAATATCATATGATTATATATCATTAATGCATATAACATTATGAATACTTATCTTATTAAAATATATAAAATATATAAAATGTTTTATATTTTTATAAAATAAAAATGATTAATTCTTGAAAATATGACATTTACTATTTTCAATTTTTACACTAATTCTAAAATCATAGAGTTGTGATGTACTTATTAAATTATGTTTGAAGCATTAATAAAATAATCTCTAGAAATTTTCATGGTTTTATAAATTTACATGCCACTATGTCCTATAAACATTATTTTTGTGTTGTATCCAAAATTCACAGAACCACTATTTTATTAATTATAATATAGAAATATATATAAATCTACAATCATATTTCTGGTAACATCTATACTCGAGTTCCACACACCAGTTCCTTGAGCTGGTTCGCTATATGACCTTAGGCGCACCTCCCCATACAGTAGAGGATGCTAACATGCAGCGGTGGTCAAATATCAATCCGGGGGAGACTAAACCATCTTTATCGAATTATCACAATAAAAATATAATAACGAATAACAAAATCATATATCCATAACCAGAACAATACAAATATCACAAGATGACCAATGCAAGAAATACAATATCAAACTAAAATAGAAGACATGTCAATCCAAGTTCATTCCAAGAGTCAATATAAAAGACACAAAATAAATAAATACATTGAGAAATCCCCTGGATGTTACAACACCATGCCGGTTTCCTTTGTCCATGATTCATCCCAACTTATCCATATAACAATGTCTCATTCCCTTATCATGTCCTAAAACCAGTAAATATATTCAAGTATCGATCAAATTGCCCAAGTAGGGTGTGAGTACAACATTAAAGGCCACTACCAACGACATCTATAATAATATCTATTCAAAATGGTCTATGTTGTTGTATAAATAAAAAATAAAATCAATATATTTATCAATTTACATTTATTCAATGACTATTTATTTAACCACATAACCTCTTAGGTTCCCAAGGAATCATGAAATCTCTATACCTACCTCAGCTCATATCAGAGTCTAAATTATACCCAAGGGATATCATACATCTGAATGAAGGTATTACAATTAATCCTCAAATTCATATCCAAAATCCATAGATACCTTTCAATATCTCAATTCAAATTTTCATTCTATTATTACTATTTATCATCTCAATTCACATCTTAATGTCCCTATTACCATTCAATATCTCAATTCACATCTAAATTACATTGTTACCATTCATTTTCTCAATTCACATATGAATTACATTGTTACTATTCATCATCCCAATTAAAATATTAATTCTATAATTACCATTCATCATTTTAACTAGCCTATGAATGCCATTGTTACAAATTCATTATCTCAATTCACATCTAAATGCTATTGTTATCATTCATTCTATCAATCCAAATATGAATTTCATTATTTCCTTTCATCAACTCAATTCACATATGAATTTGATTCTTACCATTCATCATCTCAATTCATATATAAATGCCATTTTTTACATTCATTGTCTCAATTACCTTATATGAAAATATCACAACATCAAAAATATCACAATATTACAATATAATAATTTATTTATTCACTAATTAATTAATCCAATTAAATAAATTCTCATTCATATCATTCCATAAATTAATCCAATAATTAATTAATCACATCAAATACAATAATTAATCCAACAATTAATTAATCACCTGAATTCCATCAATTGATTAATTAATCATAGAAATTCCATTAATTAATTCATCAGTTAATTAATCACCTAAATTTTATTAAATAGATTAACAATTAATAAATAATGTTCTTCAATCCTAAAATACTGACAATTATTTCACTTAAATAGATTAAATATCCTGGAATTTCACTAACCCTCAATTAATTAATTATGTAAATTAATTATTTTAATTTATGAGACTCAATTGCTAATTGTTTAATATAAATTATACAATTACATACATGACCTTAGAATCAAGACATTATGAATAGAATTATAGGCTGCCTACCTCATTTGTTTTGAAAAAATCTCTCTAATATAAATCCCCAATTTGATATGGATATGTCAAACCCATGATACAGAACAAGATCTAGATTCAAACATAGATCCAAGGTTAATTGAATCAACATCTAACAAACCTATATATAAATCTATAACCAATCATATATAAAAATATTAATTTTATCCATGAAGAGGAGTGAGAGAGAGATATATAGAGGGACTTAAATAGGAAGAATATACATTTTGGGGAGGTTAAAATCCTCAATCTACACTTTTATTCACCAATAATATAGTTTATGGGTGATTGGAATCCTTCCAATAGCCTCAAAAAATGAGAGATAATTGTTAGGATAGAGGTATTGGTGATTGGGGGTTAATATAATGGGTTGGGGAATTTTAAAATGAAATTTCAGATTAATTGAGAACCTACACATGGTTTCCTTGGAAAGGGTGAATGGTTTTCCAATCTATACACCTTAATCATGAACCTCTTCTAAGGTGTCCAGGTTACTTCAAATAGGAAATACAGTTTAAAAACCATGATCCAATTATGAAATCCCTCTTTGCATGGGGTTTCATGGATTTCTGGTACATGGCACGTGGTTTGGGAAAACAAATCTCCAACCATTCACTTTACATCTTCCTTCAAAATTCCTCAATTTTTATCTAAACACACCCCATGGGACAACTAAACAAAAAGTAAACAAAAAAAGAAAAATGAGTACTTAAAAATAAACATAGTACAACCCTAGAAATGGATAGAATCTTACAATATACCCACCTTATCACATCTCATCCTCGATCTATACTCCCAAGCATCTCATAGATTCTTATCCTAAAATATCTGACCACTTAGACCAAATATTTGTTTCTCTTTCCTATGTCTCCTCACATACACACCCATGCTTCCACAATACATGCAACAAATTCACGCTCTTTCCCCAAAACACCTTCTCACTATGATCAAACACACATATTGGATGCTCCTCAGTGGGTTAATCATCCTCAAGCTCAAGACCATCCACATTGATCACATGAGAAGAGTCTGGATGAAACCTCTGATTTTTGACACATAAAAAAATATTACATACCATTGTATCTAGGGGAAAGAGCCAATAATTTTATGTAACATCCCAAGTAAGTAAATAATTATGGATTTTCATATCTATGCCTATTTATGAATTAGATATTGTTTTAGAGGCTTAAAATGAGAATAAATCCAATCATAACCATAGAATTCTCTATTATTTTTAAAAATATTGTTTTACTACCTTTCGATGGTGAACCATTATTAAATCTATCTTTTGACAATTTTATAAGCTCTATTTGTAAAAATAAACTTATTCTTTAGAATCTGGATATTGAAATTTACTTTGGATAAATTTTTGGTATTTTTCTGATAATGTTCATTATTTAATGAATAGTGGAAAATACTGCATTTTACTTCAAAACCGCCTTTTCATCTAATTTAATTATATAGTTAGATTATCTTTTTAATTAGTTTTCAAGTTTAATTAGAATATAGTTTTACCATTTAATCCAATTTTGTTCATTGTATCTAATTTCACTTTGGAATTGGGCATAAACAAGTGTCAATCCATTAATAGATATTGTTTCTAAAAACCCCGCTATATGTTTTGACAATGGGAATTATTTTTAAATTAAGTACTGCAATTTATGTGTTTGTAATTTGGTAAAATGGATTCCATATTTGGAATTAGAAGGTCCAAATTATGTAATTAAGTCTCTTGTTTTCGGACATTATGAATAGTAACGATGGTAATTATATTTAATTATCGGGATTAATTAGTAATTGGGTAGTTAATGGTAATAAAATAATATCATAATAATATAAAATGACCAAACATGTGTCCTAATTCTACTGGTTGTGTCATGACCGACCTTGGGATACCTTGTACCAACTTTGGGACCCCATGGAATCACTTTTGTGTGATAGTGACATTTTAACATTTTATTTTTAAAGAAAGGAAAATATAACAAAAGTATGTAACCCCAAAGTAAAACAATTTTAGTTTTGTTTATATAAATTATCTCTTAGAATATAAATACTCATTGGAAATTTAAAAATATTTCCTACATCATGGAATTTTTTTATAATTTTGTAGACATTAAAAAAATAAATTTATTTATGACACCATGATGATGTAGTGATTACCTCATTAATGACTGATTTAAATAAAATGAACAGATAATGTAAAATCAAAGACATAAACAGGTAAAAAATCTATTGGATGGGTGGATTTAGAACCCCTATCACCTTATCCTATAAATATATCATTTTGGGACATTTAAAATCTGAAAATCATTTTCAATAAATTAAAATTTCATTACTTTCCAAGAGTGCCCCTCCTCCCTCTTATAAAATGCCCCCACCTATACCCCCCTTACCCACACTTCTCAAGACATCGACTGTAACACCCCAAGATTTTACAAAAAATATTCTTTTTAATTTCATTAATGTCCTGTGTTATACGCTACACCGAAAGGATCTTTCACAACATTCATCTCTGACTTGGCTTCAATTACACGCAATCGAGACCTTCCTCGATACCGTGTGTAGTACGCAATAACGAGTTTCACTAAACAACAATATGCTATTAAAATATTATTAAAACTAGCCGTTATGAATAGTAATAACCACTTTTTGAAATTTCGTAAATTTTATTTTTCAAAGTGGACTTCATTTTTGGATTCGGAATATCGAAATTATCTTAGGGTGAAATTTTGGTATTTTTCGGATAACTTTCATATTTTGATGAATAGTGAAAATTACTAAATTTTAATTAAAAACAGCTTTTTCAATCGAAATAATCAATATTGATAAATTATTAATTTGAGTGGTTTTATAGTTTATTTAGAATATATTTTTACAATTTAATACAATGTTGGTCATTGGATGTAATTTCACATTTAAACCAGACATAAACAAGTGTCAATCTTTTGATAGTTATTATCTCTTAAGAACATGCTATTTGTGTTGACGACGGGAATTAATTTTTAAATTAATTAATGCAACTGATATGTTTTGAATTTTTTAAAATAGACATCATTTTTGAGTTCATAATATCAAATATAGCTTAGGCCTAATTTTTGGTATTTTTCAGGAAACTTTCATTTTTTGATGAATAGTGAAACCACTAAGTGGTAGTTTAAAAAATGAATTTTTCATAAAACTTATTTTTACCGCTTCTGTGAGTTGAATTTCAAAAATCCAAGAGACACGGTTGATGTCAGTAAGTAAAATGTGGTTCAATGAGATGAAAATAATTTTTGGTGAATAGTAACTTTTTACTTTTTTTACCACGGTTAAAAGTAAATAGGGTAATTAAGGGTACAAATGATACTATTATTACCCTAACACATGTCCTATTTCTATTGGATAAGTGTAATTAGACCAAAAACAACCTTAAGAATAAAATATGACCATTTACACCCACATGGATTAGATTAGGACAATTATTATTATTTAATTCAAAGAAGAGTTAAAATAGTTAAAATCAATGTTTATTTACTAAATCATTTTTAATATAGGGTAATACATAACATAAATTAGATTGTAAATATTCATTAAAAAGAAAATAATATTTCTTACATGATGGTATTTTAATTAGAATTTTTAGACATTAAATAATTCAATATATTTATAAAACAATGATGATGCAGTAATTACCATAATAGTGAATAATTAAAGTAATTGATATTATAAATACCCAAATAAATATAATTTGAGACTTTTTATGAATTAAACTAATTTTATATGTTAATATGACATGTTATAATTTATTTAATAAACTTTTTTAGAACTAATCATTCTGTTAGGATTTTCAAAAAAATCATTTACAAAATTGTGTCAGAATTGACATAAAATAGTTTTTTTTTTAAAATATTATATTATTAATTGTTATTTTATTCCTAAAAAACTAAGGTTCGGCCAAATTACTTAGATAAGGTTTTATATATTAATAATAAACAACTTGGGGTTCGTTTGGCTTGTTATTGTATGTTTATTAACCTTATAGTGTAAGAACACAAGAAGACACGGTAAAAGTAAAATTATTTAAATTAATGTTAATTCTAAATGATAAGGTTAAAATAGGAACCTAAACTTTTCTAAATTCTATTTAATGAGAGTATTTCGACCCATCCCTACCTTAGATTCGAAATAAATCAATTTGGAGCTATTTAAAACCGAATTTGTCTTTATAATAAAATAATATTTCTAGTTATTCCAAAGGTGCCCCTCTCCTCCCTTATAAAAGGGAACCTCCTCCCTCTCTTCCTCCCACCACTTTGAGCCTTCAAGATCGGCCAACCCCTGCGAATTTATCCTCTACACTTCCCTAAGGACATCCTAGAGGTCCTGGTATTCTTTAAAGACCAATTGTAGTGCCCTAAAAGGAGATCTCAAAGAGGCGCTTCAAAGAAGAGGTAATGTCCAATTACCAATTCTTTCAACTTTATTTCTTCTTCCAATTCTTCTTCTTTAGTTTTTTCATTAGGAAGTTATAACATCATTATCACTCATATACTGATATGTTATTATAAGTATGAAACAACCCTATTTCACCATCTATCCATCCTACGGAAAACGAAATCACCGCGTGTGCGTACGTACAGAATACCGTCTCCACGCCGTGGTGTAATCTATTTTCCACCACCACCTTACATGGATTGGTATAATGGTGTAAATAATTACTATATATAATTATTGTAAAGTTATATTTATTCTATACTAGTATACAAACATCCAATAAAATTCCACGATCATGGGAATTATATCATCGCTCGTGCGTACGAACGGAATACCGTCTCCACGATGTGATGAGATTCATTCTCAATGATTAACCATTCATAAATGATTATAACGTATATATAATAAGTAATCATGAAATATATGACATAATAATGATACTGTATTTATGTATATATATATTTATTTCATCCAATTAATTCAATTCAATTCAATGAGGAAACAAAAACAACGTTCATGCGTACGTACGGCCTACCGTCTCCATGAATGGTGTATTTCATTCCATTTATCGATCTATTATATATATGTATATTGTGAATATATATTATATATAAATCATGTTTTATATTCTGGAATTATGTAATCATGATCTAAGTAATCATATGAATAATTTCAAGTCAAAACATGGACGATAAATGAAATGATTTTACCCAAAACGCTACTTTAACATGAATTTACAAAAGAACGAGTAATATGAAGTCATAAGTGAACCATATATGATATAATAACAATGAATATGATTCTGTAATAAGTCAATGACATTATTTAAATAATTATACAGGAGGTTTGGATAGGTACGAAGCATATCGGACCTAAGGTAAGGGATAAATTTTCAATCTCATTTTTATCCGAGATTTCTTATACGTAAGTATTTACTGGGGTTACGTTTATCATCCATCACCATGTTTTCTAAAAATGCTTTCATAAAATGTTTACCATTCTTCCATGGATGTTTAAAGTCATATTTATCCTTTATTGTCTTTTTACCACATTGTATGAATGGAATCTTTCCTTTGGTTACCATATAAGGTACTTTTTAACTTTTCTGAAAAAAGTATGAGGAGAATGTTATTGTTAACTTATACGGCGTGAACGGATTTTTATAGTTTCATAACGCCTCATTTTCAAGAAGCTTCCTCTATAATATTGAATGATTATTTTCAAAAAAAACCCTTATCTTTTTAAATTGCATGGAATTTTGTGAAAAGAAAATGATTTTAAAGAAGAAAGGATATTTTCCTCAAGAATTCATTTCAAGTGTTTTGGCAAAACTATTTTCCTTATAAGACGACATTATTTCATATGTGTATGTTTCAAGTAAAATTCCTCTATGATTTAAATGGTTTCAATTTTCTTATGATGAAATGATATCAATTGTTTATGGATTATGTTATGATGGCATGATGTTTAAGAATCCCATTTTATTTCATGGGTTATGCTATGATGTATGATTTATGATTTTGTGGCACACGAAAGAATGATTTCATTATGAGATGGGTGGGACCTATATATCCCTCCAACGCATTGGGTAAATATTTTATATCTCATGATATAGACATGGCTGGAACGGCAAGTTAAACCGGTTCAGTAATACAGGACTGCAACGAGGAGTGAACTCGATTCAGAAAGGGACTTTGTCCACTAAGATGGTATTGGCAGCAATTCCTTGGATACTATGGAAATCATATCATGTGCTTAATGGTTTCCACAATTACAAGTTTTATTTCCATGCTAGTTTACCATGATTAATGTTCCTTTATGATCTATGCTTTATGTACTTCCATGTTTTATGTCATTGCTCAAGCTTTTGATGTTTAAACATTATGTTCATGTTTTTAAGTGCAAATGTATATGGTATGTTTTATTTTATCCATGCTTACCCTTACTGAGCATTTGAGCTCACCCTTTTTATGTTTTCTTTTCCCCAGGATATAAATAAAGGTTTTAGTTTAGAAAAAAAAGGAAGATCTTTATGGGAGATATTGAAGACCTTTCACCACGATTAGAATATTATATTCTGAGTTTCCAAAGACACTAAACTATTATGGTCGTTGTGTGTGTGTTTTTGTTATGTACTATGTATTCTACAAAAGTAATGTAATGTCCATGTATGTAAAGCTTAGGGTCTCTACAGTTGGTATCAGAGGAAAGGTTTAGTCAACCATTGGAAACTAGAATGCGAGAAGGTTAGCGAGATCCCTAGAGATATTTTTAAGGTATGTCTATGGATGTCCCTAAGGATAAGTAAACGTCTAGGATATAGTCCTAGAACTATGGTAACGATATTAGAATAAACCAAAGATGTTAGATATTGAAGTTACTCCTCCTTTATTATGATTTTTTCCTCTCACACTATTCTTTTTGGGTTTTAGAAAATGGCTGGAAACAAGATGATTCACGATAATGTAGGATATGATGGACAATGGAATGATATTCTTCATGAGAAACCAAATGAAATGGGATTTGGAAGTCCAAAAATCATTATTATGCCGAATCAAAAATCTCTTAATATGATCAATAAAGTAAAATTTGGTAAGTTTCCTGACTCGGCTAATAAGAGAAAGATGGAGTTTCATGATAATCCTAGAGGAACGAAAGTTCAATTTCCCCTATGTAAATCATGTGGGAAGAGGCATCAAGGAGAATGTTTCAAAGGAACTAGAAGATTCTTTGGGTGTGGAAAAAAGGACACAAATCCAGTAAGTGCAAAAAAAAGGTTTAGTTAACACTAGGGATGTAGATAATGGTATTGCTACGACATCAACAAGGGTTAAATGTTTTAAAGGTGGAATGTATGGGCATTATGCAAACCAATGCCCTAATGGGAAGTCTCATGAAGAGAATCAGTATGGTCGTATGGGTAGTATTTATGTTGATGATGTTGAAGAGACTACAAATGATATGTGAGATGAAAGAATTGTTGATGCTCGGTCAATGGTTTAAGAATTTAGTGGAATGATTACATGTTTATCATGTGTAATGTTGTATAAGTAATCTCATGGTACTATGGAATAAAGAGACATCTAAGGATTGTTACACCGTTGTCTTTCCTTGAGTTTTGAAAGTGTATGATTAATGGTACCAGTATCCATGAAATGTTATTCAGATATTTTTGGAATGTAGATGATATGCGCATAATGAATGGATAAGGAGAAAATTAAATGTTTGATAGTATTCATGAGCTCATGACTTATATAAGGAGAGGTTATATCATTGTTTGAGTATATATAATTTTTGGATTTTGGTATATGGTAAGAATTAACTTTTGACAGCATTCATGTTTTCACTAAGGTTTAATGGGTATTCATTTTTCAAGAGATTACAAGATTATGGTATTCGCATGACTTGAATGTGACCAACAAGATATATGAAGGATAAATGATTGTATTCACATGCTTTTTATATGACCTTTTTAGTAATCGTTTTTTTTATACAATGAGTTTGGAAAGAAGTATTTTGGATAAGCCTAAATATTAGAATGGACTATGTTGGACATAAGTTAGTATTGTTTAAGGATATAAATATTTTTCGATATTATTGATGGGATGTTATAGTAATGTAGTTTTAGAAAAAGGACAACCTGCAGGACTGGCGACATCCCATTGCGTCGGACAAGGCTGTGGGAATCGAACCCACAACCTAAGTGCGACTGGACTTTATCGCCTAACACTGGCCTACAGGAAGTCACTGGTTAGTAGAAACTAGTTTTATTTTATTATGCGGTATGATATATGAAGTATAAGTTCATTTTTGGAATCGTATATGATTAATCTCACCATAGATGGACTTATGTATATTCGATAACTTTTGTTAACCTTTTGTTTGAAACAGATGGAATGACCCGCCATTCTATCACATGATCTATTAACACTTCATGAATAACAAATTCAACTTCATTTCTTTAAGAGATGAAGTGGAAATTTCTCAAAGCATGAACAACAGTGAGATTGTACCAAAATAAAGTAAGTATTTATTCTAATTCAAAATCTTCAACTTTAGGGAAATGATCTTGAAAACAAAAAAAATGTTTTCCTAGTGCCCTAATATCTGATGAATCAAATGGTACCCTAGATCATCACAAATTTATGGCTTTGTGATTGCTGGATTTTCCATAGCCATGTTCTCAACCACTCTCTATCAAAACATGATGGTTAGATTTCTCTTCCATATCCATATTTTTGCCTATGTGGAAACCCAGTGATTAGTTTGTTTGGGTAACCATTACGTTTCATACATTTGTTTTTAAAGATTGGTTTTGGTATTCCTTTTTATGATGTAGGTTTATATTAAAGAAACTATCGAATAGTAAACCATTTATAACCCCGACGAATTTCGAGGGAGAAATTCATTTTAAGGGGGGGTAGAATGTAACACCCCAAGATTTTACGAAAAAATATTATTTTTAATTTCATTATTGTCTTGTGTTATACGCTACACCAAAAGGATCTTTCACAACACATATCTTTGACTTGGCTTGAATTACACGCAATCGCGACCTTCCTCGATAGCGTGTGTAGTACGCAATAACGAGTTTCACTAAACAACAATATGCTATTAAAATATTATTAAAACTAGACGTTATGAATAGTAATAACCACTTTTTGAAATTTTGTAAATTTTATTTTTCAAAATGGACTTCATTTTTGGATTTGGAATATCTAAATTAGGTTAGGGTGAAATTTTGGTAATTTTCGGATAACTTTCATATTTTGATGAATAGTGAAAATTACTAAATTTTAATTAAAAACAACTTTTTCAATAAAAATAATTAATAGTGATAAATTATTAATTTCAGTGGTTTTAAAGTATATTTAGAATATATTTTTACAATTTAATACAATGTTGGTCAGTGGATGTAATTTTACATTTAAACCAGACATAAACAAGTGCCAATCTTTTGATAGTTATTATCTCTTAAGAACACGCTATTTGTGTTGACGACGGGAATTAATTTTTAAATTAATTAATGCAACTGATATGTTTTGAATTTGGTAAAATAGACATCATTTTTGAGTTTATAATATCAAATATAGCTTAGGCCTGATTTTTGTTATTTTTCTGGAAACATTCATTTTTTGATGAATAGTGAAACCACTAAGTGGTAGTTAAAAAAATTGAATTTTTCATAAAACTTAATTTTACCACTTCTGTGAGTGGAACTTCAAAAATCCAAGAGACACGGTTGATGTCAGTAAGTAAAATGTGGTTCAATGGGATGAAAATAATTTTTGGTGAATAGTAACTTTTTACTTTTTTACCACTGTTAAAAGTAAATAGGGTAATTAGGGGAAAAAATGACATTATTATTACCTTAACACATGTCCTAATTCTATTGGATAAGTGTAATTGGACCAAAAAAACCTTAGGAATAAAATATGACCATTTAGGCCCACTTGGATTAGATTAGTACATTTATTATTATTTAATTCAAAGAAGAGTTAAAAGAGTTAAAATCAATGTTTATTTACTAAAACATTTTTCATATATGGTTATACATAAGATAAATTAGATTTTAAATATTCATTAGAAAGATAATGAGATTTCCTACATAATGGTATTTTATTTATAATTTTTAGACATTATATAATTTAATATATTTATGACACAATGATGATTCAGTAATTACCATAATAGTGAAAAATTAGAGTAATTGATATTATAAATACCCAAATAAATATAATTTGAGACTTTTTATGAATTGAACTAATTTTATATGTTGATATGAAATGTTATTATTAATTTAATTAACTTTTTTCGAACTAATCATTCTGTTATGATTTTCAAAAAAATCAATTACTAAATTGTGTCAAAATTGACATAAAATAGTTTTTAAAACAAATATTATATTATTAATTGTTATTTTATTCCTAGAAATCTAAGGTTCGGTAAAATGACTTAGATAAGGTTTTATATATTAATAATAAACAACTTGGGGTTCGTTTGGCTTGTTATAGTAAGTTTATTAACCTTATAGTGTAAGAAAACAAGAAGACATGGAAAAGGTAAAATTATTTAACATAATGTAAAATCTAAATGATAAGGTTAAAATTGGAACCTAAACTTCTCTAAATTCTATTGGATGAGAGGATTGCGACCCATACCTACCTTATATTCTTAATATATCAATTTTTAGCTATTTAAAACCGAATTTGTCTTTATAATAAAATAATATTTTTAGTTATTCCAAAGGTGACCCTCTCCTCCCTTATAAAAGGGCACCTCCTCCCTCTCTTCCTCACACCACTTTGAGCGTTCAAGCTCGGACAACCCCTGCCAATTTTTCTTCTCCACTTCCCTAGATAAATCCTAGAGGTCCTGGTCTTTTTTAAAGACCAATTTTAGTGCCCTAAAAGGAGATCTCAAAGAGACGCTTCAAAGAAGTGGTAATGTCCTATTACCAATTCTTTCAACTTTATTTCTTCTTCCACTTCTTCTTATTTAGTTGTTTCATTATGAAGTAATAACATCAGTATCACTCATATACTGATATGTCATTATAAGTATGAAACAACCCTATTTCACCATCTATCCATCTTACGGACAACGAAATCACCACGCGTGCGTACGTACGGAATACCGTCTCCACGCCGTGGTGTAATCTATTTCCCACCGCCACCTTACTTGGATGGGTATAATGGTGTAAATAATAACTATATATGATTATTGTAAATTGATATTGATTCTTTAATAGTATACATACATCCAATAAAATTTCACAATCATGGGAACGATATCATCGCTCGTGCGTACGTACGGAATACCGTCTCCACGACGCGATGAGATTCATTCTCAATGATTAACCATTCATAAATGATTATAAAGTATATATAATAAGTAATTATGAAATATAATACATAACAATGATACTGGATATATATATATATATGTTATCCAATTAATTCAATTCCATTCAATGAGGAAATGAAAACCACATTCATGCGTACGTACGGCCTACCGTCTCCATGAACGGTGTATTTTTTCCATTTATCGATCTATTATATATATGTATATACTGAATATATATTATATATAAATCATGTTTTATATTCTTGAATTAATTAATAATGATCTAAGTAATCATATGAATAATTAAAAGTCAAAACACGGATGATAAATGAAATGATTTTACCCAAAACGCTACATTAACATGAATTTACAAAAGAACGGGTAATATAAAGTAATAAGTGAACCATATATGATATAATAACAATTAATATGATTCTGTAATAATTCAATGACATTATTTAAATCATTATACAGGAGTTTTGGATACGTATGATGCATATCGGATCTAAGGTAAGGGATAAATTTTCAATCTCATTTTTATCCGAGATTGCTTATATATAAGTATTTACTGTGGTTACGTTTATCATCCATGACCATGTTTTCTAAAAATGCTTTCATAAAATTTTTAACATTCTTCCATGGATGTTTAGAGTCATTTTTATCCTTTATTGAGTTTTTACCACATTGTATGAATGGAATATTTCCTTTGGTTACCATATAAGGTACTTTTTAACTTTTTCGAAAAAAAGTACGAGGAGAATGTTATTTTTATCTTATACGGCGTGAACAGATTTTTACGGTTTCATAACGCCTCATTTTCAAGAATCTTCCTCTACAAGATTTCATGATTATTTTCAAAAAAACCCTCTTATCTTTTAAAATTTCATGGAATTTTGTGAAAACAAAATGATTTTAATGAAGAAAGGATATTTTCCTCTAGAATTCATTTCAGGTGTTTTGTCAAAACTATTTTCCTTCTAAGATGACATTATTTCATATGTTTATGGTTCATGTAAAATGCCTCTATGATTTAAATGGTTTCAATTTTCTTATGATGAAATTATATCAATTGTTTATGGATTATGTTATGATGGCATGATGTTTAAGAATCCCATTTTATTTCATGGGTTATGCTATGATGTATGATTTATGATTTTGTGGCACACGAAAGAATGATTTCATTATGAGATGGGTGGGACCTATATATCCCTCCAATGCATTGGGTAAAGATTTTATATCTCATGAGATAGACTTGGCTGGAACGGCAAGTTAAACCGGTTCAGTAATACAGGACTGGAACGAGGAGTGAACTCGATTCAGAAAGGGACTTTGTCCACTAACATGGTCTTGGCAACAATGACTTGGCTGCTATGGAAATCATATCATGTGCTTAATGGTTGCCACAATTATAAGTTTTATTTCCATGCTAGTTTATCATGATTAATGTTCCTTTATGATCTATGCTTTATGTACTTCCATGTTTTATGTCATTGCTCAAGCTTTTGATGTTTAAACATTATGTTCATGTTTTTAAGTGAAAATGTATATGGTGTGTTTTATTTTATCCATTCTTACCCTTACTGAGCATTTGAGCTCACCCTTTTTATGTTTTCTTTTCCCCAGGATATAAAGAAAGGTTTTAGGTTAGAAAAAAAAGGAAGATCTTTATGGGAGATATTGATGATCTTTCACTACGATTAGAAGATTGTATTCCGAGTTTCCAAAGACACTAAACTATTACGGACCTTGTGTGTGTGTTTTTGTTATGTACTAAGTATTCCTCAAAAGTAATGTAATGTCCATGTACGTCACGCTTCGGGTCTCTACATTGGCTCGACCAAAATATTCTCATTTTATCTCTCCACATCCCTTTATTAATCATAGAATCCTTACCTTAGGCAGAAATCTCTTCAATAAACCCTTCTGGTTCAATCCAAGGGGAGTTACCCTATTTAATGGTAATGTCTTCTTTTATGTTCTTTTTTTTATTTTGTTCTCAAACCCCCTAAAATATTTTTTTCCCTATATTTTGCAACAACACCAGTATCTTAAATAAAATAGGATGTTGTTATGAGAAGTATTTTGTTTACACTTACACACACTCCCGTCTAATGGTTAAAGAACATATTGTTTCTGAGGGTGGTGAATTACTGCCTCACAAAACGATGATTGTTCAATCGTCTTTTAACACCTTTAATAGTGGCCATTAAGATTTCACTATATTTATATATGATATATATTATGTTTATTTTTTTCCTTATGCTTCTTTATTTTTCATTTATAGCATACCTTTATGGTTTCCATTATGGGTAAACGCGATAATTTCAATTTAGGAAGTGCAGACTACCGCCCCCTCAAAGTGATTTGATTCATTAATGACATATGTGGGACATATAATGGATGGAGTTAATGGTATTACATATGATATTATACTAGAATTATAATATAGCTTTATATCACTATTATTTCATTCCAGTAAATACAAAAAAATGAATGTATCATTCATGCGTACGTACGACTTACCGTCTCCATGAACGGTGCATTTCATTTCATACCTCTAAATGTTTTGTAATATTATAAATGCATGTATATAATGGATATATCTACATCATGAATATAATTCTGGATATAATGGTTATTTTACCACATGAACAACTTGTAATTATAAGAAGTTTATTTTTTACTCAAGTACCAATGATCGAAAAAATGACCATTATTAACTTAAATAAATACATAATGTTCATAACATGGTAATAAGTGATATAAAAGGAATAATTAACTTTAAAAAGGTTCTTAAGAAAGTATAAATTCACTCTATTTTATTATTCAGGATATTAAAGAATGATCGAGTCAAGTCGGACATGAGGTAAGGGACTTCGTCTCAACCTCCTTTCATTGAGGAATATTTTGTTTTATACACAAATTTCTTTTATAAGGTATATAAACCCCTTTGATTTTTACTTTTATTCAAGAGTAATATTTTTATACGAAACACTTTACTAAATGACAAAAGGGATTGTTTTTATCTTACGTATGCGGCAACAACAACTTCTCCACCGCTGTGACCATTATTTGAGTTTCGGCTTCCTCTACAGGCCATAACATTTTTTAAATGAAAAATAAATTACATATTTTAATTTTCTTTTATTTTGGTATTGAAAATGGTTTTGATAATGTTTTTATTATATCAATTTGTTTTTGATATCTTGTGATTGAAATGTGGAAATGTTATGTTTCCTTTATGCATCTTTTATGTTATACGATTATGTTATTCTTCTTGGGCATTGTTTATGAAGACAGGTGGTTCTTTGATAAACTAAGGGCGGGTGATCCCGTGATAGCTCTTCAATGCATTCGGTAATGGGAAGGAGTTAAATTCTATGGTTTCTCCGAAGAGATTTACGGAATATACTATAATGGGTATTCCAAACGTAACCATGACGGTTACTCCCTACGTAATAATGTTATGAATGCCTCAAGTTACCTTGATGTCTTATGTTTTCTATTAGTTATTCATAAATATTATGATTTCATGAGATATATTAAAGTGATTATGTTTTATGAGTGAAGTATGATTTCATTGATTCTTTTGTATACATGGACTAAGTTTTTCTTTTCGCATTTTTATATCCCTTACTGAGATTTTTATGCTCATCCCATGTTTTTGAAATGGTTTTCACAAGTCATAGGAAAGGTACATGATATGATGATATTGTCGACAAAGTGTCAAGAAAGAATCCATGTTTTATTTTAAATATGTTTCCTTTAACGAGAAAAGTGAATATTGTCTGGATGTAGCCACATGGTTTAAAAGTGGAATGTCATGCATGATTTTTGATCTAATTCTCTAAAACTCTAAACCTGAAAATATCCTCAATTTTAATTCTTGAAATAACTCAAGATTAAGTAATGTTTAAGGCTGGGGCCTTATAGTTGGTATTAGAGGTCGGTTTAGATAACATTAAGAATTAGAATTCTATTAAATTATTATCCAAAAATATTTTTTATGGTAAAATTGAAATGATATAGCATTTGAATATTACCAGGTTGCTTCATCTAAGACATGTTTGTTCAGAATAGTTTTCCTCAAAGGAAATAGGGAAGCAGTGCTAGGAAGGCATACATAAGGAATTTACCTTCCAAATCAGCATCTTGAGATAGTCAGAATTGGAACTGAACAGTTTGTTGTAGTATGGTACTGTTTACTCAAGCTATAAGTGGTGGTGGTATCCATGCATGAGATCAGCCAGATCAACCGTAGTGGAACATGTTAGTGGTGGAAAATTTCTTGAGGCAACATCCCCCATCATTCAGAGGATCATCGGACCCTGTGCTAGCTGAAGGGTGGATTAAAGCACTGGAGAGGATTTTCGATGTCATGGGGTGTTCAAGTAATCAAAATTTTAGTCTTAATGTTTACCGTTTGGAGGGAAAATTGGAGTAGTGGTGGTCGATGGTTAAAAATATTCAGGATGTTGATGAGATTGATGCTCTTGACTGGGATGAATTCAAAGGTATGTTTCTTGAAAAATATTTTCCTAAGGTTGTTCGACTTAGGAAGGAAAATGAATTCTAGGAATTTAGTAAAGAGGATGACTCAGTGGCTACTTATGAAAAAATGCTCACTTGATTGGAAAGGTATGCTCCAAATTTTATCCGAGACCTTGATAGTAAAATAAATCATTTTTACTCAAGATTAAAGCCAAAGTATTGAAGGGAATTAGCTTCTCGTGAGTTCAAAATTTATGAAAATCTTGTTCGATGTGCTGATAAGGTGGAAATGTAGTTTTCCAATGATCAAGTGTTTTATAACAACCAACACAAGAAGAGACCGAGGTGGAAGGAGAAAGGGAAGAATCCTTCAAAAAGGTTTGATCATAAGAAAACTAAGTTTTCAGTTTGTGATATATGTAGTAAAAATCATGCTATGGAATATCCTTTGAATTATGGAAAGTGCTACTGATGTGGTAAGATGGGACATAAGGCTCCTAATTTCACTGGAAATGATCAGAGTGATGGTAAGAACAAATTTGATTTACATTTACTGAAATGTTTCAAGTGCAATGAGATGGGTCATTATGCAAACGAGTGTTCGAAAAAGAGCTCGAATGATGGGAAGCAGTTAGACTACAAGCAGAAATGTGTGGTGAAATCCTTTTCAACCACTTCAGTAGATGTTGCGCCATCAAATGAAGTGTTATCAGGTACTTTGTTTAATTTTTCAGATTATGCCAATGTATTGTTTGATTCAGGGTCTACACATTCTTTCATCTTTGAAAAAGTTTCTTGTAAATTGGTAATTCCATCTCAAGAAATGACTCCTGAACTTGTGGTAAAAACACTTGGGAAAATGTTGTGGAAAAAGTAATTTATAAGAATATTTATATCCTTATCTGTGGAAAGAACCTGCTCTCAAACCCTATTGTTTTACCTCTAGTAGAGTTTGATGTTATCCTAGGTATGGATGGGCTCTTTGTTTACCATGATAAGATTTATTGTAGATCTAAAGAAGTTTCTTTTTAGAAATACTTTCAGTTTGTGTACAATAATGAACCCTTAGTGTTGATAACATGTCAAGAGGCCGAGAAACTTGTAAAAGATATAAATGAATGTTACCTTGCACATATTGTTGAAAACAAAGGAACCGTTCAAATTAATGATGGTCCAGTGGTAAATGAGTATCCTGATGTTTTTCCTGATGAGTTTCCTGGAATAATACCAGATCGCGTAGTGTAATTTACTATTGACTTAGTTCCTAATGCTAAGCCAATTTCGAAACCCCCCTTATCGAATTGATCAAATTGAACTTTTAAAGTTGAAGGAGCAATTTTAGGATTTATTAGAGAAAGGTTTCATTCGACCTAGCACATCACCATGGGGTGCTCTTGTCTTATTTGTTAAAAAGAAACATGTCTCAATGAGACTTTGTATTGATTATAGAGACTTGAATAACATCACTATTAAGAACAAATATCCTTTGCATCATATCGATGATTTGTTTGATCAGCTCCATGGAGCTCAGTTTTTTTCAAAGATTGAATTGAGATCGGGGTACCATCAGTTGAAGGTAAAGGAAGAAGATGTTCTGAAGACCACGTCTCATACAAGATATAGACATTATGAATTTGTAGTTATGCCTTTTGGGCTAACCAATGCACCTACTATATTCATGGACATTATGAATAGAATTTTCCATGAGTTCTAAGATAGGTTTGTGGTTGTTTTAATTGTTGATATTTAGGTGTTTTCTAAAAGTAAGGAGGAGTATGAAATTCATTTAAGGGTTATTTTTCAAAACATAAATGAAAAGAAATTTTATGGGAAATTCAGCAAGTGTGAGTTTTGGTTCCAAAAAAATTCTTTCCTTGGTCACATTGTTTCTAATAATGTGATAACTGTTGATCTGGTGAAAAAAAAGGTTGTTGATTAATGGCCAAGACCCAAAAATGTAATTGAGATTTGTAGTTTTATTGGTTTGGAATGATATTACCAATGGTTTGTTTAAAAAATTTAATGATTATCTAGTCCAATGACTAAGTTAACTCGAAAAGGTGTTAAGCTCATGTGGACAAAAGAATGTGATGATTGTTTTCAGGAATTGAAAAGATAATTGGTGAATACTCGAGTTTTGGCACTACCTTCCAGGAATGGTGAGTTTATTATCTACAGTGGCGCTTCATTGAAAGGACTTAATTACCAGGTAATTTCTTGTGCTTCACATCAGTTGAAAACTCATGAGATAAATTACCCTACACATGATTTCTAATTAGCTGTTGTTTTTTTCAGTTTAAAAATTTGGAGGCATCATTTGTATGGAGTATAGTGTGAAATATATACTGATAAGAAATGATTAATGTATATATTCACTCAGAAAGATTTGAACATGATACAGAGTATATAGCTAGAATTAATCAAGGATTATGATTTTACAATTCACTACCACCCTGAAAAAGTAGATAAAGTGGAAGATGTTTTCAGTCAAGAAAGTAATGCTTCATTAACAATGTTGTATTTGAAACGTGATCCTTCGGTTAAGGATTCGATGAATTTCGGCTTGGAAGTTGTTGGTGTAGGAAATTATTCTATTTTGTTTCAGGTATCAGTGAAATATTTTCTATCAAACAGAATTAACCAAGCTCAGAAGTAAGACAGTGAGTTGCAGAAAAAGGTAGAGCTGGTTCAGAAGGGTAAGTTTCCTGAATTTAACATTGACAATGATTGTGTTTTGAGATTTGGGAAGATGTTGTGTGTTCATTGTGATTCACAGTTGAAAATAGATTTGTTATGTAATGCTCATAGTTCTCCGTTTTCAGTTCAACCTGGTAGTACTAAGATGTATAGAGATCTTCGGGAGTATTACTGGTGGGATGGAATGAAAAGAGATATTGCTGATGTTATTGTGATATTTTTGAATTGTAAATAGGTTAAATCAGAGTGGAATTTACCGAAAGGGATGCTTCTGCCTTTACCAGTGCCATAGTGGAAATGGTTTAATATATCCATGTACTTCCTTGTGGGATTGCTGAAGACACCTTCAGGTAATAATTCAATCTGCATTATTGTTGATCGCTTGACTAAATCTGCTCACTTCCTTGCTATATGAGATAATGTTTCCCTAGATCAACATTCTTATTTGTATATTAAATAGATAGTCATGTTACATGGAGTTCCCCTCTCCATTATATCTAATTGTGATCCCATGTTTACTTCTAACTTTTGGAAAGGCCTTTAGAAGTCATTAGGTACTGAATTAAATTTTAGTAAAGCTCTTCATCCTCAATCACATGGGCAGTCAGAATGAAAAAATCAGTCTTTGGAGGATCTGCTACTTGCTTGTTTGATGGATTATCAGGGATGTTGGGTCCTATATCATTCTTTGATTGAGTTTTATTATAATAACAGTTATCATTCCAGTATACATATGACCCCATATGAGGCATTATATGGGAAGCGGTGTCGAACTCTAGCTTTTTGGGATGAAGTGGGTGATTGGATGTTGATGGGACCAGAATTGGCAGAAGAGTTAGTGAAAGAAGTTCATCTGATACAGAAACACATGAGAACAGCTCAGAGAAGGTAGAAAAGTTATGCGGACAATAGGAGGAAAGATCTCTCTTTTGAGGTAGGTGATCATGTCTTCCTCAAAGTTTCACCATGGAAAAGTGTGATGCGATTTGGTATGAAATGAAAGCCGAGTCCACGGTTCATTGGACCATATAAAATTCTGGAGAGAGTTGGATCAGTTACATACCTAGTGGCTTTAACTTCACGTTTATCTGAGGTACATAATGTTTTTCATGTTTCAATGTTAAGGAAGTATTTTCCAGATCCATCTCATGTTTTGAGTCCAGAGGTAGTTCAGCTGGAAGAAAATCTATCATATGAGAAACAACCAGTCCAGATTCTTGACCACATGGAGCAGGTATTGTGGAATAAGGTGATTCATCAAGTAAAGGTTTTTTTGAAAAAACCACATGATTGAAGAGGCAACATGGGAATTTAAAAATGCAATGATAGATAAATACCCCCACTTATTCGATAAGTATATAAATTGCGAGGATGCAATTTTCTAAAGGGGGGAAGGATGTAACATCCCATGTAAGTAATGAATTAGGGATTTTCATACCTATGCCTATTTATAAATTAGATAGTGTTTTAGAGGCTTAAAATAAGAATAAATCCAATCTTAAGCATAGAATTCTCTAATATTTTTAAAAATATTGTTTTAATGCCTTTTGATGGAGAACCATTTTTAAATATACCTTTTGAAAATTTTATAAGCTCTGTTTTTCAAAATAATCATATTCTTTAGAATCAGGATATTGAAATTTACATTGGATAAATTTTGGTTATTTCTTTGACAATGTTCATTTTTTAATGATTAGTGAAAAATACTACATTTTACTTCAACACTATTTTTTAATCTAATTTAATAATATGGTTAGATTATCTTTTTAATTGGTTTTCAAGTGTAGTTAGAATATATTTTTACCATTTAACCCAATTTTGGCAATTGTAATTAATTTCACTTTGGAATTGGGTTTAAACAAGTGTCAAACTTTTCATAGATATTGTTTCTAAAAAACCCGCAATTTGTTTTGACAATGGGAATTATAATTAAATTAATTTATGCCATTTATCTGTTTGGAATTTGGTAAAATGTATTCCATATTTGGAATCAGATGGTCCATATTATGTAATTAATACTCTTTTGATTTTGGACATTATGAATATTAATGATGGTAATTATCTTTAATTATCGTGATTAATTAGTAATCGGGTAGTTAAGGGTAAGAAAATAATATCATAATAATATAAAATGACCATACATGTGTCATAATTCTACTTTTTGTGTCATGGCCGACCATGGGATGACTTTTTCCAACTTTGGGACCCCATGGAATCACTTTTGTGTGATAGTGACATTTTATCTTTTTATTTTTAAAGAAAGGAAAATATAACAAAAGTATGTAACACCTAAGTAATAGAATTTTCATTTTGCTTTTATAAATTATCTCTTAGAATATATATAATCATTGTAAATATAAAAATAATTCCTATATCATGGTAATTTTAATAGAATTTTTTAGATAATAAATAAATATTTTTATTTATGACACCATGATGATGTAGTGATTACCTCATTAAAGAATGATTTAAATAAAATGAAAAAGTAATATAAAATATAATATTTAAACTTGTAAAAAACCTATTTTATGGGTGGATTTCGAAGCCTTATCACCTTATCCAAGAAATATATCATTTTGGTACCTTTAAAATCCGAAAATAATTTTATAATTATGTAACATTTCAAGACATTCCAATAATGCCCCTCCTCCCTCTAATAAAAACCCCCACCTCTACCCCCTTACCCACACTTCTAAAGCCATTGGATTGACCAAAAGCTTCCCATTTTATCTATCCAAATCCGTCTCTTCATCATAGAAGCCTTACATTAGGCAGAAATATCTTCAAGAAACCCTTTTGGCTCAATCCAAGGGGAGTTACCACATTTAAAGGTAATTTGTTCTCTTATTTTCTTTTATTTTATTTTTTCTTCTCCAACCCCCAAAACTCTTATTATTACGTTATTTTGTAATAAAACTAGTATATTCAATATACTAGGATGTTTTTATGAGAAGTAAATGATTTACACTAACACACAATCCCGTCTAATGGTTAAATAACATACTGTTTCTGTGGGTGGCGAATTACTGCCTCACGAAACGATGATTGTTCAATCTTCTTTTAACACCTCTCATGGTGGACATTAAGATGTCACTATATTTATATATTATATATATTATTATTATGTTTTCCTTATTCTTCTGTATTTTTAATTTATGGCATACCGTAATGGTTTCCATTATGGGTAAACACGATAATTTCATTTTAAGAAGTGCGGACAACCGCCCCCTCATAGTGATTTGATTCGTTAATGCCATATGTGGGACGTATAAAGGATTGAGTTAATGTTATTACATATGATATCATACAGTAATTATAATATTAGTTTATATCATTATGATTTCATTCCATTAAATACAAAAAAAATGAAAGTACCATTTATGCGTACGTACGGCTTACCATCTCCATGAACGGTGGATTTCATTTCTTACCACTAAATGTAATGTAATATTACAAATGCATGTATATACTGGATATATATGATATATATGATATCTACATCATGAATATAATTCTGGATATAATGGATATTTTACCACATGAACAACTTGTAATTATAAGAATTTTATTTTGGACTCAAGTAACAAAGATCGACAAAATGAATGTTATTAACCTAAAAAATTACATGATGTTCATAACATGGTAATAAGTGATATAAAAGGAATACTGAACTTGAAAAATACTCTTAGGCAAATATAAATTAACTCTAGTGTATTATTCAGGAGATTAAACAACAGTCGAGTCAAGTCGGACATGAGGTAAGGGACTTCATCCCGATCTTCTTTCATTAAGACATATTTTGTTTTATACACAACTTTATTTTATATGGTGTATAAACCCCTTTGACGTTTACTTTTATTCAAAAGGAATCCTTTTATACAAATCGTTTTACTAAACGACAAAAGTGAATCTTTTTGTCTTACATATGCGGTGACAACGACTTCTCCGCTGTCGTGACCATTATTTGAGTTTCGGCTTCCTCTATAAGTCATAACATTTTTTTAAATGAAAAATAAATACCATGTTTTATTTTCGTTAATTTTGGTATTGAAAATGGTTTTGATAATGTTTTGATTATATCAATGTGTTTTTGATATCTTGTGATTGAAATGTGAATATGTTATGTTTTCTTTACGCATGTTTTATGTGATATGATTATGTTATAGTTATTGGGCATTGTTTATGAAGACAGGAAGTTCCATGATAATCTAAGGGCAGGTGATCCTGTGATAGCTCTACAATGCATTGGGTAACGCAAAGGTGTTAAACGTTACGGTTTCTCTGAAGAGATTTAGGGAATATACTGTAATGGGTATTCCAAACGTAACCATGAGGGTTACTCCCTACAAAATAATGTTATGAATGCTTCAAGTTACCTTTATGTCTTATGTTTTCTATCAGTTATTCATAAATCTAATGATTTCATGAGGTATGTTAATGTTCTTATGTTTTATGAGTGAAGTATGATTTCATTGATTCTTATGTATACATGGACTAAGGGTTTCTTTCCGTATTTTTATATCCCTTCGTGAGATTTTTATTCTCACCCCATGTTTTTAAAATGTTTTTCACAGCTCATGGGAAAGTTACATGATGTGATGATAGTTTCGAATAAGTGTCAGGAAATAATCCATGGTTTATTATAAATATGGTTCCTTTGATGAGAAAATTGAATATGGTCTTTGATGTAACCACCTGATTTAAAAGTGGAATGTAATGCATGATTCATGATCTAATTCCCTAAAACTCTAAACCCGAAAATATTCTCAATGTGTATTTTTGAAATTACTCATGATTAAGTAATGTTTAAGGCTGGATCCTTATATTGTACCACCAACCCAATTACATCCATAACCTGAAATGGTCCAATAATACTTGGAATCGAATTTCCCTCTCTTCAAATCCTACGGTGACACAACATAAGAAAATCTAATGAAATACACAATAACCCTCTGTAAGTCTAGGGGTCCTTGATGTCTATCAACATACAAATTATGTCTACTCTTAGTCGTATCCATAAATTTTTGAATTAGCTGAACATGCTATGAAGTCACCTATAAGATAGTCTATCACAATAGTTCTAACTCACATGCCTCCATCTGCATAGGTGATCTATAGGGACAATAATAATAAAAACAAAAATGGTTCCATATGTATAGGTTCCTAATAACTATTTTTATAGGAAATTAAAAAAGTGCTTTGTTTTTCTCCCAAGTACCAATGATGTATAAAACACATGGTCACAATAAATCATCTAGATCCTGTATACTATGCTCTGATTACCCATCCATCTATTGGTGTAAATCTGTAATTAAAAAACCTATTTACCATGTTACTTTAGCAATCCCTTCCACAATATCAAAGTAAAATGTGAGTCATGGTATATAACAATAGTATGTGTCTCCCAATGCAGACAAACTATCTCCCGAACATAAAACTCTCCCAACAGATCGGCTGAGAAAGTTTCTTATATATGTTAGAAATGTGATACCTTTGTCAAAAATTACAAAATAACCAAAATAGTATTATTTTTATGAGGATTCCTTTGGAGACCCACCATAATATCCTAGGTAATTCTATCCCACTTCTATTTTATAATGGGAATTGGCTACAACAAACCATCAACCCCTCAATACTCTTCCTTCACTGATTGGTAGTTGTAGCATCATGTCACAAACCCTAATATCTTCTTTTTCATGAATGAACACCAAAACATTGATCATATTTCATGGTAAATTGTTGTCACACATATATACACTACCCACTTCAAGGCATGAAATTCATGCAGCATCTCCTCCCTATTGATTTTAGGCACAAAACACAATTCTTGACATGGATTATCTCACCCTTATCTAATAGACATTGTAATGGTGACTTCCCATCTTAATATCATTCTTCCAATATCAATCATTTTAGATCATCATAATATCTTTCCCTAATCCTTACCAAAACTGCAGGCACTTGTAAATTTGATACAAGAGTCATCTGCTCGTGACCCTCCTGAACCAAACACACATCTCCTCCAATTAAGTCATTATCTTTCACTCAACTATAGGCTTCTCAACTTTCTGATTTTCAGTTCCCATGCTTAAAGTGTAATCCACACTATTATCGTTCATAGGAATCTATTCTATTTCATTGTCCAATGAATTCATACACTCAACCCATATTGACTATTGAAGATTCAAGCCTCGCTACAAAAAAATATTCTTTAAGATCAATTTATATGTATACATAGTAAACTTCTCACCCAGTAGACAATGGCACCAATCAGTCAAGACATAAGTCAATGAATCCATCTTGAGGTCATTCATAGGGTAGCCTCATTCATGATTACTCAATTTCCCATACATGTACTCCACAAATTTTTCTCCCTCAATAAATAGATCTCCATGTCCTATTCCAGAAGTTTCATATAACAACATATAATCCTCGCCTAGATAGATAAAGATGAAGACTAGTTCTTATGTCAAGTGGTTCTTCAACTCCTTGAATGCATTCCCTCATGCTTCTGACCATTAAATCTTTATCCCCTTCTTGTTCAAGCCCAAACGTTGGGCTCCCAAAAAAAATCTAGATAAACCTCTGATAATAACTTTTTTCCCAAAAAATCTATGGATATAAAAAACATTATTGGGATGCTCCAAATATACCACTACATGAAATTTCTATGATTCCACCGACACACATTCATCAGAGACAATGTGACCCAATAAGTGTACTTGACTAGTCCAAAACTGACACTTAGATAGCTTGGTGTATATATAAATCTCTCTTAGTTTGATCAGGATGGAGTCAATATATTGGGCGTTATCATCATGAGTCTTAGAGTACACTAATATATCATCCAACAAAACTACCACAAAATAATCCATGTATGGATTGAAAATTATGTTCATCAAGGCCATAAAAAAAGAAGGACAGTTTTTCAACCCAAACAAAATTAGTATGAACTCATAAATTCCAAACCTGATTCCAAAATAAGTCCTTGGAATATCATAAGGTTGAACTCTCTACTGATGATACTGTGATCTCGAGTCAATTTTAGAGAATACATAACCTCCATTAAACTAGTGCAATAGATAATCGATACACGAAATATGGAATTGGTTCTTCACCGTCGAATGTTATTACTTCTAGTAATCAACACACATGCATAGAGTCCCTTTAACCATTGTCGAAAAAACCCGGAGAACTCCAATGTATCATAATTGGATGGATAAACCCCAAATCCATCAACTCTTCCATCAATGACTTGATTTCCGGAATCTCTGTTAGTACCATTCTGTATGGTGGAATGGATACTAGCTCAATCCCCTATATAAGCTCAATCATAAAGTTGACATCTAATTCAGGTGAAAGTCCTTTAGAAGTTTATAGGAAAAAATCGTGATTTTTTTCCACTACAGGTGGAAAAACATCCATTTTTACACCTCTTTTATCCTACAATAGACTAGAACCATAGGTGGTGAGATACCCCAATTGATGATGTACAAGACCTCTAAGGCCCTCCTAGATATGCCACTCTCCACAGTGAATATATTTGTCACCCTCATGTGGTGTAAAATTCTTTCTCCCATGGTAACAATAAATGTGGGCTTAATAATCTAATAACTACTATATATGCATAATTATGTAAAATACTAACATTTCAAGGATATAAATTTCCAATCGAACGCTATACTCACTAAACTCAAGAGAGTAACACTTTCTTAAATAGATGTCCCTCAACAATACCCACAAAGGTGTATCTATCATCATCACCCCACTCAAGAACTCAACAACTAGGATCAAACCATTTACAAGTTTTGAAAATATAAAATAATTATAGGAACCTGTATCAAATAAAGAACTGTATATTGTAGATTCCATTAGAATATTTCCACTTATTGTTGATGCCCTAGCCTCATTATCTAGCAGTGTAGACTAAAGTTCATGTATCTATCCTAACCCTCTTACTCGAAATGTAGTTTGAGCTCCCTTGGATGAACCACTATATTAATATAAAAACTATTTAGGAGAATTACCTCATCCACTACCTCTACCTCCATGTATTTTATAATTTCATATACCATACTCTTATTTTTTAGAAGATCCCCTTCTCGCAAACTAGTTTTATCTTTCTCCTCCATCAATACATGTCTATCATGGGATCCTAGAGAACATTCATAGATGTCTCATACTAATGATAGATTGGAACTCTACTGGTGGTCAGGGAAAATTCATATGATTGTGGCACAACCTACTTCACTGGTGATAGACAATCCAGGTATGATCCTGAGTAACTGATCCTCCTACCTAGCCACTCTTACTGCTATCCACATCCCTAAAACTCATATATCAAAGCTTCATACTATCAGAAGATAAACCTCTTGATCATCCATCAGTGACCATCTATCATACATTGGAAGCCTCCTTCAGGTCCCCCTTGTCTATGAGTTCCTGATCCACCACAACATAAAACATCTATAACTAAAATTGGTAAACATGGGACTTAGTCAAACATGTAAGCTCATCCTAGAAATACAATTTTGTAGTTGTCTGGTCTCTTTCTAGCATCGAGGAAAAGAACATCACGTCTATAATTTGACTAGCATAATCCATTACATATATAATCACCAAAGTCATCTATATGAACTCATCAAATCTGTCATGCCTTAGCATCTCTGGATATAATTTTTCCATGAACTTCACCAAAATGTCCATCCAAGACATCCTTTCTACCCACCCTTTCTGGGCCAGAACATCCCACCAGTGCTTCACAGATCTTCTCTGAATATAACAAACCAAGAGAAACTATACTTAGGATTCATAACATACCTATAAAAATCTTAAAAACTGTGTATCATATAAACCCTAGAAATTCTTTCCCAACCCCCCCCCCCAAACGGTCAAAACTAAGGTTCTAACACTACCCTTAACCATCTGACGTCTAGGTAATAGATAACAAGGTAAGTATATTCTCAAAGTCATCTTTTTTATTAGGCACCTAGTTATTATCATTTTTCATCATTTGAAAAATTCCCTATTTCAAATTTGGCTCCATTTTTAGTTCAATTACCCAATAATGGAAAAGCATTCCAAGTTTAACAAATTATAAAAACCCCTTTCTCCCATGTGTTCTTAAAATGATACATCTCAAAAAATAATCAAATATTCATATAATGATGCATGAATACTCAAATTTCATTCCATTCTGGTCCATGATTCAAATATCATGAAATATAATAAACAAAAATCACATCACACAACAAGTGGATCACTCGAGGTGAAATATCATCAAATATGACAACAAGCATCCATAACAAAAATCCCATGTTGGGTACTTGAATTTTACCCCCATACATGGGTCATCTACTCCCATGAAAGATTTCTTAACCAAGGCCCTTCTCATCCTATTCCCCTTTATTCATTTCCCAAATTGTATGAAAAGAAAATAAAATAAACTCCTTTGATCTTGAATTGAAACATCCATACATAGGTGCCATACACTAGTGCCCCGAGGTGGTTTTCTACATGACCTCTGACATGGCACCCCATATACTAGAGGATACTAACAAGTAATGAAGGTCAAATATAGAAAATTACTGGACTATACCCTCTTTATAAAAGATGAAAAATATTGAAAATAAGGAATAATAGCCCAATAATATAACCATAACCAAAATAATACCAATATTACATGATAAAGAAAGAGGGAAATAAAATATCCAAACTAAAATATTATATATATCAATTGAATTACATGCCATGATTCAATTTGAATGACCCAAAATAAATATGTACATTGAAAACTCCCAAAATGGTCTTAACCCCATTTCTGGGAACCTCATCTATACTCCATCTCGACTCAGTCAACTAACAATGGATCATTCCCTTATCCTACCCTCTAACAATGAAATCTATGTGGGTGCAGATCAGGCAGCCCCAGTATGGTGTGACTAAAACATATTATCACACCATCGATGGTGTCTAAAAAATATTCATTCAAAATAGTGTATAAAGATTAATTAAATAATTAATGTTAATTGTTTATATTTATTCAAATACTCTTTATTTAACCATAAACCCCCCCAAGTTTCTAAGGACACGTGAACACTAAATAACAACTTTTTCCCATGCCATAATATGAACTATCCCCAATGGATATCATATATTTGAATTACACTATTTACATTTGTCATCTCTATTCACATCCAAATTCCATTGTTACCATTCATTATCTTAATTCACATTTGAATGCCATTTTTACCATTCATCATCTCAATTCACATATAAATTCCACTGTTAACATTCATTGTCTAAATTCACATCTGAATTCCACTGTTACCATCCATTATCTCAATTCACATATAAATTCCATGGTTATAGTTCATAACCTCAATTCACCTTGGAATACCATTTCTACTATTCATCATCTTAATTTACATATGAATTCTATTGTTACCATTAATCATCCCAATTTACATCTAAATTCCATTGTTACCATTCATAGTCTAAATACATATTAGAATTTCATTATTAATATTCATTATCTCAATTCCCATTTTAATTTCATTGTTACCATTCATCATCTCAATTCACATATGAAGGATACTGTTACCATTCATCATCTCAATTCAGATATGAATGCCATTGTTACCTTTCATTGTCGCAATTCATATAAATCACAATATTACAATACCACATATTTCAAAATATCACAATATCACAAAATCAGATATATTATAATAGAATAATAAATTAAATCACCAATTATTTAATCCAATTCAATAATTTCATATTCGTATCATTCCATTAATTAATAAAATAAATAATTAATCACGATAACTCTGTTAATTAATCTAATGTCTAATTAATCACATCAATTTCATTATTTAATTCATCAATTAATTTATCTGATCTGTACCATTAATTAATTCAATAGTTTATTAATCACATTAATCCGAATAATTAATTCAAAGAATAATTAATCAAATTCTAAAGATCTAAAAACCCACATTTAATTAAAAAATTAATTATTTCAATTCAATCGATTCAATTTCCCCAAATTTCAAAATCCCTAAACAAATTAATTTTTCAAATTAATTAAATCAATTTAGCAAATTCAATTTCTAAACATCCAATAAAAATTATACAATTTAATACATGAAATTGGAATCAACGCTTTGGGTTTTGAATTATAGACCTCTAACCCCTATTTTTTACAAATACTCACAAGCACAAATCCCTAATTTGAAATGCATCGGTCAAAACCCTGATGAAGAACATGATCAATATTTGAATCCTAGATCCATGTTTAAATGAATAAAGATCTCAAAAACCTAGATATAGATCTAGATCCAAAATCATATAAACATCCTACTATTATATAGGAAGAGAAGTATGAGATATATATATTTAATTGAGAAGATAACACATAGCCAGTTGTGGTTGATCTGCGATACTCCCTTCGATTCTTCATGTAAGAAGTCCAAGAGGGCTCAGAATCCATCCAATAGCCTCCAAAAATGAGATGGAATAGTTGGGGTAAAGCTAGGGATGATTAGGGGTTAGTAATAGGTTTTTGGAATTTTAAAAAAAATACTGGTTAATTAAACACTTGTGGATGGTTTCTTGGGTAGGGGTGTGTGGTTTTCAAAACTGTGTTCCATAACAGTTCATGTAACATCTCAGGTAAATAAATAATATGAGATTTTCATATTTATTAATATTTTTGAATAAAATTATAATATTACATTAAAGGTGTAACGCCCCGACCCCAGTTATCTAGAGTCGGTGCATTATTACATAACATTGACATGATCACAAGAAAGATTAAATCTCGAAAGACCGATTGGTTTAGTAGCCTTGGAAACACTAGATATATTCCTAAGTCTAACATTACATCATAAAGTGAAAAACTACTTCAACAACATATTTTATCCATATTCCACACTCATATCCCCAAATAATATACCTTCAGGTCATTCATAATTTACTTCTTCACTTCCTGGGAAAAATAAAACATAGAAAATGGGTGATCTCAAATGCCCAGTAAGGATAACAATATAGCAGAAACTTTCATAAATAAGAATAATCATTTAAGGTAATGTATAACTAAAACAAAAGCCTTTTAAACAAGAACTTCAACATAGTATGGAAAATGTAAAATTAAATAATGCCATTTACTTATTCACAAGGATATTCTACTAATCAGATAATCACATGCAATATCAATAACCACTTTCATAATGATGGAATGCATAATGCCAGACTATCATAACCACATAGCCAAGGCCTCGTGCCAAGACTAAAAATATGATTGGGCCAAGGCCTTGTGCCAAGACACTAGTTTGTCTTATGAGACCTACCGATGCATCGAGGAGCTATATTGGGCTCCACCCGTCACATATTAAGTCCAAAGCATTCCCATATGAAAAAGTTTAAACATAACATAAACATCCGTATTAAAAATAGCATATGAAATGTCAATATATTCACCATAAACTATGAATGGTATAAAAATATCACATCCATAGTCAAACATATCACAAAACCTTCAATACAATATAGAAGTTTTTTATCATAATAAATCAACTTCAAATAAGCGTAAAATCCATCAAAGGATGTTGACATAGATGAAATCAAAACTATTTTTAGAGAAATATCCCTTTCTATTTTGAAATCATTTAAGAGTCTTATATTTATGAAATAAAACATTTTCATTGAAAATATTATTATAAGCTTGTAAGGAAAGCTTCGACGATTTTATAACGGCGGAAAATAGCCGCACCCGCCGTATAAGTTAAAAAAACATTCTTACCTTAATTTTTTCGAAAAGGTTAAAAAAAACCTTGTTTGGAAAACGATAGAAATATTACATTATAAACCTCTAATAAAAAGTCAAACAAGGGTATAAATTACTTTAACCCATATTCTAGTAAATAGTAGAAATGTTTTGAAATTAATTTTTATGAAACATGGATGTGGATGATAAAGAGATCCCTGTAGATTATTACGTATAAACAACCTCAGATAATGAAGAGATTGTGAAATAACCCTTACCTTGTACTTTTACTTGGTTGGGGTAGGTTAACCTCCTGTATAATAGTTAAATAATTGTTATTAAATTATACAATAATCATATAATTTCATATTATATCATATATGATCTTTTAACATTGCTTTGTTAATAATATCTTAGTATTATCGTCGTTTCAGGTGTTAACTTACTCGTTTTCTTTTGTATGTTTTGTTACATAAGAAATGTTTTCCATGGATAGGTTATATATTATTCATATACAGAATGATATCAAGTCCTTAGCATTATTTTTAAATCATCAAATGATAATTATACTTGAATGGATACGATGGAGAATGAATCTAATAGCGTTCGTGGAGATGGTAGTCTGTACATACGCACGAGTGACAATATCATTCTTTTGATATTAAAATAATATATAAATGGATGGTATATCATATATAAAGAATCACTAACATGTTATATTTATTATTTACATGAGTTACACATCATTATTATACCCATCCAAATAATAATATATTGAATAACAATTACACCACGACGTGGAGACGGTAAGTCGTACGTACGCACGTATGGTGACATGTTATTCAAAGCGTCGATAGAATACTGAATATGGTTGTACCATATTTATAATAACATCACAGTATATATATTATACTGGATTTATTATTTTATAATGGAAATAACAAAGGAAGAAGAAGTGGAAGAAGAAAGGAACTTGGAAAAGGGTGGTGAAATCATTACCTCTTCTTTGGGTTCTTCCTTTTGATTAGATCAAAAGGGCTCCATTGGTTGGATTTAGGATCCAACTAAGGCATCTAGGTTGTAGTGAGGGAAGTTGGGAGAGTATTGGGGCAGATTTTGGCCGATCCAAAAGGCTTTTAAGGTGTGAAGAAATGAGAAGGAGGAGTTCCTTTTTATAAGAGGGGTGAGGGGCACCTTTGGAAAAGCTAGAAATATTAATTTATAATAAATTAATATTCGGTTTCTAATGGATCCAAAGTTTATTATTTAAATTTTAAGGTGGGTATAGGTCGAAAAACATTCAACCAATAGAATTTAGACAGGTTTGGGTTACTATATTAACCTTATCTTTAAGTATTAACTCTTAGTTAATTACTTTGACATTTACCATGTCACTTTGTATTTCTATATTATATAGTTAATAAACATACTATATACATCCAAGATACCCCCAAGTGGTCCATTAATGATACAAATATCATGATATAAGTCTTTTTTCCGAACCTTAGATTTTTAGGAATTTGATTTCAATTAATAATATAATATTTTAAAAAAAAACTCATTTATGTCAATTTTGACACTATTCAATAGTTGATTTTTTGAAACTCATAACAGAATTATTACTTCAAACAAAGTTAATTAAATCAATACTAATATGTCATATTATCCTAGAAAATTATTTTAGTCTATTAAAAGTCTAAAATTATATTTATTTGGGTATTTATAATATCAATTATTTTGAATTTTCACTATTTTGGTAATTACTGCATCATCATTGTGTCATAAATAAAATAAATTATGTAATATCTAAAAATAATAAATAAAATATAATTATGTAGGAAATCTTTTTATATTTCTAATTAATATTTATAGTTGAAAATCCAACATATATAACCCTATTTAAAAATTGTTTTTCTAAAAGATATATGCTTGTGTCATTTTTGTATTCATTTTAACTTAATTAAAATAAAGTGTCCCTATCTCTTACAAGTGGCTCCATGGGGTCCCAAAATAGACCCAAAGATGCCTATGGTCGAACATGTATCAACCAATAAGGGTAGTACACGTTTTAGGGTAATTTAGTATTATTATAATATTATTTTTTTAACCCTTATTTACCGGATTTACCCTTAACCATGGTAAATAAAATATTTACCGAAATAATTATTCAAAATGTCTAAAAATAAAAGTTACCTATTTACACAATTTGATCATCCTGGTTCAAAATATGGAATCCATTTTTAAAAATTCAAAACACAGAAGTGGTAGAAATAAATTTAAAATTAATTCGCGTGGTTAAAACAAAAAGCGTGTTTTTTAAAGATAATAACTATCAAAATAATTACACTTGTTTATGTCCGGTTTAATTGTAAAATTATGTCCAATGACCAAAATTATATTAAATGGTAAAAATATATTCTAAATATACTTTAAAACCACTCAAATTCATAATTTATCACTATTAATTATTTTGATTAAAAAAGATGTTTTTAATTAAAATATAGTAAATTTTACTATTCATCAAAATATTTAAGTTATCCGAAAAGTACCAAAATTTCACCTTTGGCTAAATTCGATATTCTGAATTCAAAAATTAAGTCCATTTTAAAAAATAAAATATATATAATTTCAAAAACTAGGTATTACTATTCATAACGGCTAGTTTGATTGGTTATGGTGTGTTAGAACTCGGTGTTGCGTACAACACACGCTATCACATTATTCAAAGAGAAGCGTACCATGGAAGCTTGGGGTGTTACATTCTCCCCTCCTTCAAATAATTTCGTCCTCGAAATTTCTAGAATATTATCGCATGAAAAGACCCGGGTGGTTCTTTATCATAAGTTTTTCGGGTTCCCACGATGCTTCTTCCATCTTATGGTATCTCCACAAGTCTTTTACCAGACGCGTCGTCTGGTTTCTCAGTACTTGTTCTCTCGTATCAAGAATCCTGACGGGCTCTTCACAATAAGATAGATCGGGTTCCAGTTCTAACTCCTCATAGCTGAGTACATGCATTGGGTCAGGCTTGTATTTCCTCAACAGAGATACATGGAACACATCGTGAACTTTGAAGAGACTTGGCGGCATTGCCAATCGGTAAGCTATAGCCCCAATTCATTATAGAATTTCGAAAGGTACGATGTACCTAGGACTCAATTTACCTTTCTCACCAAAACGTATGACTCCCTTCCATGGAGATACCTTCAGGAAAACATGATCACAGACTTGAAATTCCAAATCCTTTCTTTGATTATCGGTATAGCTCTTCTGCCAACATTGAGCTACTTTGATGTGATTTTGGATTACCTTCACCTTTTCTATCGTTTCCTCCACCAGTTCTAGACTTACAAGTTTTCTTTCACCAAGGTCATCCCAACAGGTTAGTTTGTGACATATTTTCCGTATAATGCTTCATATGGTGCCATCTGAATACTCTAATGGAAGCTATTGTTATAGGAAAATTCTACCAGAGGTAAATACTGATCCCACATACCCTGAAAGTAAAGTGAGCAGGATCTCAACATGTCTTCTATGGTTTGAATAGTCCGTTCTGATTGTCTGTCAGGCTGAGGGTGGTAGGTAGTGCTCAAATGAAGTTCATTATCTAAGGATATCTGAAGACTCTTCCAGAATCATGAATTAAAATAGGTATCACGATCAGAATCAATCGATAGGGGTACTCCATGAAGTCTCACAAATTCATTAATATATAGTCTTGCTAGACATTCGAGTGGTAGATCTTCTCTTATAGCAAGAAAATGTGCTGACTTGGTAAGACGATCAACAATAACCCTTATTGCATCATTCCTTCTAGGACTCTTTGGTAGCCCCATGAAAAATTCCATCGTTATATTTTCCGATTTCCACTCCGGTATGGGAAGAGGTTCCATGACTCCTCCAGGGTGTTGCCTTCCAACTTTCACTTGTTTACAAACCATACATCTTGACACAAAATCAGAAATCTCCCTCTTCATATTGTCCCACCAAAAAATTTCATTCAAATCTCTATACATTTTGGTTCTCCCAGGGTGTATAGAGAAATTGGAACTATGAGCATCATCCAACAATTCCCTTTCATATCAGGTATATCAGGAACACAAAGCCTCTTCCCGAACTTCAATATTCCATTTTCATACACAAAATCTATCAATCCCCCATCATTCACAACTTTAATCATCTTTTGAAATTATCCATCATTAGTCTGAGAACTCTTAATCCTTTCTAGTAAATATGGTTTGGCAACCATTTGAAAAAGCATTGATGTTTCTCCTTCCCTGGTTATTCCCATGTCCATCTTCACTAGATCCATGAAAATTGGATCCCATTCAATTCTCGTATTGTTCAAAACTCCATGATCTTTTCTGCTCAAAGAATCTGCCACCTTGTTTGCCTTACCCGGGTGGTAGTGTATCGTGCAATCATAATACTTGAGTAATTCAAGCCATCTCCTTTGCCTCATGTTGAGTTATTTTTGTGAGAAAATATACATCAAACTCTTCTGATCAGTATAAATCTCAAATTTTTCACCATAGAGGTAGTGACTCCATATCTTCAAAGAAAATATCATAGCTTCTAACTTGAGATCATGAGTAGGATAGTTTTGTTCATGAATTATCAACTGTCTTGATGCATAGGCAATAACCCTATCATTCTGCATAAGGATACAACCAAGTCCTTTCTTCGATGCATCACTATAAATAACGAACCTATCATTCCACGATGGTAGAGTAAATATAAGATCATTAACTAATATTCCCTTCAGTTCTTCAAAACATTCTTCACACTCTTTTGTCAAAACAAATTTAACCCCTTTACGTGTGAGCTTCGTTAATGGGTTAGCTAATCGGGCAAAATTCTGGACGAAACGTCGATAATAACCTGCTAAACTAATAAAACTGCTTACCTCAGTTATACTCGTCGGTGCTGGCCATTCTTGGATTGCCTTGGTCTTAGAAGGATCAACAGAGATTCCGTCTTTCGAGACAATATGGCCAAGAAAAGAAATCTCCTGATGCCAGAATTCACACTTGCTAAACTTCCCATATAATTCATGTCTTCTCAGAGTCTTCAAGATAATGCGCAAGTTATTTTCATGATCTTTGTATCTTTTTGAGTATACCAAGATATCATCAAAAAATACCACCACAAATTCATGGAGATATTCCTTGAAAACTCTATTCATCATATCCATGAATACAGAGGGTGCATTAGTCAATCCAAAAGGCATTACTGTAAACTCATAATGCCCGTACCTGGTTCAAAATGTTGTCTTCGGAATGTATTCCTTCTTAACACACAACTGATGATATCCAGATCGAAGGTCAATCTTTGAAAAGTATTGAGCTCCATGCTGTTGTTCAAATAAATCATCAATGCAAGGTAGGGGTTAGTTGTTCTTTATCGTTATAGAATTTATCTCCCTTTAGTCAATACATAACCTCATAGATCTATCTTTCTTTTTTACAAAAAGAACAGGAGCTCTCAATGGAGAAACACTAGGGTGAATAAATCCTTTATTACTCAATTCCTCTAGTTGTTTCTTTAGTTCGACTAATTCTATAGTGGCCATTCTATAAGGGGTCTTCGATATAGGCCATGATCCAGGAATTAAATCAATGGAAAACTCAACATCTTGTTCTGGAGGATTTCCCGGTAAATCTTCCAGAAATACATCTACAAATTCTTTCACAACCGGTACATCTTCTATTTGAACATTATTTTCCTCACCCACATTTATTTCACTCTCTTCCTCCCCAATAATTGCATTTAGTTGAGCTACTGGGGGTGGATCTAGATAAGAATTAGGTGGTGATGATTCTGCTCTAAAGATAATGTGTTCCTTATCATCATCATCAAGAATCGTAACCTCTTTCTTCTTATAATAAATCTTCGCATCATAGTCTGAAAGCCAGTCCATACCAAGGATTATATCAAACTCAATCATAGGTATGATGACGAGATCAGCAGATAAAGATCATTTACGTGCTCTAATAGGGACTGATTCCCAAAACATTGTTGCAATGATACTTCCCTTATGAGTTTTAACTGACAACTCCATTGTCAAATCAAATTGGAAATATCTAATTTTCATAGAAAACTGGGAAGATATGAAACAATGTGATGATCCAGAATCAAATAACGCATAAACTTGAGGAAACTATTAAATTACCTTCCACCGTGTCTTTCGGAGCTTCTCCCTCAGCAGAAGTGATAGCATAAGCTTGGCCTTGATCCCTTGGCCTTTTCGGAGGTAAGTTCTCCTGGTGCTTAGGATATTCATTAGCATAATGCCCCATCTCCCTACAATTGTAGCACTGAACATTCGTAGATTCCTTTTTCCCTTGCAATCACGAGCTTGGTGTCCTTTTTCACCACACTTGTAACAAACTCTTGTTCCCTTCAAGCATGTACCGGGGTGATTCTTACCACATTTACCACAGGATGGATATTCAACCTTTCCCTTATTCCCCTTATTTCCATTCCCAGATTGATCAGTAGGTCTCTTCTTCTCTTTCTTTGCTTTAAAGTCATAAGACTTAGAGAATTCCTTTTCGGTCTTGATAGCACATGATACAATGTCTTCGTACGATGAAAAGGATTGGGAGAATAATGCTCGACGGAGAAATGGTTTTAACCCATCAAAGAAACGATCAATCATACTTGTTGGGTTACATATATAATCTCCAGCATACCTTGCTAACCTTGTAAAGTTAGCCTCGTACTTTGCGACATTCTCATCCTCTTTCTGTCCCAGACTCAGAAATTGCCTTTCCATATCTACTCGATGGTCGCGAGGAAAGTATTTTCCTAAAAACAGATCTTTGAACTCCCTCCATTCCATATTTGATACTTCATCATCTTCCTTCATGTTTTGAATCAATGACCACCATTGATCAGCATCTCCAGTGAGGCAGTAAACTGCCATGATAACTTTTTCCCTTTCACTACTCCACAAAGCCTCAAATATTTTCTCTAGTGAATTTATCCATTTCTCAGCTACTAAGGGATTTGTACTCCCATTGAACATTGGTGGTTTTTGCCTCATGAATCGATCTGACATTGATCCTCCACGCTGCGGATCAGGGTGCTCCATATGGGTAAGGTTATTATTCATAACCTCAGTTAGTTGTCCCAGTATGGTGATTAGCTGATCGGCACCAGTTGCATCACCAGCTCCACTATAATTATCTTGAGAAGGAGGGAAATCCCTACATGGAGTGAATTCATTGATATGGTTTCCATTTCTTCCACTAGGCGCCATTTCTAAACAATGGCATAAACTAGATCAGTTTGTGAATCAAAATACATAATCCCGTACTTATAAAACACTTAACAAAAATTGAACTATTTATGGATATAATCCATAATCATAAGAGTGTTTTCTTTGAGGAAGTATATACTCATAAACCCTTCATAATGATTTGTAAATAAAATGAGAGTTATCCTAAGCATATCCCCCGGGAGTGTCGTAACAAAGAGTGCAGCAAGGCTCGTTGTCGTGCCCCAGTTCCTATTTGAGTCTAGCTCAAAGCGGTGTTTTCGGGTTTTACCCCTAGGTACATCTGTTCCAGAGCCGCCTCTATCTTCTCATATCCAGATAGGGATGTATTTCTTGGAAAACTCACAAAATCTATACAATACCAAAATTCTAGGAAGTTCTTCTATACTAATCCTCAAGGTTCATCTTAGGTCTACGTGCTCTAATCAGAGTTTATCTAAATCTAGCTTCCAAGGTTTGTACAAAACTACCTCTGATTTTTCCAAGGCCTTGTGCCAAGACACTAGTTTGTCTCATTAGACCTACCAATGAATCGAGGAGCTATAGCGGGCTCCACCCATCACATATTAAGTCCAATGCATTCCAATATGAAAAAATTTAAACATAACATAAATATTTGTATTAAAACTAGCATACGAAATGTCAATAATTTCACCATAAACTATGAACGGTATAAAAATAGCACATCCACAGTCAAACATATCACAAAACCTTAAATACAATATATAAGTTTTGTATCATAATAAATAATCTTCAAATAAGCGTAAAATCCATCAAAGGATGTTGACATAGATGAAATCAAAACTCTTTTTAGAGAAATATCTCTTTCTATTTTTAAATCATTTAAGAGTCTTATATTTATGAAATAAAATATTTTCTTTGAAAATATTCTTATAAGCTTGTAAAGAAAGCTTCGACGATATTATAACAGTGGAAAATAGCCGCACCCGCCGTATAAGTTAAAAAACCATTCTTACCTTAATTTTGTCGAAAAGGTTAAAAAGCACCTTGTTTGGAAAACGACGGAAAGATTCCTTTATAAACCTCTTATAAAAAGTAAAACAAGGGTATAAATTACTTTAACCCATATTCTAGTAAATATTAAAAATGTTTTGAAATTCATTTTTATGAAACATGGATGTGGATGATAAAGAGATCCGAGTAGATTATTACGTATAAACAACATCGGATAATGAAGAGATTGTGAAATAAACCTTACGTTGTACATTTCCATTGTTGGGGTAGGTTAACCTACTATATAATAGTTAAATAATTTTTATTAAATTATTTAAGAATCATATACATTCATATGATATCATATATGATCTTTTAACATTGCTTTGTTAATAATATCTTAGTATTATCGTCGTTTTGGGTGTTAAATTAATCATTTTCTTTTATATGTTTTGTTACATAAGCCATGATTGTCATAGATAGGTTGTATATTATTCATATAAAGAATGATATCAAGTCCTAAAACATTAATTTTAAATCATCATATGATAATTATACTTGAATGGATACGATGGAGATTGAATCTCATCGTGTTCGTGGAGACGGTAGTCCGTACGTACGCACGAGCGACAATATCATTCTTTTGATATTAAAATAATATATAAATGGATGGAATATAATATATACAGAATCATTAACATGTTATATTTATTATTTATATGAGTTACACATCATTATTATACCCATCCAAATAAAAATATATTGAATAACAATTACACCACGACGTGGATACGGTAAGCCGTACGTACGCACGTATGGTGACATGTTATTAAAAGGGTGGATAGAATACTGAATATGGTTGTACCATATTTATAATAACATCACAGTATATATATGATACTGGAGTTATTATTTTATAATGGTAATAACAAAGGAATAAGAAGTGGAAGAAGAAAGGAACTTGGAAAAGGGTGGTGAAATCATTACCTCTTCTTCGGGTTCTTCCTTTTGATTTGATTAAAAGGGCTCCTTAGGTTGGCTTTCTGATCAAACTAAAGTATCTAGGTTGTAGTGAGGGAATTTGGGAGAGTATTTGGGCAGAGTTTGGGCGAACCAAAAGGCTTTTAAGGTGTGTAGAAATGAGGAGGAGTGCCTTTTATAAGATGGGTGAGGGGCACCATTGGAAAAGCTAGAAATATTAATTTATAATAAAATCATATTCAGTTTCTAATGGCTCAAAAGTTGATTATTTAAATTTTAAGGTGGGTATGGGTCTAAAAACATTAAACCAATAGATTTTAGACAGGTTTGGGTTACTATATTAACCTTATCTTTAAGTATTAACTCTTAGTTAATTAGTTTGACATTTACCATGTCACTTTTGTATTTTTATATTATATAGTTAATAAACGTACTATATACATCCAAGAGACCCCCAAGTGGACCATTAATGATACAACTATCATGATATAAGTCTCTTGGCCGGTCCTTAGATTTTTAGGAATTTAATATCAATTAATAATATAATATTTGTTTTAAAAACTCTTTTATGTCAATTTTGACACTATTCAATAGTTGATTTTTGTGAAACTCATAACAGAATTATTACTTAGAAGAAAGTTAATTAATTCAATCCTAATATGTCATATTATCCTAGAAAATTATTTTAATTCATTAAAAGTATCAAATTATATTTATTTGGGTATTTATAATATCAATTATTTTAAAAGTTTCACTATTATGGTAATTACTACATCATCATTGTGTCATAAATAAATATAATTATGTAATATCTAAAAATTATAAATAAAATATAATTATATATGAAATAGTTTTAGATTTCTAATGAATATTTATAGTTGAAAATCCAACATATATAACTCTATGTAAAAATTGTTTTTCTAAAACATATATGCTTGTGTCATTTTTGTATTCATTTTGACTTAATTAAAATAAAGTGTCCCTATCACCTAAAAGTGGCTCCATGGGGTCCCCAAATCAACCCAAATATGAATATGGTAGAACATTTATCAAAAAATAATGCTAGGACACGTTTTCGGGTAATATATTATTATTATAATATTATTTATTTAACCCTTATTTACCTGATTTACCCTTAACCATGGTAAATAAAATATTTACCGAAGTAATTATTCAAAATGTATAAAAATAAAAGTTACCTATTTACACAATTTGAACATCCTGATTCAAAATATGTAATCCATTTTTCCAAATTCAAAATACAGAAGTGGCAGAAATTAATTTGAAATTAATTCCCGTGGTTAAAACAAAAAACATGTTTTTAAGAGATAATAACTATCAAAAGATTGACACTTGTTTATGTCCGATTTAATTGTAAAATTATGTCCAATGACCAAAATTATATTAAATTCTAAAAATATATTCTAAATATACTTTAAAACCACTATAATTCATAATTTATCTCTATTAATTATTTTGATTAAAAATGTTGTTTTTAATTAAAATTTAGTATTTTTTACTATTCATCAAAATATTAAAGTTGTCCGAAAAGTACAAAAAATTCACCTTAGGCTAAATTCAATATTCCGAATCCAAAAAAAAGGTCCATTTTAAAAAATAAAATATATATAATTTCAAAAAGTAGGTATTACTATTCATAATGGCTAGTTTGATTGGTTATGGTGTGTTAGAACTCGGTGTTGTGTACAACACACGCTATCACATTATTCAAAGAGAAGCATACTATGGAAGCTTGGGGTGTTAAAAAAGGGAATGCTATGTTAGATGGCGTACGAAATATGCAACAACTAGTTTCTTTAAAATATTATGTTGCACACTAATAATATAATAATATTATTTTAAATGGTAGTTAACGCCTAGTCATTGTAATGGCGGGAATGAACATAACTAACTACAAAATGATTATATATGTTTGTTAAATATTTTTACATTTATTCAATAAATGATAGAGGCTTAAAATACGAATGAATCCAATTTTACGTATATATATTCTAATATTATTTAAATGGTTGATTAACCACCTTTTGATTAAGAACCCTTTTTAAATCAACTTTTTTTCAATTTTATATGTTATATTTTAAAAAATAAATTCTTTCTTTAGAATCGGGACATCAAAATTTACTTTCTATAAATTTTTTTTATTTTTCTGATAAAGTTCATTTTTTAAATGAATAGTGAAAATGTTGTATTATAATTCAAAACATCCATTTAATCTAAATTATTTATATGGTTGGGTTATATTTTAACTGAGTTTAAATTTTATTTAAAATATATTTTTACCCTTTAATCCAATGGTGGTCATTGGAATTAATTTAAATTTGAAATTGGACATAAACCTGTGTCAATCTTTTGATAGATATTATTTCCTAAAAACACGCTATTTGTTTTGACAACTAGAATTAATTATAAAATTAATTAATGAAAATTTTATGTTTTTAATTTGGTAAAATAGACATCATTTTTGAATTTGTAATATTTAATTTACTTTGGATAAATTTTTAGTATTTTCTGACAAATGATCATTTTTAATGAATAGTGAAAAAAACTGCATTTTATATTAAATGTGCTTTTTCATCTAATTTAATTATATTTATAGATTGTATTTTTAATTGTTTTTAAAGTGTAATTCAATTATATTTTTATCACTTAATACAATTTTGATCATTGGAAGTAATTTCACTTGTCAATTTGATGTAAAAACAAGTCAATCTTTTGATAAATTTTACTTCTTAAAAACCCGTCTTTTGTTTTGACAATGGAAATTATTTTTAAATTAATTAACGAAATTTATGTGTTTTGAATTTGGTAACATGGATTCCATATTTGGAATCAGAAGTTCCAAATTATGTAATTAAGACTCTTTTGTTTGTGAACATTATGAATAGTAACAACGGTAATTATCTTTAATTATCATGATGAATCAGTAATCAGGTAGTTAAGGGTAATAAAATTATATCATAATATAATAAAATGACCCAAAAATGTGTCCAAATCCTCTTGGTTGTGTCATGTCCGACTATGGGATGCCTTTTTCCAACTTAGGGACCCCATGGAATCACTTTTGTGTGATAGTGACCTTTAATCATATTATTTTTAAAGAAAGGAAAGCATAACCAAACTATGTCACACCTATGTAAAAAAAATTTAATTTTGTTTACATAAATGATCTCTTAGACTATAAATATTAATTGGAAAGATTAAAATATTTCCTACATCATGGTATTTTTTTATAATTTTTAGGCATTAAATAAATAAAATTATTTATGACACCATGATGATGCAGTGATTACCTTATTAATGAGTGATTTAAAAAATGAAAAGATAAGGTAAAATCTAAGACATAAACTTATCAAAAACCTATTTTATGGATGGATTTATAACCTTTATCACTTTATCCTCTAAATATATCATTGTGGGACCTTAAAAATCTGAAAATAATTTTATAATAAAGTAACATTTCAAGACGTTCCAAAACAGACCCTCCTCCCTCTTATAAAAGGCCCCCACCTCTACCCCCTTAACCAAACCTTTCAAGCCCTTGGCTCATCCAAAATATTCTCATATTATCTCTCCACATCCTTCTCTTACTCTTATAATCCTCACATTTTGCAGAAGTCTTTCCAAGGAAGTCTATGGCTCAAATCAAAAAGAGTTACCCGATTTAGAGGTAATGTCTTCTCTCGAGTTTCTTTATTTTATTTTACTTCATCACTCAACACTATCTTATTATTATTGGATCCCATAACAACACCAGTATCCTAAATATACTAGGATGTTTTTAGGATAATTATTCTACTTACACTTACACACACCTCCGCCTAATGGTTAAAGAACATATTGTTTCTGTGGGTGGCCAATTACTGCCTCACGAAATGATGATTGTTCGATCTTCTTTTAAAACCATTAATGGTGTCCATTATGATGTCACTGTATTTATAAGTGATATATATGGTATTTATTTATTTCTATATGCTTCTGAATTTTATTTATAAATTACATTGTTAGGCTTTTCATGTTGTGGAACTATGATAATTTAATCTGAGGAAGTGTGGACTATCGCTTCCTCAAGTGATGTGACTCATTCATACAAAACATGGAATTTATAAAGAATGTAATTAATCAACTTATCTTACCTATATATCATATAAATTATACTGGAATTATAATATATATATGTCTCATTTAGTTTTAATTCCTTTAATATGACAAAGAAATGAAAGTAGCATTCATTCGTACGTACGACCTACCGTCTCCATGAACGGTGCATTTCATTTTTATCTCCAAATGTCATGGAATAGTATAAAATGAATATAACCTAGTTATATATGATATTTAAATAATTAATATCATTCTTGAGATGTTATTCTTACAACTACATGGTCAATTCTCTTCAAACAAGTTCATTGTTGACTCATGTATCGAACATTGACAAAACATATGATATGAACTGACATAATTAAATAATTATTATAACATGATAATATGTGATATGAATTGAATAATAAAAATTAATGGAATTTCTTATGAAATTATAAATTGACAAAAGTTTATTATTCAAGAATATAAAGAGACGAACAAGACAAGTCGGACGTGAGGTAAGGGGATTTCTCATCACACTTTTAATTCCTTGAGATTTCCACTGTTCGCCAATTATTTATAGCATGTGGTGTATTTTGTACTTAAATTTGATATATATTATCATCATTAAATTTATATTCATGGTATTTTGTGATTCATTTGGTTCTTATTATGTTTTTTTCATATGACTTGATTGATTACCATGAGGTAAGGGGTTTTTATCTCACTTTTTATTCCAGTGAGATTCATTCTATATTTTCAAATATCCCCTTTAAGTGGTGAATGTACTGCGCATTATTCTTCTATTTGTGTAATATAATTGCATTTATGGGTATTTACATCAACATTTTATAGTCATTCTTTCATGGGGTGTACGTTTCAAAAGTTACCCAAATCAGTAAGGGAACATTTCACCCTCCACTTTTTAAAAGACTTCTTTTTGTTAGGTCTTATAATTTACATCGTCTTATGTCGGGATATGTTCTTATATATCATTATTGATATAAATTGTATGTTCAAGTGATGATATTCCCTTTTTATCTCTCATCAACTAATTTTCTGAATTTTAAAGTGACGTCGTTAGGCTGTCGAATTTCTGTAAGGGAACTTATTAAACCAATTTCAATTATTTGGGTTTAACCTCTAATTCATGTTTATGTCATTTTATTAATATGTGTGGAAGAACTATTACTATTTTACACATAATATCCACTTATATTGAGTGTATTTATATTTTTCACACATAATTATGCAATTGATTTATATTTAATCTAAGGATATCGTCTTTGTACGGGACTTCGTCTCAATCTCCTTTCATTGAGGCATCTTTTGATTTCTAAACGACATTATTTTATACAGTGATAAAACCCTTTTGACTTTTAATTGCATTGAAAAGTAAATTTTTTACATGAAGTGTTTTACTAAATGACAAAATGAATGTTTTTGTCTTGCATATGCGGCAACAACGACTTCTCCGTCATCGTGACCATTATTTGAGTTTTGGCTTAGTTTACAAGCCATAAGTTTTTTAAAATTAAAAATAAATACCATGTTTTAATTTTCTTTTTTATTGAAAATGGTTTTGATAATGTTTTGATTATATGAATGTGTTGTATTGATATATTGTGATTGAAATGTGGATATTTTATGTTTCCTTTATGCGTGTTTTATGTTATACAATTATGTTATTGTTTATGGGCATTATTTATGAAGTCTGGTGGTTTCGTGATAAACTAAGGGTGGGTGAGATTGGGATAGCTGTCCAATGAATTTGGTAACTCGAAGGAGTTAAACGCTGAGGTTTCTCCGAAGAGATTTAGATAATTTACTGTGATTGGTATTCCAAACGTAACCATGGGGGTTACTCCCTACATAAGAATGTTTTGAATGCCTCAAGTATCCCTTATGTATTATGATTTCTATGAGTTATTCATAAGTCATATGATTTCATGAGGTATGTTAAAGTTCAAATGTTTTATGAGTGAAGTATGATTTCATTGATTCTTATATACACATTGTGTAATGTTTTATTTCCGTATTTTTATATCCCTTACTGAGATTTTTATACTCATCCCAAGTTTTGGAAATGTTTTCCACATGACATAAAGTGGAATAGTGTCAAGGATGGGATCATGGAAATTTCATGCTATCTAAAACATGGAACTAAACATGAACCATTTTTTCAAGAGTTTTTATTTTGAGGAAAAAATGGAAACTCAGTAGATGTGTCTTCTTTGTAATCATTTGAGATGTAATAGTTATGTCCTAATTATCTAAAACTCTAAACCTTAAAAGATCCTTAATGTGAATTATTCATTTCATTCATGATTATGCAATGTTTTATGGTCAGGGCATTATAGTTGGTATCAAAGGTCGGTTTAGATAACTTTAGAGGTTAGGGTATTCTTAAAGCATAAGTGACATTACCATAATGGTTAGGATTTCAGAAAGAGTCTTAGTTTTTTAGATAAAGTGAACGAGTTTAAGATAACATGAATAATTATATCATATTAATATATTATTGTTTTAATCATATACTCACACTAAATTTTTTGGTTCTAGTAAATGTCTGGATCTAGCAGGCACCAAAGTAACATTGGATGTGAAGAAAATTGTGATGTTTTTCTTAACGAGCAACTGAATGATATGGGAGCTATAATGAGAACTCTTTTGGTTAATCTCAACCAACTATCTGATGTCAGGATTGACCACGTGAACCTTAGGGATTTTTATAAGGCATCATATATGTGAGAAAAAAATCCCTACGGAAGTTCAAGTAATAATCATAAAGGTATGTGTGTTCAAAAACCTATTGGTCAAAGATGTGGAAAGAAAGTCCTTGGAAAATGTTTCGAAGGGAGATAAAGTTGCTATAGATGTGGAAATGAAGGTCATAAAGCAAGAACATACCAAGGAGAAAGGAAGCATCTAGTTGACTTTAGGATAGGGAAAGAAGTTCTTTGAGAATGATCAATTGAATGTTTTAAATGTGATGTGCATGGTCATTATGCAAACACATGTCCTACGAAGAATTTTTGGGAATGGGATCACCATGATCGTACAAATTTTCATTTACCAACACCTAATTCCATTCCGATTGAGGATGAAGAAACTGAAAATGACCAATGAAAGTTATGGATTATTTCTTAACATATGTTTTCTTATTATTGAATCTCAGGATATGATTCATTATTTTGTTTGTAGGAAAGAAGTATTTCAGAATAAGTTGGAAAGGAATGGATAATGGATCATGAAGAATGTTGAATGAGTAAGAAGTCAACGCATAAGGGATTCAAGAGTTATGGTAGATTTTAGGATGGTGAAATTCTTAAAAGTATTAAGGCTCTTCTGATAATGAAATTACATTATAAGACTTTTAATAGTATATGTAACCCTGAAGTTTGATATATGAAAATTTCATTCATGGAATAATTATCTTTTCTTTTCTGGATATTGTTATGAAGAACCATTTTGGTTTATATGATCCTTGAATTTTAGGTAATTACAGGTTAATACATTTAGGGATGGAAAATTAAAGTCATTAGATAACCTTTATGGTTAAAACATGTTATGGTTATTATTGATGAATTTATCTCTTTTTGGGATTTTTATAAAATTATGTAGTTTTTGAAAAGGGACAACATGAAAACCTTGTGACAACCCATCGCATCAGATGAAGATGGGGGAATCGAACCCCCAACCAATGTGCGACTAGTATTTATCACCTACCACTGGACTATGTGAAGTCCCTGGTCAGTATGACTAATTCGTTTTAGATAGATGGTCTTATGAATCATAAAGAAGTTTATTTTGGGTTATCTATGGATGTGATTAACCTATCATGGAGAATATGTGATTAGGTTAATTATTTTTCACTATGTGATTTTAAGAGTAACTGATGTTATTTGGAGATAAATGTAAAGATTTACCTTGGAAGACTTTTTGATTAAATACTTCAGAGATTTGGGTTTCCATACTAGTTTGGATTACATTGAAGAATTTTATGGATAGCTGTTTATTTAATTTTTATTCTTGAACCTTGGGGTTTTTTGTTGATTTCTGGAGATTTAGAGTAGTATTTATTTTTATAAAGGATTATCCTTTTAGGGATCATCTGATCTTGTACTAACAATTTTGGTTTTGGTTAACGTCTAAAGACATGGTAAATATATAGTTCATCTTTTGTGGATTATGTGATTCTCAAGAAGTTGATTGTAGAGCTCTTAATGTGAACAAGTCATCTTGAATACTCATCGTTAGGAGAAAATACGAGTCTGTGTTTGAAATTTATTAAAAGATTAAAGTCTACATGATATGTGAGTATGTTTTCTTATGTTTTAGTTAAGCTCATAAATAAATTCCTCAATGAAAAGTAACTTAAAATGAGAACGTTGTCTGTTAACTTTTCCTACTAGGGAATCAAATATATTTTAAGGAATCCTATGTTTGGGATTTTCTTGTGGTTAACTTTCTCCAAATCATGTTTTCTATCACAATCCATCAAAACATGACCTTTGGTTTTCTCCTCCATATCCATGTTTTCATGGAATCCTAGTATGGGTTATTTTTGGAGACCATTGTACTTATATTTCTTTCTTTTAAAGTGATAATCTTATTTACTCTTTTTCCGATGTGGGGATTTTAATGTAGTTTCTGAGCCCAATTTTAAAATTGAGAGGACGCAATTCCCAAAAGGTGGGAAGGATGTAACATCCCAGGTAAATAAATAATATGAAATTTCCATATTTATTAATATTTTTGAATGAAATTTTAATATTACTTTAAAGAGAATGCTATGTTCGATGGCGTACCAAATACGCAACAACGAGTTTCTTTGAAATATTACTTTGTAAACTAATAATATAATAATATTATTTTAAATGATTGACAACGCCTAGCCGTTGTAATGGCGGGAATAAAAATAACTAACTAAAAAATGATTATATATGTTTGTTAAATATTTTAACATTTATCGAATAAATGTTAGTGTCTTAATATGCGAATGAATCCAATTTTTAGCAATAATATTCTAATATTATTTAAAAGGTCGATTAACCGTCTTTTGATGGTGAACCCTTTTTAAAACTACATTTTTTCAAGTTTATGTGTTATATTTGTCAAAATAAAATCCTTCTTCAGAATTAGGACATCAAAATTTACTTTGTGTAAATTTTTGTTATTTTTATGATAAAGTTCATTTTTAATTAATAGTGAAGATGTTGTATTTTAATTCAAAACCTCCTTTTAATATAATTTAGTTATATGGTTATATTATATTTTTAATTGGTTTTAAATTGTAGTTAAATTATATTTTTAATATTTAATCCAATGGTGGTCATTGAATTAATTTTACTTTGAAATTGGACAAAAATAAGTGTCAATCTTTTGATAGATATTGTTTCTCAAAAACACTCTCTTTGTTTTGACAGCGGGAATTAATTATAAAATTAATTAATGAAAATTCTATTTTTTATATGGTAAAATTGAAATCATTTTTGAATATGGAATATTGAATTTACATTGGAAAATATTTAGGTATTTTCTGAAAAAAAGATCATTTTTAATGAATAGTGAAAAATAACGCATTTTACTTCAAAACTGCTTTTTCATCTAATTTAATTATATAGGTATATTATCCTTTTAATTGGATTTAAATTTTAATTGAATTATATTTTTATCACTTAATAAAATTTTTTTCATTGGAATTAATTTAACTTTTCAATTGGATGTAAAAACAAGTCAATCTTTTGATAAATTTTACTTCTTAAAAACCCATCTTTGGTTTTGACAACGGAAATTATTTTTAACTTAATTAATGAAATTATTGTGTTTTGAATTTGGTAAAATGGATTCCATATTTTTAATCAGAAGGTCCAAATTATGTAATAAAGACTCTTTTGCTTTTGGACATTATGAATTGCAACGACGGTAATTATCTTTAATTGTCATGATTAATTTGTAATCGGGTAGTTAAGGGTAATAAAATAATATCATAATAACATAAAAATACCCCAAAATTGGTCCAAATCCTCTTGGTTTTGTCATGTCTGACCATGGGATGCCTTGTTCCAACATAGGGAACCCATGGAATCACTTTTGTGTGATAGTGACCTTTTATCATATTATTTTTAAAGAAATGAAAATATAACCAAACTATGCCACACCTAAGTAAAAAAAATTAATTTTGTTTACATAAATTATCTTTTAGAATATAAATAGTAATTTGATAGCTAAAAACATTTACTACATCATGGTATTTTTTTATAATATTTAGACATTAAATAAATAAATTTATTTATGACACCATGATGATGCAGTGATTACCTCATTAATGAACGATTTAAAAAATGAAAAGATAAGGTAAAATATTAGACATAAACATTTAAAAAGCCTATTTTATTGGTGTATTTCGAACCCTTGTCAATTTATCATCTAAATATATCATTTTGGGGCCTTTAAAATCCAAAATCATTTTATAATAAAGTAACATTTCAAGACTTTCCAAAACAGACCCTCCTCCCTCTTATAAAAGGACCCCACCTCTAACCCCTTAACCACACCTCTCAAGCCCTTGAATCGTCCAAAATATTATCATATTATCTCTCCAAATCCTTCTATTATTCTTAGAAGCCTCACTTTGGGCAGAAGTCTTTCCAAATAATTCTTTAGCTCAAATCAAAAAGAGTTTCCCGATTTAGAGGTAATGTCTTCTCTCGAGTTTCTTTCTTTTATTTTCCTTCTTCACTCAACACTATCTTATTATTATTGGATCCCATAACAACACCATTATCCTCAATATAAAAGGATTTTTTTTTGATAAGGATTCTACCAACACTTACACACACCTCCGTCTAATGGTTAAAAAACATATTGTTTCTGTGGGTGGCGAATTACTACCTCACAAAACGATGATTATTAAATCTTCTTTCAAAATCATTCATGGTTGCCATTATGATGTATCTGTATTTATATATGATATATATGGTATTTATTTCTTTCTATATGCTTCTTAATTTTATTTATAAATCACATCGTTATGCTTTTCATGTTGTGGAACTACGATAATTTCATCTGAGGAAGTATGGACTACCACTTCCTCAAGTGATGTGACTCCTTCATACCAAACATGGTATTTATAAAAAATGTAAATAATAAACATATGTTACCTATATAACATATATATTAAACTATAATTATAATATATATATATGTCTCATTTAGTTTTAATTCCTTTAATATGACAAAGAAATGGAAGTAGCGTTCATTCATACGTATGACCTACCGTCTCCATGAACGGTGCATTTAATTTTTATCTCCAATTGTCACGGAATAGTATCAAATAAATATATACTGGATATATATGATATTTAAATAATTAATACAATTCTGGAGATGATATTATTACAACTACATGGTTAATTCTCTTCAAACAAGTTCATTGTTGACTCATGTACCAAACATCGACAAAACGTATGATATAAACCCACATAATTAACTAATTATTATAACATGATAATATGTGATAAGAATTGAATGATAAAAATTAATGGAATTTATTAAGAAATTATAAATTGACCAAAGTTTATTTTTCATGAATATAAAGAGACAAACAAGACAAGTCGTACGTGAGGTTAGGGGATTTCTTATCTCACTTTTACTTCCTTAATATTTCCATTGTTCGCCAATTATTTATTTCATGTGGGGTATTCTGAACTGCAATTTGATATATATTTTCATTATTCTATTTATATTCATGGAATTCTAAGATTAATTTGGTTCTTATTATATTTTGGGCATACGACTTGATTGATTACAACGAGGTAAGGGGTTTTTATCTCATTTTTTATTCCCGTGAGATTCATTCTATATTTTCGACTATCTTCTTTGAGTGGGGAGTGTACTGAACATTATTCATCTATTTGTGTAATGTACTTTCGTTTATGGGTATTTACATCAACATTGTATAGTCCTTATTTCATGGGGTGTATGTTTCTAAAGTTACCCAAATCAGTAAGGGAACCTTTAACCCTCTTCTTTTTAAAAGACTTATTTTGGTTAGGTCTTTTAATTTACATCATATTATTTTGGGATATGTTCTTATATATCCTTATTGCTATAAGTTGTATTTCCATGTGATTAAATACCCTTTTTATCTTTCATAAACTCATTTTCTTAATTTTAAAGTGACATCGTTAGGCTGTCGAATTTCTGTAAGGGAACTTCTTAACCCAATTTCATTTATTTGGGTTTAACCACTACTACATGATTATGTCATTTTATGAATATGTGTGGATGACCTATGATTTTTTTACACATAATATCCACTTATATTGAGTTTATTTATATTTTTCACACATATTTATGCAATTGATTTATATTTAATCTAAGGATATCGTCTTTGTACAGGACTTCGTCTTAATCTATTTTCATGGAGGCATCTTTTGATTTATACAAGACTTTATTTTATATGGTGTATAAAACCCTTTTGACTTTTAATTTCATTCAAAAGGAATATTTTTACATGAATCATTTTACTAAACGACAAAAGGATTGTTTTTGTCTTACTTATGCAGCGACAATGACTTCTCCGCCACCGTGACCATTATTTGAGTTTCGGCTTCCTCTACAAGCCATAACATTTTTAATTTAAAAATAAATACCATGTTTTACTTTTCATTTATTCTGGTATTGAAAATGGTTTTGATAATGTTTTGATTATATCAATGTGTTGTATCGATATCTTGTGATTGAAACGTGGAAATTTTATGTTTCCTTTATGTGTGTTTTATGTGATACGATTATGTTATGATTCATGGGAATTATTTATTAAGTCAGGTGGTTTCGTGATAAACTAAGGGTGGGTGAGCCCGAGATAGTTGTCCAATTCATTAGGTAATGCAAAGGAGTTAAACGATAAGGTTTCTCCGAATATATTTATGGAATATACTGTGATGGGTATTCCAAATGTAACCATGGGGTCACTCTCTACATAATAATGTTATAAATGCCTCAAGTTACCTTTATGTCTTATGATTTCTATGAGTTATTCATAAGTAATATGATTTCATGAGGTATGTTAAAGTGCTTATGTTATATAAGTAAAGTATGATTTCATTGATTCTTATATATACATTGACTTATGTTTTATTTCCGTATTTTTATATCCATTACTGAGCTTTTTATACTCATCCCTTGTTTTTGAAATGTTTTCCACAGGACTTAAAGTGTAATAGGTTCAAGTATGGGATCAAGGAAATTTCATGCTGTCTAAAACATGGAACTATACATGACCCTTTTGTTCAGGAGTTTCTATTTTTTGGAAAAAATGGAAACTGAGTAGATGTGTCTACTTTTTAATCATTTGAGATATAATAGTGATGTCCTAATTCTCTAAAACTCTAAACCTGAAAAGACCCTCAATGTGAATTATTAATTTAATTAATGATTATGGAATGTTTTAAGGTCGGGGCCTTATAATAGGTATCAATGGTCTGTTTAGATAACTTTTGAGGATAGGGTATTCTTAAAGATTAAGTGACATTACCATAATGGTTATGATTTCAGAAAGAGTCGTTGTTTTTTTAGATAATGTGAATGTGTTTAAGATAACATAAACAATTATATCTTAGTATTATATGATTGTTTTTCTCATATACTCACACTGTCCTTTTTGGTTTTAGTAAATGGCCGGATCTAGCAGGCACCAAAGTAATAGTGGATGAGAAGAAAATTGTGATGGTTTTCGGAACGAGAAACTGAATGATATTAGAGGTACAATGACAACTCTTGTGGTTATTCCCAACCAACTATCTGAATTCAAGATTGACCACCTGATCCTTAGTGATTTTTATAAGGCATCATATATGCGACAAACATATCCCTATGGATGTTCAGGTAATAATCATAAAGGTAAGTGTGTTCACAAACCTATTTGTCAAAGATTTGGAAAGAAACACCAAGGAAAATGTTTCAAAGGGACAGAAAGATGCTCTATATGTTGAAATGAAGGTCATAAAGCCAGAACCTACCATGGAAAAAGGAATCATATAGTGGACTCCAGGAAAGGGAAATAAGTTCTTTTAGAAGGATCAATTGAATGTTTTAAATGTGGCGTGCATGGTCATTATGCAAACACATGTCCTACGAAGAAGTTTCGGGAATGGGATCACCATGATCATACAAATTTTCATTTACCAATACCAAATGTCATTCGGATTGAGGATGAAGAAACTGACAATGACCAATGAATGGTATGGATTATTTCTTAACATATGTTTTCATATTATTGATTCTTAGGATATGATTCACGATTTAATTTGTAAGAAAGAAGTATTTCAGAATAAGTTGTAAATGAATGGATAATAAATCATGAAGAATATTGAATGAGTAATAAGTCAACATGTAAGGGATTCAAGAGTTATGATATATTTTAGGATGGTGAAATTCTTAAAATTATTAAGGCTCTTCTGATGATGAGATTACATTAGGAGACTTTTTATAGTATGTGTAACCCTAATGTTTGATATATGAAAATTTTATTCATGGAATAATTATCTTTTCTTTCCTGGATATTGTTATAAAGAATCATTTTGGTTTATATGATCCTTGAATTTGAGGTAATTATAGATTAATACATTTAGGGATGGAAAAATAAAGTAATTAGACAACCTTTGTGGTTAAAATATGTTATGGTTATTTTTTATGAATTTATCTCTTTTTGGGACTGTTATAAAATTATGTTGTTTTTGAAAAGGGAGAACACGCAAACTGTGTGACAACCCGTCGCATCGGATGAAGATGTGGGAATCGAACCCAAAACTAAAGTGCGACTAGAATTTATCACCTACCACTGGACTACGTGAAGCCCTTAGTAAGTATGACTAATTCTTTATATTTATATGATCTTATGAATAAGAAATAAGTTGATTTTGGGTTTTCTATGGAAATGATTAACCAATCATGGAGGATATGTGATTAGGTTAATTACATTTCAATATGAGATTTTAAGAGTAACTGATGTTATTTAGAGATAAATTTTAACATTTACCTCGGAAGACTTTGTGATTAAATCCTTCAGAGATTTGGGTTTCATTCTTAGTTTGGATTACATTGAAGAAGTTTATGGATAGCAGTTTATTTAAGGGTCTTTCTTAAACCTTGGGTTCTTTTTGTTGAATTTTGGAGATTTAAAGTAGTATTTATTTTTATAAAGGATTATCATTTTCAGGATTATCTAATATTATACTAACAATTTTGGTTTTCATTAAGGTCTAAAGACATGGTAAATATATAGTTCATCTTGTTTGGATTAGGTGATTCTCAAGAAGTTGATTATAGCGCTCTTAATATGAACAAGTTATCTTTAATACTCATTGTTTGGAGAAAATATGAGTCTGTGTTTGAAATTTATTAAAAGATGAAAGTCTCCATGATATGTGAGTAAGTTTACTTATGTTTTAGTTAAGATCAAAAAAAAATCCTCAATGATAATTAACTTAAAATGAAAATATTGTCTGTTAACTTTTCCAACTAGGGAATCAAATATTGTTTAACGCATCATAAGTTTGTGATTTTCTTGTGGTTAACTTTCTCCAAATCATGTTTTATATCACAATCCATCAGAACTTGACCCTTTTTTTCCCTTCCATATCCATGTTTTCATGGAATCCTGGAATGGGTTATTCTAGGTGACCATTGTACTTATTTTTCAATCTTTTAAAGTGATAATTTTATTTACTCTTTTTCCGATGTGGGGATTTCAATGATGTTTTCAAGCCCAATTTTAAAATTGTGAGGATGCAATTCCCTAAAGGTGGGAAGGATGTAACATCTCAAGTAAATAATGAATATGAAAATTTCATATTTATTAATATTTTTAAATAAAATTTTAATATTATTTTAAAGATAATTCTATGTTTTATGGCGTACCCATTACGCAACAACGAGTTTCTTTGAAATCTTACGCTAAAAACTTATAATATAGTAATATTATTTTAAATGGTAGTTAATTCCTAGTCTTTGTAATGGTGGGAATGAAAAGAAATAACTAAAAAATTATTATTCATGTTTGTTAAATATTTTTACATTTATCGAATAAATTTTAGAGTCTTAATATGAGAATGAATCCAATTTTTAGCATTAATATTCTAATATTCTTTAAAAGTTTGATTAACCGAATTTTGATGGTGAACCCTTTTTAAAACTACATTTTTTCAATTTAATATGTTAAAATTTACAAAATAAAATCCTTCTTTAGATTCAGGACATCAAAATTTACATTTGGTAAATTTTTGTTATTTTTCCGATAAAGATCATTTTTAATGAATAGTGAAAATGCTGTATTTGAATTCAAAACCTCCTTTTAATATAATTTATTTATATTGTTATATTATATTTTTTTTGGTTTGAATGATTAGTTAAAATATATTTTTACTATTTAATCCTGTGGTGGTCAATGGAATTAATTTCACATTGAAATTGGACATAAAAAAGTGTCAATCTTTTGATAAATATTATTTTTTAAAAACACGCTATTTGTTTTGATAGCGGGAATTACTTATAAAATTAATTAATGAAACTTTTATGTTTTTAATTTGGTAAAATAGACATCAATTTTTAATTTGTAATATCTAATTTTCTTTTGATAAATTTTTGGTATTTTCTAAAAAATGTTCATTTCTAATGAATAGTGAGAAATATTGAATTTTACTTCAAAATTGCTTTTTCATATAATTTAATTATATAGTTATATTGTCCTTCTAATTGGTTTTAAATTGTAATAAAATTTTATTTTTATCACTTGGTACAATTTTTTTCATTGGAAGTAATTTTACTTTTCAATTGGATGTAAAAACAAGTCAACCTATTGATAAATTTTACTTCTTAAAAACTCGTCTTTGGTTTTGACAACTGAAATTATTTTTAAATTCATTAATGAAATATATATGTTTGTAATTTGGTAAAATGGAATCTATATTTGGAATCATATGGTCTATATTATTTAATTAAGACTCTTTTTTTTTTGGACAATATGAATAGTAACGACGGTAATAATCTTTAATTATCGTTATTAATTAATAATTGGGTAGTTAAGGGCAATAAAATAATATCATAATAATATAAAATTACCCCAACATGTTTCCAAATCCTCTCTTTTGTGTCATGTACGACCATGGTATGCCTTGTTCCATCTTAGGGAACCCATGGAATCACTTTTGTGTGATATTGACCCTTTATCATATTATTTTTAAAGAAATGAAAATTTAACCAAACTATGTCAAACCTAAGTAAAACAATTTAAATTTTGTTTACATAAATGATAATTTAGAATATAAATAGTAATTTGAAATCTAAAAATATTTCCTACATCATGGTATTTTTTATAATTTTTAGACATTAAAGAAATAAATTTATTTATGACACCATGATGATGCAGTGATAACCTCATTAATGAACGATTTAAAAAAATGAAAAGATATGGTATAATATAAGACATAAAATTTTCAAAAAAATATTTTATGGGTTTATTTAGAACCCTTATCACATTATCCTCTAAATATATCATTTTGGGACCTTTAGAATCCGAAAATCATTTTATAATAAAGTAACATTTCATGACTTTCCAAAACAGACCCTCCTCCCTCTTATAAAAGGCACCCACCTCTACCCCCTTACCCACACCTCTCAAGACCCTAGCTCATCCAAAATCTTCTCATATTATCTCTCCACATCCCTCTCTTACTCTTAGAAGCCTCACCATGGGCAGAAGTCTTTCCAAGGAAGCCTTTGGCTCAAATCAAAAAGAGTTACCAGATTTAGAGGTAATGTCTTCTCTCGAGTTTCTTTATTTTATTTTCCTTTTTCACTCAACAATATATTATTATTATTGGATCCTATAATAACACTGGTATCCTCAATATACTATGATTTGTTTATGATAATGATTATACCTACACTTAGACACACCTTTGTCTAATGTTTAAAGAACATATTGTTTCTGTGGGTGGCGAATTACTGCCTCATGAAACGATGATTGTTCAATATTTTTTTAACACCATTCATGGTGGCCATTATGATGTCACTGTATTTAGATATGATATATATGTTATTTCTTTCTTTCTATATACTTCTTAATTTTAATTTTAAATCACATCATTATGCTTTTCATGTTGTGGAACTACGATAATTTCATCTGAGAAGTGTGGACTACCGCCCCCTCAAGTGATGTGACTCGTTCATGCCAAACATGGAATTTATAAATAATTTAATTAATGATCTTGTTTTACCTATATAACATATACATTATCTTGGAATTATAATATATATATGTGTGCCATTTAGTTTTAATTTCTTTAATATGACAACGAAATGAAAGTAGCGTTCATGTGTACATACGATCTACCTTCTCCATGAACGGTGCATTTCATTTTTATCTCCAAATGTCACGGAATAGTATAAAATGAATATATACTGGATATATGTGATATTTAAATCCTTAATACCATTCTGGAGATGATATACATACAACTGCATGGGCAATTATCTTCCAACAGGTCCATTGTTGACTCATGTACTGAACATCGGCAAAACGTATGACATGAAATCATATAATTAACGAATTATTATTACATAATAATATGTGATATGAACTGAATAATAAACATTATAGGAAGTATTTAAGAAATTATAAATTGACAAAATTTTATTATTCAAGAATATAATGAAATGAACAGGAGAAGTCAGACTTGAGGTACGAGGATTTCTTATCTCACTTTTAATTCTGTGCGATTTCTATTATTCGCCAATTATTTATTGCATGTGGTGTATTTTGTACTTCCATTTGATATATATTGTCATGATTATATTTATATTCATTTTATTCTATGATTCATTTGGTTCTTATTATCTTTTGGTCATACGACTTGATTGAATACAACGAGGTAAGGGGTTTTTATCTCACTTTTTATTCCCCTGAGATTCATGCTATATTTTCCACTATCTCCTTTGAGTGGTGTATGTACTACACATTATTCTACTCTTTGTGTAATATACTTTTGTTTATGTGTATTTACATCTACATTTTATAGTCCTTATTTCATGGGGTGTATGTTTCGAAAGTTACCCAAATTAGTAAGGGAACATTTCACCCTCCTCTTTCTAAAAGACTTCTATTTGTTAGGTATTTTAATTTACAACTTCTTATGTTGGGATATGTTATTATATATCCTTATTGCTGTAAATTTTATTTCCAAGTGATGAGATACCCTTTTTATCTCTCATCAACTCGTTTTATGTATTTTAAAGTGACGTTGTTAGGCTATCAAATTTCTATAAGCGAACTTCTTAACCGAATTTCAATTCTTTGGATTAAACCTCTACTTCTTGATTATATTGTGGTATGAATATGTGTGGATAACCTATGATTGTTTTACACTTAATATCCACTTATATTAAGTGTATTTATATTTCTCACACGTAATTATGCAATTGATTTATCTTTAATCTAAGGATACCGTCTTTGTACAGGACTTCGTCTCAATCTCCTTTCATTGAGGCATCTTTTGATTTCTATTGACTTTATTTAATACGGTGTATAAAACCCTTTTGACTTTTAATTCCATTAAAAAGTAATATTTTTACACGAAGCATTTTACTAAACTACAAAAGGATTGTTTTTGTCTTACATATGCAGAGACAACAACTTCTCCGCCGCCGTGACCATTATTTGAGTTTCAGCATCCTCTACAAGCCATAACTTTTATAAATGAAAAATAAATAACATGTTTTACTTTACTTTTATTTTTTTATTGAAAATGGTTTTGAAAATGTTTTGATTATATAATTTTGTTGTATTGATATCTTATGATTGAAATGTGGAATTGTTATGTTTTCTTTATGCATGTTTTATATGATACGATTATGTTAAGGTTCTTGGGCATTGTTTATGAAGTCGGGTGGCTTCTTGATAAACTAAGGGTGGGTGAGCCTGAGATAGCTCTCCAATGCATTGGGTAATGCAGAGGAGTTAAACACTAAGGATTCTCTGAAGAGATTTAGGGAATATACTGTGATGTGTATTCCAAACGTAACCATGAGGGTTACTCCCTACATAAGAATGTTTTGAATGCCTCAAGTTACCATTATATCTTATGATTTCTATGATTTATTCATAAATCATACGATTTCATGAGGTATGTTAAAGCTATTATGTTTTATTAGTAAAGTATGGTTTCATTGATTCTTATGTATACATGGACTAATTTTTTCATTCTCTATTTTTGTATCCCCTACTGAGCTTTTTATGCTCATCACATGTTTTTGAAATGACTTTCACAAGACATAAAGTGGAATAGGTTCAACGATGGGATCAAGGAAATTTCATGCTATTTAAAACATGGAACTAGACATGACTCTATTGTTCAAGAGTTTTTATTTGTGGAAAAAATGGAAACTGAGTAGATGTTTCTACTTTTTAATCATTTGAGATGTAATAGTTATGTCCTAATTCTCTAAAACTCTAAACATGAATAGGTCCTCAATGTGAATTATTCATTTAATTCCTGATTATGTAATGTTTTAAGGTTAGGGTCTTATTTTTCACCTCTTCTATGGGGTTCACGGTTACTCTAAAGAGGGTGAATAATTTGAAAAATCATGTGCCACCCATGAAACACTCTCTCTAAAGGGTTTCATAGTTTTCTAGGCTAGAGAAAACAATTTCCGAAAATAGTGCACCGACCATGAACATTTCTCTTCCTTCAAAATTTCTCAATTTCCATCCAAATAACCCTAAGGTACATCACAACAAAATTAGTCAAACAAGATAAAAATATTTCAATAATACAATCCCATGACATCTCTAAAAATGGTTAGGATCATAAATTACTGATTTAACTATTATCTATGTAACTTGTATCATGGTTATGTATATGTAATTTTATAGACAAACAGTCAAGAAAACAATCTTTAATATCCATACTATTTTGATTCTAATATGATTAGAAATGGAATTATAATGTTACTTTTTGTGTTTTATGTATTTTTTATTAGTAAATATAGAAAAATAAATTTTTTTAAATAAATTTTTTTATTGTCTTACTGTTTGGGTAAATATAAATGATCATTAATTAGAATAATGACATTACATTATACATCTAAAACATGTAATATCAAAAACACATTCTTTTCACAATTTAAATATGAATGTTTTATATAGTGTTGGTAGTTGTTTATTTGAATAAATATCAGTCTTGTTCATATTTGGTTTAATCATAAGTGTTATTTTATAATATTTCCTTTTACCCTTAAAATGGTACGTTCATTTTCCTTTAAATTTTTTTTTCCAATTTTCATTATCTTTTGGAGTAATCACTAGTTTGTTGAAAACTTTTTCATTCGATAGAGGATATTTTTTTAATTATTCTACTATTCTTAAGTTAGTTTATTGATTTTTTTTATGTTGTCTACTTATTTTTACCTTCTATATTTTTATAAAAATCTAAAATTACTAAATAATTTTTATGTAAATTTTTATTTTCATCATATAATTTTTTTACACTGGTATTTTCAGAATATAAATCATATACTGATTTAGAACCTCAATTAGTACTGACCATGATATTGGTCATTACTATTAGTCCCAATTACTCTTATTTAAATACACTCTAATGACAATAAAATGATTATGATTCTTCTATATGGATCCACCTAGTAGTAAGAGCTCATTTCTCCCTTTTCTTGTATTTATTTTACTTTCATCCCGATTTTATGTAGTTACAAAGCCAGAATTATATTGAAAATTAAATTTTAACAAAACTATAATAAAATGAACAATTTAATGTTTAATGGAAAAAATGTAATATTTTTATGTTTCTGGTCAAAATATTCCTAAAAGCAATTTTTGTAATTTTCCATTTAAAATAAGATTTTATGAATATTAAAAATTTAATGTTCAACTATTCATAATTTTTTATATATTAATCTGTAATAATATTAATAATTAAGATTTTATTTTAGTAAATAATCATTATATTATTTAGAGGGAACAACATGTATTTCTAATAAAACTATATTTTTTAGAAAATTGTTTTTGTTTAAAAAGTCATAATGGCAGTCCATTTAATTTAATTATAATAATCATTAATGAAGAATGGTTTATTTCTCGTTTATCGATTATATGTATATATATACATATATATATATATATATTAATTAAAATACACAGAATAAATTTTAAATGCCAAATACTAAATTTGAGATCAATGCGTGCTTGAAAAATACATTTTTGCAACCCTTTTTTAGACATGGTTTGCGTGGTTTTTTATCTAAATTATCCCTATTTTGTAAATTGAATTTATTAAAATTTATTAGATATTTTTATTAATACTACTTAATATTATATACTAATTTCACCATTTAAATCATGTTTATATTTATTTTTTAGAGCTTTTGATTGATCTTAGAATCCATCCATCCCATAACTAATCAATTTTGGTGGAACCTAGGGAGAATATGACTTCCTATTATTAAATAGTTTTGGGTATTTACAAAAATTAAAAACCTCCTCAATTATAAAAGGACCCCGCCAACTTATTTACCCTTATAAAGCCCTTTGGCTCAAAATTACAGTAAAAATATATCCCCAATATCCATAGATACATTTTATATATATTGTTCTTCCAAAAATAAAAATCCTAGGGACCTTGAGAAAAGATCCAAATGAGGTTTCTCTAAGTGAAGGTAGATGTCTAAATAAATCCAATTCCTTTTATTTCTTATTTACAACCATATATTTATATTCCAATTTCTATTATAATAACAGTAGTATCAATTATATACTTACATGTTATTATTTTTTTGGAAAAATATTTATTTTCTCTTTCTCCATCAAATAAGAAATAAATTCATCACTACTGTGTAAGGTGAACTACTGCCCCACAAAAAAATGTAATTTATTTTCCATACCCAACTCACATGGATATTTATAATTATAATAATTATAATTATAAATGATAAATATGACTTAATGTTAATTATATAAAATTAACATATCATAAATTTTTTTATTATTTCACTCAGTAAGGGAATGATATCATTGCACATGCACACATATAATCTACTTTCTCCACAATGTGATGTGATACATTATCCAGGTCCAATATTAAAGAATTGTTATAATAGTATATATAGTGAGTATTTAATATATTTATAATGTTAATATAATTTTGTTGGTGATATATCTATATCCTATGAAAAATAACAAGAACATTCATGGGAAAACACGCATGAGAAAAATACTTAATTAACAATTGAAACAATAGTAATAATAAAAGATTGTTAAAAAACTAGTGGTAAAATGTTATAACTGTATTATATATGATATTATAAATATGAATATAACTCAAGTATCAATTAATAACATTCTAAAAAAATTATAAATGAATTTAAATAATGATTATCTAAAGAGAAATGTGACGTAAGGGATTCCATCTCAATATCCATTTCACAGAGTCATATTTACTAATTGGAACCTTTTCAATTTTAAGTAGTGTGTGTAATACCCCTTATATGTATTTAATATGAATAACTATTTATCAATTATATTTAATTATGAAATTAATGTTTATTATTTCAAGGGGTTATGATTTTAAATTTACCATGTTGGATAGAATCTATTTTACAATCTAACATTCATTTGTGATTTCTTTTATATTTAGTCAAGGAATATTATCATTTATAATTTTATGATCCACTGTATATTAAAAAAGATTCAATATTTTTGTTCCAATTATTCCTGTCTTTTGTACTGGAATCAAAAAAATAAAATTTTAAAATAGATAATTTTTTATTTCCATTTATATCGGATATATTTTTAATCCATGACTATGATATTCAAAATTGTTTTACAAAAGTACTTGTATTTACTCAAATAATTTATCATGTAAATTTTATGGTATTTATTAATTTTAAAAATGGTTTTAAAGGAAGCATTTTACATTTTTATAAAAGGTTTTAAAAAAAAAGACAAAATGAATGTTTTTTTAATATTTATGTAAATAACAGCCTTCCCCTCCACCATAAACATTATAAAACACTTATATTCTTGTACAAGTCTTCAATGGCTTTACAAAAAAACTCTCTTCTGAAATCTAATTTGAAAATTTCATTTTCATTCGCATTATTTTTTAAAATTACTCTCTTTTATTACAAAAACCTATATTCTGAATGAACCAACAGTCACCTCTCATATCTTGATTAATCCTGTGATTATTTAATTTATCTTGAGAAAAGAACTTGTAGGTGATACTTTTTTATTGGAAGGTACATTTATCTTAAAATCCATATTATTTTTATCATCGATATGATTACTATCAAAATTGAATATAATTTTTACATATGCTGTTTTATTTGACTGTTAAGTAAATAACTGTAGAAATATTGATAAATCTATAACCATTACTCAATATGGATATTTTTTATATGGAATATTTTCTATAAAATGATTTGTTCATTCAATATATGAGGGGTGATTTAGACATATAGTGATGGGTGTGTACTGGATTTATATATCCATGTGATGCAACGTTAGGTCTCATGAGACCAATCAGTTATTCATATTAAATGAATTTCATCCATAGTTTTAAAATGCCTTTGCATAAGGTCTTAACTTTATTGATATCACAATGTATGTGATCATGAAATCTTATATTAATAATTTCATTCATCAAAAATGTAGTTATTGTTATCCATGATATTATTTAATTGATATTATCCAAAATCGGTGTTTTGGGTAGAAGTTATTAATTAAATGACATGTGTGTTTTGTAATTTACCTTTCAATAGTGATTTTTCCTTATCTATTCAAGGTAGTCAAGTTATTGATTAAATGGAATGTTTTTTTAGTTATTTACCTTTCTATATTAGTTATTCCATATTTATGCTTGATTGCTTTTACTATATGTAACCATTATAGATTATTTTAGCTCATATTTCTTTTCATTACCTAAGGATATTATGACAAATTCATTGAATGAGTTCACGGATACAGAATGTTTCCCATTACTGTGATTTATATAATATTCCCAACGTAAAATGGGTATCATGTTGGTATCTGGTTCTCTAAAAATAGTTGGTCTTTCATGATTTAACCCATTGTATCGATGGAAATGTAGTAAATCAACCCATGTATCTAGATTATTAGATTCAGGGTTGTTATAGTTGGTATTATAATAAGTTTATTAGTAATATTGGTAACCATATTAAGGAAAACATAGATTAGGGAACCTAAAATTATTGTAGACTTTTAAGAAATGTATAGAAGAACATTATAAGTATTGGTAAGTATGAGATATGTGGTTTTATTGGAAATATATCCCATTATAGATACTATAAGTGGACATGGTTCTAGAATAGTTGTACCTAGTGGTAATAACTCTGAAAACAGTGCATTGATATTTGAATTAGTTGTCACCAAGTCCACAAAAATGATCTTAGTTCGCACCATTTTTTACACTCACTGGGTATATGGTTAAGATAATTTAAATTTACGTTACAATGAAATATGAATGATTTTGAAATAAATATTTCCCAAAAGAAACCAAATTTAAAACTCTGAGATTAATAATGCATAAAAAATTATTTAATCAAATTATTACTAAAGATTTTTAATTTTATTGTATTAATTAAAATTCTTAATATCATTAACTAATTAATTATATTCCATTTTATAGAAAAAAAACCTCTTGATTAATTAATGGTATCAATACTCATGGCCAATTTTGAAATTTCTCTATTGATAAGCTAATACAGATAGTATTGGAATAGAGAACATTATTGATAATTTAAGGTATCAAACTCAGTTATGGTTAATAACATTTCCATATTGGACCAAAAAATTAGTAAACATCATGATTCTTCAATGTTGGAATGCGTTACCAGATATAATTTCCCATAATTTAGTGGTAATACTAATCATGTGTTTTTTGAGCAATGGATTAAGTCTCTTGAAAAGGTATTTCAAGCCTTAGGATGCAATAAAAAGTAAATAATTACACATATAGAATACTGTACCAATGGAAATTATGATCAATGGTGAACATTAATACAGAAATCTAGGGAGGACTATGAAATAGAACACATGGATTATATATTACTTAATGAAAAATTATTCAATAAATATTTCCTTTAGGAACAATAAACTGAAATAAAGAGAATGATCCTTAGATTAAAGTAAAAAGTAATAATAATTTTTTATGGAGTATAATGACACCTTTACAAGACTATCCACATATCTTATGGATTATATATGCTATATGAAATACAATATTGACTATATCGTTGAAGGGGTGAACCGAGTCTCTAAAGGGTACATATTTATCAATCATTTTCATCATATGGTGAAATACTGTTATACACCTTTAAAACTACAAACATATTTTCGATATACCATATATTCATTAGAATTTAATAGAATAATTTTTCATCTAAAACTATTAATAAGTTAATTCATCGAAGAATAATAAGATAATGAATCAATTTCCGTAATGTAAAAATTCTGGGATAAAACATCCAAGAAAATGTTTGAAAACCATGGGAAATTATTATTAGTGTGGTTATAAGGTTCATATAGTTATTTAATGAAAGTAAAATGAATAAATAAATGAAAAATATTGCTCCATCAAGGAATAAATAGTTAATTATTCACATTAATGTCCTAGGTGTGAAGGTGATTTACCATAGAAGAGGGCAAGGGGCAAATTCCAAGATTATGTAATCACCACATCTAAGGTAGATTTTACATATGATTTGGTTGAAGTTACATTGAATTATATATATGTTTTTTGTAATTAATTTATACCTTATAATTTATGGTATCACATATACCTTGTTAATTTCCATTCTATGTAGGATATCATAATGTTTGTCATGTGTACGGCTCACTACTGCCCTGTGAAGTGATGTGATTCATTTTTTACTAATGATTTACATGGAAGGAAATAATGATAAAGATAAATAAAATATATCTGATATATATAAAATTATTATGATATTTATGAAAAAATTAATTGTGAAAATATAATATATCACAGCCTTCCACACACCAAAATATGATAATGTCATCCATGGACTTCTGGACTACTGCCTCCAAAAAGTGATGTGATTACATTTTTCATCACCACATAAAAGAATGATATATATATTAGAATATTTATATCATTAAAATGTTTTTTATTATATTATTATCATTATTAAAGATAAATAAATTTATACCATATTTTTATAATGATCATTGAAGAATAAAAATCTTACTCATACATATGTATGGAATACCATCCTTAAGATCATAATGTAGTTAGTTTTTCAAAATCATCATTCATGATTACTAATAAATTAATAAATGATGTATTGAGATGATAATTTTTTCATTATTTTTATTCTATAGATGTTGAATAATGTCCACATTGACCAATACTTAACTAACGTAGTCATTTTAGACATATATTCTTAATACCATCCAAAATTTACAAGTAAACAAAATTAAATAAATAATTATATATGGATTCCTATGAAGTACAATAAATTGAAAAATTCACTATAGAAATGATCCCATGAAATTATATAATTAATATATGTTAATTATTCTAGAATATATAGAATTAGCAGGATGAATTAAACTCACGTTATGGGACTTCGTCTCAATTACCTTTCATTTGTCCATATTTCGGTCTTACGTACCTATATTATATTATCATGTGTATATTCAACCACTTTGACATGTTATATCTTGAATTTCTCTATTCTCATTTTATTATATGTGTTTTTTTAATATTATTCTTTAATGGTAATTTTAATTTGAATATTTCCAAAGTAGTAAGGGATATTTCATTTTAAAAAAAATATTTTTAATATTTCCTTTAAAACACTATTTTTCTTCAATGTATGTGTTTCTAAAATGATTTAATTATATAAATGAATGTTTGATAAAGTTAATTAATTTATTTCATTCACTTATTTTGGAAAAAATGAATCTTTATATAAAATGTATAACATTATAAAAAAATGACAATGGGAATTTTCAATTTTAATGTATATGGGGACAATGAATTATCCCACCGCTATTACCATAATCTGAAGCTTGGAATCCTTTAGAAGCATTCATGTTATCATAAAATGAATACCCTCCATCCCTTTTTATATGTATTTTTCTATAGAAAATGGGTAATTAAAAAACAATTCTTATATGAGAAAGTGATTTTTATGTGAGTTTAAAAGAGTTTTTCAAATGTTTTGTAGTGAAAAGTGCATGAGTAAAGGATTTAATTCATCTTATGGAACATTAGTATTATAAGAGAAATGGGTGAAACCAGATTGCATTAGGTGCATCCAATAAGCACTAGGTCAGCATGATATATATTATATGACGGGTGTCCCATGATAGTGATCCACTATATTGAGTAATGTTCTTTAATGTAATAGGAAATAATGAGGGAGTTTTTAAATGATTTCTCTTCTGGATTTAATTTGGAATTAGTTATTTCATAAAAGCATTTAAAATGGGTTTTTACTATGATTCTCATAGATTCCAAGAAATTGGCCTTAATTTTGTTTCTTTGGTTTTTAATGATTTTATTTGAAAAAAGTGTTTTATTTTCATGTGAAAACAATATATTCATTTGTTCAAAGAACATTGAGTTAATGGTAAAATTTTCAAGGATTATAATTTTTTTCAATATAATAGCAGTTTTTATTATTTTATTTCCCATTCTATTATTTATTTCTAATCTTATGTTTTAAATTTTTTTCCATAGGTTTTAAGGATGTTTAAAGGGAAATAAGAATTAATGTTGAAATTTTTAATTATTTCTAACAAAAAAAAATAGTGCTTTATATTAAAAGATTTATATTTTGTGAAAATTGATACAAATTATAATTTTACACTTTATAAATTATTATTTTTTTATGAGTTATGATTTAATTCTCAAAATCATTAAACCGTGAAATATACTCAAATGTAAGAGAGTAAATTTTTGAATTAAAACTAATGATTATAAAAATTCTAAGTTTAGGTCCTTACATTTCACCACTATTAGGATTAGGGATCCTCTGGAATAAAAAATTAATTTTTAGTGAAGATATTTTGACCATATCATATATTTGAACCATTTTCCACTTTGTTAAACTTTCACTTGAACTTTATTTTATTATATTTTAATGTTTAAAGTATTTACATGTTTTCAGCCCTCCTCACGTATAAAACAGAACCCACACTCTTCACTTAATCATAGACCTTGAGACATATAATTCAACTAATGCCTAACCAAATATCTTACCAAATTCCTCCCCTATTACTATAGGTTTTATGTCTCAATATAATACTACTCCAAGAAGCCTAAGGGTGTAGTCCAAATGATACTTTCCACTGAAGTGGTGTATGTTCTTAAGAACCATTCTATGGTTATTTCTCCATAGACATACAAAAAACTTTAAATAACATTATTAAAATTATATTATAATGTCTTAAATTTACTGAAATATTTTAATATTATTGTGACCACCATTTTATATCTCTTTTATATCTAATGGAATATAAAACCATTACCCATGAATATGTACATACTAATGGCACTATGAGGTGATGTATTTTATGTTTCATCACAATCACTCTTCTATGGATCTGTAAATAAAATTAATTTAAAATTAAATTTAAATAATCATATTTATTACTCATTAAATATAATAAAATATTAACCATCTAACTCTTCCATCCATTAGAAAATGAGAATGTACCATGTGTGTCTATGTGGACTACCACCTACATGGATTGATGTGATTAGTTTTTTATTTATTATTTATATGGATGAAAATAATGATAGATTTAATGAATATATATGATATTCGTGATATTATTATTATGGAATATAGTTTATTATTATTCTTTATTTATTTCAATTAATTTGAAAATGAAAACATTACTCATTTATATGTATGAACTACAATCTCAAAGAAGTGATGTAAATCCTTTTTTATCACCAAAACATATGAATGGTTCTAAAAGATGATATATTAAATAAATATGATAATATTAACTTGATTAAGATAATTTATATGATGAAACTATTACCTAAGTGTAAGGAACATAATCTTCGAGCCAAATCATGCTTGGAAAACAAACCAATGTTCACATAAATGTTTATTTTATCGAAAAAAAATTATAAATGGGTAATTGGAAGTTTTAATTCAATGATATATTGTAATATAACTATAAAAATGTTCATGGTTTATATTTTTAATAAATATAAATTTTATATATAAGAGCATAATAGTGTATATGAATTATTTCAGGACCTAAGGTATGGCTTTATGTTGCAACCTCAGTTTTCATCAAGATTTTCTAAGATTAAATCTAAATTAGAATAATTATATGATATTTATATCTTAAAAACCAAATATTTTTTATTCATACGAATATTTTTAGGGTTATATTTTTTCACTTTCATTCTCCACTTTTTGGTACCAAAAAATGGAGAAAATATTTTTATGAAAAGGTAAATTTATTTCCTATTTTGTTTGACCAATTATTTATTCTATATCCATATTCATTAAAATGTTTTCAGAAGATATATCTTCTTTGATCCCATAATTATTTAATGAACTTTTAAACCATAATTGAATTTAGTTTCAAAGGATTTGAAATGAATTTTATAATTTTTCTATGTAAATGTTACTATGACTTTTTACAAAAAAAATAAGTTAAATTTGTGTTTTTTCATTTACCATAAGAATAGATTTTCACCTCATCATAACAATTATTTTACTTGAATATTTCTTTATAGGATTTCATTTTTATTTTTAAAAAAATTTCTTTAATCCATTATTTTTTGTTTTTATTTAAAAGTTTATCAAAATATAAGTATATTTTAATCAATATTTAAAATAAATAAGTGAATGTTATATTAAATTAATTTTTCACTCCTTTCAAAATACTATGATGTTTTTTATGCTTCACTATAGATAATAACTAATGATTATATCCTTTTTCTTACTCTAGATCAATTACTATTATGTTATTCAAAAATTATTATGTAACCTATTTCATTTTCATGGGTTATACTATGATGGAATGATGAATGTTTATATGATCAAGTGGAACACATATATATGGTTTTCATTATGTAGTTGGTGGAACCATAGTTTTATATAACTCTAATTGATTATTTAATTATTTATATCTCATTATATTTTATATAATATAATATGGATTGAACCCAATCAAATAATGAAAAGAGGTTGGTGATTAATCCAAATCCAGCATTGGACATCTTCCAATATGTGATTATGATCATAGTTATGGTACTTGACTAAGGAGTTGATTTCATATTATTATTATTGTTTCATAATTACTATAAAACGTTCATATGATTATTATATTCTCACATGTATCAAGATTTATTCGTTATGATTCCCTAATCTTATGACTCATGTCTTTTGAAATGCTAAATCATTATTCCATGACTCATGATATATGATCGATGCCTAATTGGGTATGATATTAATAAGTTGTGATCATAATATAATACCCTTATTATTATCTTATGATTTCATATAATTATCAATTATTATCTCTATTGTTTATCATTAATGAGAATCTAATCTTACCCTCTATTATGTTTCTATTTTCCCCAAGTTTTAATGAAATGTATTTTGTTAGAAATGTTTAGAAAAGGTACATTAATAGATGAAATTTATGCAAGATATTGAATATATATATAATAAAATAAGTTTATTATGTGTATAATATTCAATAACAATAATCCTATTCAGTTCTAGAAATGTATTATTTGTAAATTTATTGAATATTCATATAAAATGGTGCAGTATTTATGTGTGTACTATTTAGTTTATGTCTTGTAAAATACTTGATGTTTTCCTATATTGATGTTGCAATGATTTCTGGGAGGAAATACATGATATAAATTACTCTAAAGTCATAAAAATCATGAACTACACATGGACACGGCCTATTATGGTGAGATATCAGAATTCATCATGTCTCCCCCCAACCTAGTGTGTAAATTTTAAATGTATGAGTAGTCCATTCTGAGCAATTTTCCACATATAACATTGTGTTATTTCACTTTTTGTTTCTTAGAGTTTATATTTAATATTTTTATATAGAGAGAGTTTTGTTACAAAATTTTGAAGATAATAGGGTAGGGAAAAAGATTTGAGAAAACATAGCCCCAATAACCCTCTTGAATCATATATGTTTCTAGGGAACACCATCTCTGTATATATAGTGTGGATGGTGAGAATTCTAGATTTATACTATCTTTAAGTAATAGGTACTCGGTATATATATATTCATATAGAAATTTGTTAATATCCTATTTTTATGTGGCATGGTTCATCCACTCATGGTACAAGTAAATCTCTCGAAATATACACAATATACATGTTGGGACAGAGTACCTCTATGGTGATCTATAATTCATAAAATGGGAATTTATCCATTAGGTTATAGGTCCCCAATTACAATCAATTACAATGGGTGTTTTTGAAGTGGTCAATTTGAAATAATTTCAATGTTGTTGGTTTTAGGTCATATTGGAATTTTTGAATGTATTCAGGTTGCTGAAAAACAATTGAGACACTAAGACATCCTTTTAAAGGTGACTTAAAACTATATATCTTGTTTGAAAATTATAGGTAAACATAAACTATATTATTTTATTATTATGGGATATCATTCTCTATGGATCTAATCCATGATGATTGTAATTATCCATTTTATATGGTTGTATTGGCCATAGAACATGTTTAATTTTTTCATATAAATTTCCCCCTTATATTTCCCCAAATAATTATTCTGAGTTAACTTTTTAGTTTATCCTTAAATTGTATTTTCAAATCCTCCTACTAGTTATATTTAAACTCATATATATACAATACTTGTTCCAACATGTGTTTTGCATATGATGATGTTTTGAATAATGACACTACCAAAGGAAAGTATGGAGATTATGGTGTTGGAGTTTCTAGTTTTAGTAGAAAGTGGTAGTTAATGGTGGGATTATATTTTCAATAGAGTACTTTCTAGGAGACCATGTTGTTACGTGGTGTCATCTTATTTCCATATTTAGTACTTCATAATTTTTATATTCATTTAAATCTTTATTTTTATTTTTGATTTTATCCTCTATGACATTTTATATGATAGTTATTTTCTAAAACAAGAATTGGTAAATAGTTTAGTTTTTTAATATTTAAACTATTATTGATAGCTATTATTGTATGTCTGATGTGAATTTATTTTATATTGTGTTATATTGTAATTCATTATTTCTTTGTTTATTCTCTTTGGGTATAGTATATATCCCCTAACTTAATGGTGGTGGGCTGGGTGTGGCAAACTAGGATTATTCAAAATAAGGATTTTGGTATAATTGAATTTGATTAAAAATTAATGTGTTTTATAACCATGAATTTTGTAATGAATTTTGGGATTTAAAATGCATATTTTCAAATGTGAGGAATAAATATGGTTCCAATTTAGGAAATAGTGTTTCCTATAAGAGATATAAATAGAATATTTTTTACAAATAAAAATTAGTATTTCAAAGAGTGATTATTGGATTTTTTGGGATTGAAAATACAGTTTTAATTGGAAATTGTGTCCTTTATGTGAATTTAAAAACTTATACAAACTATGTAGATATTATTATATTTTAAATTGAGTAAATTTCCTTTTTAATGGATTGAATTTTGATATTTGTTTTTTAAATTTGGTAATTGTGTTTTTTCATTATGTGTGTGCTTGTGTTAAACATTTTATTCAGGTCTATATTTAAAACCTAAATGATGTATCCATTATGATTGTAAGATTAGGGAGTATGTTTTAGGGTGAGAAAATTTTGAGATAACAAAAGTTGAAAAGAGACACTCACTATATTTTCATTTTTTACATGTCAATGGGGGTTTATAGAAATGTAAATCTAGTTATGAAGGATTCATAGACATTAGGTATTTCCTATTAAATGAGCTCAGAAATCCTTTGAAATGGGAATTATTTTAAGAAAATAAGTATTTAACATTAGATTTAGGTAATTAATATATTTTATTTGATTTTATAAAATTATGTTTTTCCACCAAATTTAAGAAAAAGGTGTTCTAAAAATGGGAAATTGATGTTTTTCTATGATATTTTTATCAAGTAGAATTTTTTTTCAAACAAATTAAATGTGTTTTGGTAAAATTACGTTGTTAAAATATGGAATTATTTATGAAAAAGTATATAAATAATTATAACAAAATGGGTTTTTCTTCAAACAAATTAATTATTTGTCAAGGTTTGATGGCTTTGTTTTTTGAATTAATTTTACATGGATGTGTATTGGATTATTGGGGGAAACCTTCTAAGTTTATACTCACCCCTATATGTCCACCATGGTGTTATATGAAAGGAAACTATATCTCATAGTTTTAGGGATAATATTTTGTGTCAATGTCCCTTTATATTTAACATCATAAATTCGATTTGATCTATTTTGTAAAAAAATTGGTTTCTTATATTTATCTTTTTATTAAAAATATTTTTATCTATGTGGATTTTACATGTACACGCCTATTCTTTGGTTTTGTACCTAAGTGGATATTATTTTCCAAATATTTTCTCTATCCATTGCTATTTTTCAGAAGCTTCTAGTAATCTGGGAGATATTATTGAGTTAATGTAACATGTCGACTTCATTCTTGGGATTAAGGCTCTTAGGTCATGCTATTAAACAACCTTAATTATTATGATCATTCAATTTTATATTATAAATATTGATTATTTTTTAATTTAAATTACATTATTAATATAATCTTACATTAATAATAACTAATGCTATTATTCTAGATAACCATCGCTTGTTCAGTCTTCTCATATGTTGTATCATCCCAAAATAATGATTAAAGTTCTCTTCAACACACACATGTGTGGTAGGAATATCTTCATCAATAAAATTCTAGTGATCTATAGGGATTATCTCTAGCAAAGTTTCCATTTACCATAATGGTGTTAATAATTATCATAAAACCCTTTCTAATTATAGATACATGAGATAAATAAAAAGTACTTCAATAATGAGATTATATGCATGTTCATCAAATCAAAGTGATCAGGATGATATCATAAATGGAGGAAGAGCGGTGAATGGATTAAATTTAAATATTACTGGAAAAAACATTAATAAGAAGAAAATTTAGTTATTTATAAATAAATTATAATATTTAATTAACTATAATTAATGTCATAATATAGAATAAAAAAATTTGGAAGTATTTTTGAAAAAAATTTAGTGTAATGATTATATTATATTAAAATTTCATATAAATATAGAAGATGATTAAATGGTCAATGACCTTGTCATAGTAATGGAAAAATGGGGCCATGGGTAAAAGACTGAAGGGTGGATTAGTGGTGGGTCAAATATATTTAAATAGAGGAAAACATGGGGTTATTCACCATAACATTTGAGGTTTGGAGAGTCCAATAAAGTAATTCCCTAAAATTTAGGGTAAAATAATCTCCCAGGTAATCAGGTATCTTATTTGGTAATGACCAACCACCATACCATTCAAGGCCTAGATAGGTGCCTCCTACTAGTGTCCATGACACTATTAAATGTTTTGGAGGTTAAACATGCAATATAAAACTATGAGTTATACTTTTATTATTCACACACACCCTGGTAATCAATTATGAGACATAAAATGTTTTTGGTGGTATGTGTGATCATGATCATAAATATTATGAATCAGACCAATCACTAAATAGGCCTCATACATGTATTGTAAAATTTTGTTGATTAGGGTGAGTTGAAACGAATCTTTTGTGAGTGTTTTGATTCAATAATGATATTAAAAATTTTATAATATTGGTTTGATCCAAAAATATGTTGATGATGTGATACTTTTTACCTTATTTGATTTCTTATATTAGACTCTCACTGAAATGATTTAATCATAAAATGGTGAAGGATTTAAAATATTCTCTATACGATTGATAATTATTGTATGATTTGGTTTGTAGTTGAAAATTTGTTTGAGTGTTTTTATATAATCTGATAATGGACATTATGAACTTATTTTCTCATTTATTTTATTTTATATAAGGGTTGTGTTCATAAATATTATATCTAAATTATATATTTAATTATCTAATTCTTAAGTACATAATAACAAATGGATGATCAAATTGTGACTAACCTTAGCTCACTGTGTTGTTGACAAGCTTGTTTAGTTATAGATAACAGCCAAATATTTTTTTCTTCATGTGATGCTGAAGATTAGTTATGATGATCACATGTATTACTTATGGTTATAGTTTGAACATAACTTTATATTTAATTAAACTTTGGATGAATTTTAATTGGACTATATGGTATATGATAATAACATGAGACCCCATTTGCTTGAGTTCCTTGGTCTTGTAATATTTATATTTTGGAAAACCAAATTTATGGAAATAGTTAGATGATGATTTTGTCAGACATATAATATTTTAATAGTGATGATTAAATGAATGATATGATTATTGTTTTTATTATTGATTCAATTATGGGTATTATATTTTTAAGCTATTACCTATTATATTTTTATGTTTCTTTAGAAATGATAGTACCATTTTCTTTGCATCTTACCACCCAAAGAATATTTCATAGGTAAGACCCATAATATAGTTAGCTCATGAAAATTGGATCGCTAGTATAATATACTTCTCTCCCTCAACCACATTAATTTTTACATGTATAGATTTGGATTGGTTTTGGATATCAGTATGGATATGGTGTGGTTATGATAGTGGGTCAATGTTAAAGCATTAACCACTAGGGATACAAAGTACTAGCTAGTGAGGGTTTCCTTATAGGATCCCTTTTTCTATTTTGATGGAATTTATTATAATATAAATACTATTTATTTTGGTTTCAATAATTTTAGTGAGCTTGGAAATGAAATACTTTGATGATTTAGACTTATAAACAATGACATACATAGTATTGAAAATAGAAAAACATGCATATTGTATATTATAAGACTTTAAATATGAGATTAATTCCTAGTTGATGTTTCAATTATATTACCGCAATGTGGTATGGAGTTGTGAATGAAATATCATGTATTATGAGTTTATTTATTTTATTGTTTTATATACAATATATTATCTTCGATTCTATATTTTGACGATGGACTGAAGAGTTTGTGGGAAGACTCACCACTACATTTATATACAAGGTCACATGTGTGTGTTCGTATATGTTTTGGGTAATTCTAACTCATAGGATGTGGTTTATACTAGGTTCGTTGTGTTTGGGTAATGATTCATATACTACAAAGGTATAATAGATATAATGTTTTTTATGTTGAAAGTAAGATGTATTTATTTAGTGGTTGTGGTAACCACTTATCCACTATATGAAACTCATGTATTATGAATTGTTTATAATATAAACTGATATTTGATTTTTGTTTTTTTGGTTAAGGGATTTCAATTATTTTATTTTCCTATGTTTTCAACAGATTGTAATTTATTCCATTTGATGTAAAAAACATCAATGTTTTTTGACTATCTCTAACCGTTTAAAGGAAAACATGGGAAAACACTCCCATTCTCATCATCGATTAAAAGAGGGGAATCAACTAGGATAGTCCATGTAATAGTATTATTTGATAATTTTTTTAAATATAGTATAAATTTTGAATTTAGGTATATATGAGGATTTTTTTACAAAAGAAATATGGAAATAGTGTATAAATAATTATTATTTTGTATGAAACCTTGGAAAACAAGAATAAGGTGTGGCAGTTAATATTTTTTTATTCAAAGACTCTAACTATCCAATAGCTCAAGAATTTATAGCATTGATTTCATGATATGGTTCTGTTAGTATATGAATAATATATTTTTTATTCAAGGTTTTTTATGGCACTATTTACACTCAATAAAGATATCTGGAGAAACAATAAAATCATATCCAAATATCTTCCATGTTTGAAAAAATAATAATTCATAAATAAAAAAAGTCATGTGTACCTGGAATTAATGAAATATACTACCACATTATTCATAAATATGTTTGAGGATGATCATTAAATGGTGGTCATCTAACTCTTCTCTCCATGATGAATCCATGGTCTAACATGAATCACCCATAATATGGGTAGGAATATTATATATTATCATTCCATGCTAGTACCTATTGAGGTAAAGAGAGAAGGAGGGTAAGCTTTGAGAAGAATCACAAGGGGTGTAGATAGGGACCAACACACAATTATCACTAGACAACCTCATTTTATAATCCCCCAAGGATACTCCTCAAGTGATAATGTGTTAAAATATTAATTTTATAACATGTGAGTTAGTACTTTTGTTGTTCATGCCTTCATCACATGAATGCATTGAATATTCTCCATGGGTTACATCATTTATAATGTTTGATCAATAACAGCAATAACTAGAATATTCCAAAATGATAAATTTTAAAGTTTTAATGACATGCATATCATATGGTGTTTATGGATCATACATAATGATTCATCTAACATCTTTTTTTCTTACCATATCTCTATTCTATACTAAACGATATAACCAGTGATGAAATTATGAATTTATAAGTAATAAAAGTTATTCTCTCATATTATATCCTTAAATCCCACCCAATTATATAAGCTATGTAACACATATATACTTCAATTTAGTTAATTTTTCCATCAATATTCAACTTTCACTAATGATTCATTATATTTCTCCACTTTCACCTTATATTGAATTATATATAATAAATTAGTGAAATTATATCCCAAATTCTTTTGTATATCCTCCAAAACACTTTGTAAAATTAATAAGAAACTTCACATTATATCCCATCATATGAAACAACTTGTGAATACCCATACAAAGCCCATTTTAGATAAACTCAAAATTAACTATTAGAGAAGAACTCTAGTTAAAACTCAATTTTCAATAAAAGAACAAAAAATTATGACAAAAAAGCATTTATAGTGTTAAAAAATGAAAAATATCACGAATTCATAAATTCAATCAAAGAGTGTCTTCGATGATATAATTTGTGGTAATCTAGATATAAATTGAAATTTCATGATCTATATCAGACATGGGTTTCTCAATGCATGTTTTTTTTAGTTACATTATATACAAGATGGAATTTTTATATAATGAATTTGTATAAGAAATCAATTAACTATAAGATATTGGGTATTTCAATCTCATATAGCTAAACATATATTCTTGATTTTATAATAATAGACTTATCATGTCAATGAATGCATAATATTTCATTTCCCTTTGTTGATGACCATATTATATTCTTTTTTCTGGATATATCTTCACATCATACCTCTAAACTAGGTGTGGGCATAAACATACATAATTTATCTCAATTGGGGGCATGGATGTCACATTGTCTATACAAGAGGAAAAATATCATCCTGGTCAAGCTCTAACCTATGAAATAACCTATAACATACATGACCACTCTAGGAATAGCTAATCCTCAGGGAATATAATAATGTATCAAAGTATAAATATTCTCATGCCATGTATTTATAACGACCCGAATCCGGAGCCCCTCCAATGGTTCTCCGTACCCGGTTCGCCACATGACCTCAAGCACGTTTCCCCAAATTCCAGAGGCTGCTGACTAGTAGTGAGGGCCTTGGCGAGTCGGTGGGGAAACTATGCCATCATTCAGTAAAGTATACAGCGGAAGGACAACTAGACATAATAGCGGAAATAATAAAGGAATTCATTTAAATTATACAATTATGTGAAATCATTTAAAAGTAATGCATTTATAAAGGAATTACTTTAAAAGATATTTTTGAATAAATGTTTCCCATAATAATTTGAATATTTTGAAAGGAATTACCATTTTAAAACAACCATTTCTATAAAAATAAATCCTTAAAATCCTTTTTAAAACATGAACACAAATTAAAAATATTTAAAAAAATAAATCTTTAAAACATTTAAAATGACGATATTGATTAAGTGTTCCTTGAAAAAATGAATAAAATATTAATTTTGATAAAATTTTTATAAAATAGGTACATTGATGATAGAAATATCTTGGTAAATATATACACATAGATAATCTTGGATAATTATGAGATTGAGGAATTAACTCTTGCCTTGTGATTTCATTTGGTCAAGGGTGTGTTTAACCTTCTGTATAATGACCATAGTATTTTATTAAATTATAATAGAACCATATTAATATTTATGGTATCATACATGATTCATTAATGTCTTTATACTACTCATTTAATAGTAATTTCTATGTGAAAATAACATTTTGTGTAATAATAACTTTCTTTATCATACATGTTTTAACTTTTTATTCTTGATCGTATGAATTGTATAATGATTTAATTGATTCTAGAATATAATTAATTATTTATGTATCATATATATTCATAATATAATAATATATATTATATTTTTATATGGAATGGAAAACACCATTCATGGAGACTGTAGGTCGTACATACGCATAAACGATGTTTCTGTTTTCCTATCATATTGAAATGAAGTGAATGAGATATATGTATATATATATATATATTTCCACTAGCATTATTATGCCATATATTACTTACTTATTAATAATATATATATTTATAATCATCGTTGAATGGTGAATGTGGAAATGAATCTCATCGCGTCGTAGAGACGATAATCCATATGTATGCATGAGCGATGATATCATTCTATTGATGGTTAAATTGAATGTAATTGGATGGTATATTATATATAAATAATAATTAACATGTTTTATTTATTATATACATCAATTATACTCATTATTATACATATATAAATAATTAAATGTTGAATAACAAACTACACCATGACGTGGAGACGAAAAGCTGTATGTACACATGAATGGTGACTTTCTCATTCATAGGATGGATAGAATAAGGAATATGGTTGTAAAAAATTTATAATAACATTACAGTATGTACAATTTAATAGAATTATTATTTTGTTATGGAAACAACAATGAAAAATGAAGTTGCATAAGAAAAGAACGATGAAAGAGGAGATGAAATAATTACCTCTTATTCAGGTTCTTCCTTTTGATTTGAACAAACAGGCTCTTTAGGATAGCTTTCTGATTAGTGTATGTCCTATAGGATGAAGTGAGGTTAGTTTAGTGGAGATTAAATTTGGTTTTGGATGATCCAAATGGCTTTGAAGGTGTGAATTTATGATATTGGGATGTACCATTTTTTAAGAGAGGTGAGGGGCACATTAAGAAAAGCTTGAAATATTAAATAATTATAAAATTATTTTCATTTTCCAATGGCTCAAAATGAATTTATTTAGACTCTATGGTGTGTATGGGTCAATAAACTCTCAAAATATAGGTTTTAGATATGTTTAGGTCACCATATTAACCTTATCATTTAGACTTAACCCTTAGTTAAATAGTTTAAAATTTACTATGTCTTGTTGTATTATTATAATACATGGTTAATAAACATACTATAAAAGGACTAGTGAACATAAAGTAGTTACTTAAGAAAATATATATCATTATATAAGTACATTGGAAGAACCACATATTTTTAAGAATATTATATCATTTAATTATATATTATTTGTTTGAAAAATTCATTTATGTCAATTATGACACTATTTAGTATTTGGTTTTTGTGAAAGTCATAAAAAGATTATTACATCGCAAAAAATAATATAAATCAACCCTATCATTTCTTATTCACATATAAATTTTTTTGGCATCAAAAGTCTCAATTTACATTTACTTTGATATTTATAATGTCAATTATTTTAATCTTTCATTAATAAGGTAATTATTTCATCATCATTGTATCATAAATTAAATTAAGTATTTCTGTTATAAAAATTATAAATAAAATACCATGATTTGATAAATATTTTTATCTTTCTGATGAATATTTATTGTCGAAATTATCTTACGTGTAAACCTATATTAAAAATGGTTTAGTTATTAAAGATTTAATTTCACACTTTTAACTCTTCTTTGAATAAAATATAATGAATGTCCTAATCAAACCCAAATGGATCAAAAGAATCTTATATTCCCCTTAAAGATTATTTTGGTCTAAATACACATATCCAATAGAATTAGGACATGTGTTTGGGTAATATTAATATTAATTTTACCTTTAATTTCCTTATTTACTTTTAACCGTGGTAAATAAAATTCAAAAGTTATTATTCATCAAAATTTATTTTCAGCCTATTGAACCACATTTTAATTACTGATGTCAACTATGTCTCTCATATTTTTTAAATTCAATTCACAGATGTGGTAAAATTACGTTTTATTCAAATTTTCAAATTTTCCTATAAGGTAGGTAAATGTGTCTAAAAGGTGGGTAAAAAATGTAAAAATGGTTCAAAAAAATTTATAAATCTAATATTATTATAAAATTACTCCAATGACATATATTGTACTAATATATGTATTTTTTTTACTATTTCAAGATAAATCATCAATTAAAAATATTTATTTATATGAAAAAGTTGGTTTTTATGTACTATGCAGTATTTTTCACAGTTCATCAAAACTTGAATGTTTTAAGAAAAATACAAAAATTACACCCTCATAAAATTTTTATATTCTGAATTCATAAATGATTTTCATTTTACCAAATTCAAAAAATATAAGTTTCATTAATTAATTTAAAATTAATTCTTATGGTCAATACCAGAAAGTGGGTTTTTTTAAAGTAAAAACTATCAAAAGATTTATATGTGTTTACGTCCAACTTAAATGTAAAATTACTTCCAATGACCAAAATTTGATTAAATGATTAAAATATAATCTAATTATACTTCATAACTATTCAAATGTATAATTTAACAATTTAAATTATTTTGATTAAAAAAATTATTTTCAATTAAAATTTAGTAGTTTTCATTATTCATCAAAATATAAAAGTTATTGAAAAACACCAAATATTAATCCAAACTAAATTTTAATGACCTGATTCTAAAGAAGATTTTTATTCTGTCAAAATTAATATATAAAAGTTTCAAAAATTGGATTTAAAAAGGGTTCTCCATTAAATAGCGGTAAAATTTCCTTCTTTTTTGAAAAACACGTCTTTTATCTGAAAAATTAGATTTTTTCTTATATTATGTCTTAAACACAAATAATATGGATTTTAAAATTATATGGAGTATATAAAATTCAAAATTCAGTTAATAATATTCTAAACCACTTTTTAAATGGTAAGTTTGGAAAGTCATGGTGTGCTCGAACTCGGTGTTGTATGTGGTGCAAGCTATTGAATTACTTTAAAGAGATAAAATATTATGAAATATTATGGTGTTATAGTATCCCATAATTCAATAAATTGTGACCTCACAATTTTAAATTGTTCTTCATAAATAAAATGTTGAAAATAGAAAATACCTTTATGGAAAACCCTCATCAGAAATAGGGCTACAAAAATATTGTCTTAAAAAGATGGAAATGGAAATGAAGAAGTCACAAAAAAAATAGGTTTTATAAAAAGAGAACATTGGTCAAAATTATAGACACATAATTAGAGAAAAAAAATTAAATATTTATAAGGAGTGATTTATTTCATCAATCACAAATAAGTGAACAATAAAAGAAAAATTGAGGGTCTCAAAGCCATAAATCATTGATTATTTTAAATATCCTCAGTTTAACAAAACATAAGGTATTAAGATAACATGTTTTTGGTTTAATGATAATTTCACTATAGTTTAAGGGAAAAAATAATACTTGACAAGTATAGTTTCATCCTTTAACTAATTTCTACCAAAAACTCATCTTTCACTCCCAAAGATAATAGAACTCAAAAATATTATATATACCTTAATCGTATAGAGTTCAAAAAATGAATTTATATTGATCTATAATACCATTTTAAAAAATACTACATTATGCATACCAGGACATTATGTTGGCCCATGGTAGGTGATGCACCGTTTTCTACCTTCAGTTGCGGGTTCATGTCTCGCAGCCTTGTCGGACATGATAGGTTGTCGCCCGGCCTCCGGGTTGTCCTTTTTATAGCAATCTGAAAATAATCTTAAGAAATTTTTTAACCTTAAATAATAGTATCAAATGTACAACATAATTCATTCCAACCTTTAGAGCTTTCCAAAATAATTTTTCCTAAACTCACTTTAAAGAATTTATAAGGAAGGTAAACATATTGATGATCTCTTTTTCCATGTAATAATAAGTAAATACATTCATCATGTATTCTCTTAAAACATAGTACCACCCTTAATTATAATAAAACCTTATTGATTACATTCATGCTCCCTTATTCTTTATAGAATAGTAGATATACTCTTTATATCCATATATGATGTAATCTCCAACTATTATGGAATAAACCAACAATTAATTAATTCAACGTAGTCAATAATATCCAATATACTTTATCCTAAGTATATCTTTTGTCAAAATTCTATATCTCAGTTTCAGAAACATATTACGTGTTATATTTCCCCTAACCATATATTTTCCAAAATGTTTAACTAGAAACAATTTCACATTACTTGGTACCATAAAATCTCAAATCCTTAATGGAAACGTACTATAGTACAATCCCTATATATGTTATAATTCTTATAAAATGTACTCCAATGACATGATTCTTTAATAATAACTTAAGAACACTAATCATTCATCTTAATCTGTGTAAGTATCATAACATGATTATTATCCAATAGCATCATTTGGGGAATACTATAATGATTGGTACATTGATTTGTGTAGTTTCCCAACTCCTTGAAGATGAAGCATCGTACATTTGAAACCATTTTCTTACCCTTTCAATCTTGAACATGGTTTTCTTTTTCTCTACACTTATTACAAATTCTCATTCCTTTCAAGCACTTCACATGGTGATTCATTCCACAGTTATCACATAATGGAAATTATTCTTTCCATTCCTCCATTTATCTATCTTTTTCTCTACCATCCTCTTCTTCGCTATCATCCTTTCAAAGACATATGACTCAGAATAATTATATACTTATATTATTAACACAAGATACTATTTCATCTTATGATGAGAATACATTAGAGAATATTTCCCTCCAAAATCTGGGCTTATGACCATGAAATATACGATCTTTCTTAATATTTGGATCATATGTATTGATGGAGTTATCATTCCTTCAACTTGGCGCCATTTCTAAATGATGAAATAAATGTGGTAAGATCATATCATAATGTATTATCCTAAAACTGGAAAAAGTATCAACATTAATTAAATATTTTCACACATCAAGTCTCATAATCATAAAAATAGTTTCTTTACAAACATATTTACACATAAATCCTTCATAATTGTTTGTAAATAAAATGTGAATTATCCTAAGCATATCCCCCAAGGAGTATCATAACCAAGAGTACAACAAGGACCATTGTCATGCACCAGTTTCTATTTGACTCCAGCTCAACTTGGTGTTTTTGGGTTTTACCCCGAGATACATCTGTGCTAGTACTGCATCTACCTTCTCATTTCTATACAGTGATATATTTCTTGGAAAACTCACATAATACCCACATTTCCAAAACATCCAGATGTTCTTCTATACTATTCCTCAAAGTCTATCTTAGGGTAGTGTTCTCTAATTATTTTTTCTATATCTAGTTTCCAATGTTTGAAATAAACTTCCTCTGATACCAACTGTAATGCTCCAACCCCAGAAGCCCGGAGCTGGTATATTATTACATAACATTGGCATTACTACAAGGAATCAAATCTCAAAGGACTGATCAATTTAGCAGTCTCGGAAAATAGATTGCATACATGAATGTTACAATACACATTAGAACATTAAACATATCATAAAAAATCCATTGATAATGCCATTATTACACTAGCTTAACCCTGTATATCAATCTTAATTCACATCTTAGCATCCTGGGAATTCAAATCATAAGAAAGAAGTGAGCTCGGATGCTCAAACATGGTAAATAATTTAGCAGAATCTATAAACATTTAAGGAAATATCTGTAATAAAAACAACTTCCTTTTAAACATAAAATTGAACATAATATAGAAAAAATAAATCAAACATTACCATATAAACATGCGAATGGATATTCTACTAATCGAATAATCACATGTAATAAATAAATTCACAATGGGGGAATGCATAATGCTGGATATCATAACCACATATTCAAGGCCTCGTTCCAATACTAAAAATAAATATTTTGTTAAAGAATTGTTCCAAGACACTAATTTGTCTCAATAGACCTACCGATGCATCGAGGAGCTATATAGGGATCCACTAGTCAATTAATATGTCCAATACCTTTCTCATATTAAAATATTAAATCATAACATAAACATTCTAATTAAAACTAGCATACAAAATGCCAATAAATTAACTATAAGCCATGAATGGTATAAAAATAGAAAATCCATAGTCATACATATCATAACTCATTCTATATATTATCGAAGTTTTTATTATAATAAAATAACATCAATCCAGAATAATATTCTGTAAAGTATTTTGACAAAGTTGAAAGTGATCGGTAAAACTCGTTAAAAGAAATATTCCTTTTGTGAAATATTTTAAAAGTCAGCATTTATAATGGAATTCATTTAAAATAGATTTTTTGAATCAATGGTTCTTATAAAAATTTGAAACATTTGAAAGGAATTATCATTTTAACACAATCATGTCCATATAAATAAATCCATAAAATCATTTTTAAAACGTGGACATTAATTAAAATGATTTAGAAAAATAAATCATTAAAACAATTAAAATACAGATCTGGATATAGAGTATCTTCCAAAAAACCTTAAAATATTCATTTTGAAAACATTTTTATTAATCATGGAAATGGATGATTAAACTTTTCTAGTAAATACTTACACATAAACAATCGTAGATAATAATGACATTGAGGATTAGCCCTTACCTTGTACTTTCTTTTATTCGAGGGTAAATTTATCATCTTCTATAAAGACCATTGTATGTTATTAAATTATAAAAAACCATATTCATATTCATGATATCATACTTTATTCATTTATGGATTTATATAAACTATTTAATAATAATTTCTACGTTAAAATAACATTTCAGTTACTAATCTATTTCTTTATGATACGTGTTTTAACTTGTTATTCTTGATCGTATAACTTATCTCATGATTTAATTGATTCTCAAATATAAAAAAAATTATGAATGTATCATACATATTATGAATATAATAATGTATAATATATTGATATATGAAATGGGAATCACCATTTATGGATATGGTAGGTCGTATATATGCAAAAACCTTGTTTCCCTTTTTATATCGTATTTAACAGAAGTAAGTGAATGATATATATGTAAATAAATAAATAAATAAATATATATCCAGTATTATTATTATGTCATATATTTCATAATTAATAACAATAAATATATTTATAATCATCTTCGAATGGTGAATGGTGAAATGAATCTCATCGCATCGAAGAGACGGCAAGCGGTACATACACATGAGCGATGATATAATTCTATTGATAGTTAAATATTGTGTAATTTGATGGTATATTATATACAAAGAATAATTTACATGTTACATTTATTATTTATTTGAATTATAATCATTATTATACCCATCCAAAAAATGATGTGTTGAATAACAAACTATACCATGATGTGGATACGGTAACTCGTACATAGGCATATATTGTGACTTTTTCATTCATAGGATGGATAGAATAATGAATATGGTTGTACCATTTTCATAATAACATAACATTATATAGAATGAAATGGATTTATTATTTGGTTATGGAAACAAAAAATAAAGAGGAAGTGGAAGAAGAAAAGAATGTTGAAAGAGCTGATGAAATAATTACCTCTTCTTCGGGTTTATCATTTTAATTGGAACAAAAGGGCTCCTTAGGCTGGCTTTCGGATCAAATTAAGGCCTATTGGATGATGTGAGGGTATTATGAAGGATATTTGAGAAGGTTTTGTCCTTGTTAATTTTCATTGGAGTTTTTACTATAAGATAAGTGGAAGTATCCTTTTATAACATAGGTGAGAGGAACTTTAGTAAAATCTTGAAATATTAATTTATTTTAAAATTATTTTCTGTTTCCAATATCTCCAAATGGATTTATTTCAAGGATAAGGTGGGTATTGGTCTAAATAATCTCAACCAATAGGTCTTGGACAACATTAGGTCACCATATTAACCTTATCTTTTAGATTTAACCCTTAGTTAAATAGTATTACATTTACCATGCCTTCTTGTATTTTTATAATAAATGATTAATAAACTTATTATAAAATGACAAGGGAAAATAAAGTGGTTCATTAATGAAATATATATCATTATATAAGTTCTTTGGAAGAACCTTATTTTTTTAGGAATATTATATCATTTAATAATATTGTATTTGTTTTAAAAACAGTATTTTTTCAATTTTGACACTATTTAGTATTTCGTTTCTATGAAATTAATAACAATTTAATTATTTAAAAATACTTTAAATCAACCCTAACATGTCATATTCACATATAAAATTCTTCAATGGAATTAAAAGTCTCAATTTTAATTTATTTTGTTATTTATAATATCAATTATTTTAATCATTCATTAATAAGGTAATTATTACTTCATCATTGTGTCATATATAACATTAATAATTTATTGTATAAAAATTTTAAATAAAATACCTTGATGTAGGAAATATGTTTAGTTTTATAATGAATATTTATAGTCTAATTTATCTTATGTTTAGCCCTATATTAAAATTGGCTTAGTTGTTAAACATTAAATTTATAACATTTAACCCTTCTTTAAATAAAATATAATAAATGTCCAAATCATACCCAAATGGATAAAAAGGATATTATTTTTGTCCTAATGTTTATTTGGGACTAAATAAACTTATAAAATAGAATTAGGACATGTTTTGGGGTTGTATTAATATTATTTACCTTTAATTACCTTATTTACTTTTAACCGTGGTAAATAAAATTCCTAAATTACTTTTCTACAAAAATTATTTTCATCCTATTAAACCACATATTACTTACTAATATAAACCGTGTCTATTTGATTTTTTAAATTCAACTCACTGAAGTGGTAAAATTATTTTTTATTCAAATTTGTAAATTTTCCTATAAGGTGGCTAAATGTGCCTAAAAAATGGGTAAAAACATTAAAATAGTTCAATAAAATTTTATATATCTATTCTTATTATAAAATGACTCAAATGAAATAAATTTTACAATTATATTTATAATTTTTCTATTTTAAAATAAATTTTAAATTAAAATTAATTATTTAAATGAAAAAATCTGTTTTTATGTACTATGCTACATTTTTACAATTCATCAGAAATTGAAAGTTTTCAAAAAAAATTCCAAAAAATTGCCGTAAGATAAATTTTATATTCAAAATTCAAATTTTATGTCTATTTTACCAAATTTGGAAAATATAATTTTCATTAATTAACTTAAAATTAATTCATGTTGTCAAAACCATAAAGTATGATTTTGAGAAGTAAAAACCGTCAAAAGATAGATATGTGTTTGTGTACATTTTAAATGTAAAATTACTTCTAATTACCAACATTGGATTAAATGATAAAAATATAATCTAATTATAGTTAAAAACCATTCATGTGTATAATTTAATAATTTAAATTATTTTTATTAAAAAATTTGTTTTCAATTAAAATTTAGTATTTTTCACTATTCATCAAAATAAGAAAGTTATCAAAAAAAACACCAAATATTTATCCAAACTAAATTTTTATGTCCCTGTTCTAAAGAAGAAGATACTTTTGTCAAATTGAATATATAAAAGTTTCAAATATTCGATTTAAAAGTGTTCTCCATTAATAGGCGGTAAAATTGCATTTTTTTTGAAAAATACATCATTTATCTAAAAAAATTGGATTTGTACTTATATTATGTCTAAAAAACACATAATATGGATTTTAAAATTATATAGAGTATATAAAATTCAAATTTTAGTTAATACTATTCATAACCGCTCTTTAAATGGCTAGTTTGGTAAGTCACGGTGTGCTCGAACACGGTGTTTTGTGTGTTGAAATCTATTTAATTATTTCAAACAGATAACGTATTATGAAATCCTGGGGTGTAACACTTTATTTGTTTCCATATGAGTCCTCCTATCAAACTTTTCTCCCTGGATTTCTTCCCCTTTATGTTTCTTCTTGCTGCATGTGTGCCCCCTATTTTGGTGCAACCAAGTTATATCTGTCAATCTTCAATATAAAATATGATCTATCATTATTCCTCTAGGTTCATATCCTCTTGTTTCTCCTTTATTAATATGTTATGATATCCCCATGTCCTAATGGAATTTTCTTGGGAGTTGGCTGGTGTGGTGGTGTCTCTGCATCCTCTGGTGGATGTAGTCCTCTAGGAGGTGTGATCATCATCTGTTTTGTTGGTTTATTCTCATCTAAAGAGAATAAAAACCTTTTGAGGTAGGGGATTCGTGGCCTCTCTATCCTTTTATATGAAACTATAGATTAGTAAAGTTTTATCTCACTGGATCAGAATGTAATTGATCTAATAAAGATTTTAAAATACTAAATAAATTAGTATCAATCGTATGTTATTGCCTCTTGTTTTCTCTAGATATTATGATATATATTCCTTTCATGTTAGCAAATTTTTATTGGTGAAATTGGTAAAAAAAAAGTAAACATGGATTAATTGGTAATTATTTGGATAAAGATAAAGAGGCATGTAAATGAATCTGGTTTTTTGTGTTTTAATTTGATTTTCATAAAATCGATGCAGTAAGAAATATTAATTATTTCTTGATAGTTATGATAGATTTATGGTTAGGTTTCCCATAGTTGGAACACACTAATAATGAACTAGTTAATTCACAATGGATTAATGAACTGGTTGTTTGGTAAAAGATAATGCCTTGTTGGGTTCAGAGTTAACCCTCTTGCTTGTAAATACCAAGAGCCTTATGCTTGGAGATCTGACATCTCCTTGCATGTGAAGGAATAATGCCTTGTTTTTTTCCAAGAGCCCAATTGCTTTGTTGTTTCTTACTGCTTGTGATGTGTTATGAGCTTGGATGGATGTTGTGAGATGTGGGGGCATGGAGGCCTATTGGTTGCATCATCAGTTGATGTATAGAGTTGTGAGATGCATCGGTTTATTCATGTGGGTGTTGAGGATGACACCAAATATGATTAAACAGGTTGGATATGAATGTTGGATGTTTGCTGAATCTTGTTGGTTTTTTTATTATTTACTTTCCCCATTGATCAAGGTAGTTTCCTTTTCAACCTTCCTTCCAAATGGATGTGAAGACACACAGGGTATGCCTTGTGCTTTTCGTGTATAGTTTCTCAATGGAGGATGGGTCAACACTCTTTCTATAAGTGGAAAACACTTTACAAGTGGTTCATCTACTCACTGTGTGGATCCCCATCATGTTTGGTAGATTATAATGTTTTACTGGAATTATTTTGAATATGGGAATCTAAAAATGATATTAATAAATGATTTAATAAATTATGTTATCCCCTGTGGTAGGAGCTTGATGGGACCAATGTTGAGGTTTTAATTTAAAAGAACTGTGGACATTGGGTATGATGTAAATGAAATATAATTTGAAATTATTAATGGTTAATTAATGTTTAATTAATTAAAGTAAAATTGATAAAAAGGGAATGAAGTAAATTAATAAATCTCTTTAAATAGTTGTGTGATTATAGGACACCTAGTCTTAGCAGTGGCATCCGGGAGTCTGAGAGACATTTTCTGCAGTTGAATCTAAGTCTATGTTATGCCCATAGTGGGGTTGTGAGCAATAGTAGATTCTGTACATTTTGTGTTTCAATACCCTACTCCACCCTGTCAGTTAGGGAAACTCGCACCCTGAGGATTCTAAGCCACGGGGTGGTTTTTTCCCCAATATTTTGGTTGGAGGACGAATGGATGACTACCCCCTTTGGCCCCACTCTCTTCTCTTGGTAGTTTCTCATGTTGGTTGGAATGACAGTTAGTTTTCTCCATATATGTGTGTCATAGGCTCTAAGGGCTTGTAGTTATTCATACACAAATATTCTAGATATAGTTCCCTATTGACTACTCTAGTTGTTACGTGTATAGGCTGTGATGGCTTGAGGATATAAACTTGGTGTATGGGATATAATGGAATGAGGTTTAATGCCTAACATATGATACAAATTATACGAGCTATGGTGTCTCCCCTAGAAACTACCCACTTACTTTCTTTACATGGACGTGGTGGTTGTGTTTCACAAGGTGCAGGTTGTGGTGCTACGGCCAGGTGATTGCGGGCAAGCATTTTTTGAGAGAGATGCTTAGGACGTGAGATGTTGTGGAAAAGCAGAAAGCCAGTGAGGAATTTAAGTGGGGAACCCTTGATATTCATTATTATATTATATACAATTTTATGTGATACTTGGTTAGAGTATCCATGGTGAGGCTTACAACTAAGTATACATGTTTAGCTGACGATTTAGTTTCACTTGTTTTTCATTATGATTTAGCATGATTTATTTACATTTTCATGAGAGGATATGGGGAAGATCCTACTGAGTTTACTATTATACTCACCATAAGTATATATAAACTATTTTTTAGGTCACATAGAGTAGGTTGAAGATCAGGTTGGTTACTACTAGCATGGGGTTGTAGGAGCTATTTGGCCTTCATGGTTGCTGTTATTTTTTTCTTTCTTTTGGTAATTATAGTTTTCTATTTCAATTGTAGTAGTTCTCACATGACATTACATATGTGTATGTGTGATATTTTTTATTTTTTTTTTATTTGGATTTGGTTGGGGCATGTCTTATCTCTCTCTTCCGCATGTGTTCTCTTAGAGGGAAACACCTACCATTTTGTCTTTACTATACCCTCAGTGCTAGTCACTAACTTGGGGCCTACTGGATGCAGGAATAGGGGGTCACTATCTCCCTTCTCACATTTCCAGCCAATGATAGGTACACCTTGTGGGGAGGGGGTCATCATAGAGTGGTATCAAAGGTCTGGTTGAAGGATAGGTTGGAATTTGGTATTCCGTATGGGTTACCTTTCATGGGATGGTAGAGAAATAGTGTAAGTTAATTTTATTAAGTGATGTAAACATTGGAGATCGGATGAGACATAGGAGTTTAGGGCCCCCTAGGACTTGATGCACGAACCTTCATGTTTATAGTGGCAACTAAATGAGGTGATACTGGTTGTTGGGTAGAGACCTGGGAAAAGATCATGAATCATTGTTCCTTGTGCCTATGTTTGAATGGGTAGACCTTGGTATAGGTTGACCTAAATTTAATAAAAGAAAAAAATAATTAATTAATGGTGATTCATCCATATTCCAGGTTTAGTATTTCTAACAATTTGTTATTTTTCAGTTATGGCTCCAGGTCGACGTCCTAATCATGTTTTCACAGAAGATGTCCAGTAGGATGTGCCAGCAGATTGCCACATAGTAGAGGTCATTGAGAGGAAATTGACCATAACTAGATCATCACTAGAGGGGAGTCTTAATGATTCCTCATGAAGTAGATCTTTGGTCTAGGGTATGTGGCTTTGATGGAAGAAGAGTTTTTATTTTTCTGGTGGTAGGTCCCATCCCTCAACATCTCGTTTCTCTGGTGGCAGTGGTCTTTAAGCCTATTCCAAGGTATCAGCCACTTTTTTCCACTTTGAAATAGAGGTCATTAAAAGTGAGTGTGCCCAACTTTTTACAGTGGTCATTGTGAACTTGGTGTTCATCTCTATGTTCCTCTATTGAGGCCGTTCAAGCTAAGGCAGTAGCAGTAGGTTGCACTAGCTTTGGATCAGTATAGATCTTATGGGGAAGGGATAGTATATCCTTACAATGTTTCCCATTCTTAGAGAGTAGAATGTGGCTGTGGTGGTGGTCATAATCAGGGATAGAGAGGTCATGGAGGATGTCTTGGTCAGCTTCATGCTTTAGCATTTCCTGCACTAGGTCTACCAGACAGCATTCAATGTACCATGTTCTTGTTTTATACTTGGCTATATGACTTGTTTGATTCAAAAGAGATGCACTCTTCCATATCACCTTCCATATTCCATTCATTGGGACATGAGGTAGAGCGGCTTCCAGTGCCCCTGGTTTGGACTATACCTGCTAAAGGTCAAGCTGACATGTTTGAAGTGTGTAGAGACTATAAGCTAGTGTTGGGGTAGCACAGATCTTGGGGATATTTCCAATGTTTATGGGTAAACCCATATGATTTCATTATTGGAATGGATTGGTTGTATTTGGTGCAGGATATTGTGGATTTCATTAGGAGTTAGCTTGTGTTCTTCGATGTTGAGGAAGTACATGTAGTGTTTTTTGGTGATCAAGACCCTTCGATAGGTTAGAGGCATGTTTTGTCCTTGTCATCCTTGATGCCTAAGCTAATTCTGAGTTCTTTTGAGATTAAATAGTAGGTGTTTCCCAAGGTCGTAGATGATTACCCTTATGTATATCCATAAGAGGTTGTGGCATTACCCCCTCAACAATAGAATGAGTTTGGGATAAAGCTACAACCAGGATCGTCACTCATCTCAGTGCCTCCATATAGTTTTACCCCTTCAGAGTTATTAGAGATGTGTGTGTAGCTCTATGGAGAGTGACATTGTGGTTTTGTTCAGCCGAGTGTGTCACCCTAGGGTTCACTAGTTTTTTTGTGAAGATGTCTTATGGTAGTTTTTGGATTTGTATCAATTAGCGTTGCATAAACAATGTGACAATGAAGAATCACTATCCCCTTCTGTGGATTGATGATTTATTAGACCAACTGAAAGGTGATAGTTGGTTCTCGAATATTGAGATTCCATCTGGATATCATCATATGAATGTGAAGGATAAAGATATCCCAAATATAGCTTTCTATTTTCATCATGGGCATTACGAGTTCATTGTAATGTCATTTAGTGTGACGAATTCTTCAGTTGTGTTCATGGAGTTTCTGAATTCTATGTTCTATGAATTCCAAGATATGTTTTTTGTGGTTTTCATTAATGATATCCTTATGTACTCTGCATCTACGGAGAATCATGCAAAGCATCTGCATGCTATTTTTGAATTTCTTCATCCAAACTGTTGTTTGGGAGGTTATCAAAGTTTCAATTTTGGGATCGACAAGTTCGTTTCATGGGGAATATAGTGTTCTAAAAGAGATTAGATTTGGATCCATCGATGATAGAAGTTATTGTGTTTTGGGAATACTTCAAGACAATGGATGAGGTGCAAAGGTTCCTTGATCTCACATGCTACTACAGGAGGTTCGTAGCCGATTTCTCTTGCGTTGTGACTCCTTTAACAACATTGACTTAGAAGGATTAGGCATTCGTGGGGACTGATCATTGTTAGAAAACATTTGAGTATTTGAAGGAGAAGTTGGTAAGTGCCCCAATTCTTTGTCTTCCAGTAGAGGGAGTGATCTTGCATCCCCATGAATGCAATTATTCCACCCACGATCTTTACTTGTAGGAGTGGTGTTTTTTATAATGTTTTGGATACATAACCTCAATTGGATAACGCTTTACGGTTCTCCCCAATAATAAAATCCTAAGGTATGTTTTATCCCTTCATGACTTGAACTTGAAACAGTATCAGTGGATGGAGTTCTTACCCGAATATGACTTTAAAATATCGTATACCCCTGGAAAGGGGAATGTTGTTGCTGATGCGTTGAGTAGGAAGTCTCATAGTGATGTAGTGCGTGAATATTGTGATTCTTAGAGAGTGATGGAAGACATTATAGCATTAAATCTTGATATGGGAGAAGTTGGGGGCATAGGTTGTCTTTTTCTGATGATGGTGCATCAATCTCTGGTGTAGCAGGTGGAAGACTCCATGTTGGGGGATCTAGAGGTGGAGGTCTAGAGTGACCGATTCGTTTGTGGTGAGGCCCCTAATGGATGGTCTCTGGATGAAAAACACCATTTGTTGTATCCTTAAGTATTTTTATTCATTTGGTGATGTGGGAGATAGTTCCTAGAGGGTTATATAGTTCTCTTTTAGAGGTGCATCATTTTGTGAAAAAGATGTACCGAGCCTTGACGAGCCAGTTATGGTGGCCTAGGATAAGGCACGTAATGGCAAAGTTTGTATCTTGATGGTTGGTCTTCTAGAAGGTGATGGTCAAGCATTGTGTCCCTAGTGGTTTGCTCCAGCAATTAGATGTTCCTCAGTGGAAGTGGGAGGACATATCAATGTACATTTTTATAGGTTTACCTCGAGCTCAGGGAGGTCGTGATGCTATATGAGTGGCAATGAATCATTTAGCAAAATCATGCCACTTTATAGCGGTCATGGATTCAAGCTCATTGGATGTTTTATTGAGGTAATATCTGGAGGTGGGGGTGAGACTTTATGGAGTCTCGAGGACTATAATTTATAATCAAGATCCTCATTTTACCTCTATGTTGTTGAGAGGTCTGCCGCATGCTTTCGGTTCTCATATATTCATTTTCACTTATTTTGATCCATATATGGATAGTCAAATAGAGCGGACCATCCAGACTCTTGAAGATATGTTGCGCACTTGTGTCCTCGATTTTGAAGATTCAAAGATGAGGAACTTACCATTGGTAGAGTTTTCCTATAACAAAACATTCCTATCCACCATCATTATGGTTCCATTTGAAGACTTGTATGGCCAAACATATTGTTCCTTGTTTGTTTGGACTGGGGTTAGAGAGTGAGCAAATCATGGGCCGGAACTAGTACAGAATATGACAGAGATTGTTGAGGTGATTCATGAGAGGATGAAGGCAATTTAGGATCATTTGAAACCATATGATGATCAAAGGAGGAGACCTTTAGAGTATGATGTTGGGAATCATGTATTTCTGAAGGTGACTCCCCATCATGAACAACAAATATTTGGTTGTGGGAGTAAGCTTTCTCTTCAGTTGTTTTGGCCTTTTGAGATGATGTATCATGTTGGATCCTAGGAATATCAAGTTGGACTTCCCCAATAGATAAGCCAGATACACGATGCTTTTCATGTGTCGCAACATCATCGTTTCTTCATGAAAGATCTCATGTCATCTACTAGGGATTGATCAACATTGATGATCATGCAACCTTTAAGGAGCTTCTTGTGGAGATCTAGCACCATAAGGAGAAGGTGTTGCACAGTTGTTCTATTCCCTTGGTTTATGTCTTGTGGCGACACAGTGTCATGGAGGAGAGTACATGGGACCACGAGTCATATATACGTGCTCGGTACCTTAAATTGTTTGATATTTAAGTCTTTTCATGTAACTATGTTTGTTTGTGATTGAAGACTTTTCATTTTTACTAGATGGATTCCTTTTGTTGTTTTAGTGGCTCTCTCCCTATGATAGGTATCTCAAATGGTGTTTGTTCGAACGCATTTTTTTGTTCATATCGAGGTTGGTTTTGGATTCTAGAGGATGATAATGTTTTGAGAGGTATCAAATGTAAAGGCACAAACATCTCAGGTCTATTCCATTGCTGAAATCTACTGTTTGAGCTGTTTGGGGAGGTCCATGTCACTTATCCCTAACACTTTTCAAAATTTCATTACTTTTTCATGAAACTGTTTCATGAAATAGTGTCTAAGAAGTGGTATCATTGAAATGTTGGCACTGAAATGGTGTCACAAAAAGAGTTTCACAGAAATAGTTCCATAGAAATGGTTTAAAAAAATGGTGGCACAGAAATGGTGTCATAAAAACAGTGTCATAGAATCTGTGTCATAGAAACGGTCGAACAAGAATGGTGTCACAAAAATAGTGGCAGAACAGTAGTGTCACAGAAATAGTGGCACAGAAACGGAGTCACAAAAATGGTTTCATAGAAATGGTGTTACAAAAACTGTCTCATGAATAGTGTTTTGAGAACTGTTCCAATTTTCCATTGTCATATTTCTATATTTTTTCAGTTTCACCCATTTAATGTTAACTTTGACGAAAAACACAATAAAAGCCTTGTTTAAAGGTATTTAAGGCCAATTCAAAGCCCATAAATCTTATATTAATTTTTTAAAAGGCTCAAGATGAATTTACTTGGTCAAAGCGCATGGTTTAATGTGATTTTCTTTTAATGTAAAATATAGCATAACAAAAAATGTTGCTCCATTAAATATTCTAAAAAGATTAGATATCATCCTCCCTTGTTCTACCATCTTGTTCCCTATTTTGGGATTCTCAATCCTTTCTATCCTCACATAGGAATCGTGTGATCAAACACGCCTCCTTGTATATTTACCCCTTGATGTTTCTTCATGATGCATGTCTGCTTCCTCTTTTGGTGCAACCAAGCATTATCGGTCAATACTATATATAAGTACTGATCTATCATTGTTCTTCTAGGTTCCTCTCCTTATATTTCTAATTTTATGTTATTTCATGATATCTCCATGTTCCTAATGGAATTTTCTTAGGTGTTGGAAGGTGTGGTGATGTCTTTGCATCCTCGGGTGGATGTAGTATTCTAGGAGAGGTGATCGTTATTTGTTTTTTGGATTTGTTCTTTTGAAACAAGAATTGTAAACCTGTTGAGGTAGGGGATTTGTGGATTCTCTATCCTTTTACATGAAACTAGAGTGTTATCATGTTTTATCTCACTAGATCACAATGGAATTGATATAATAAATATTTTAACCCGATAAATATATTCGTATCAAATGTATGTTATTTATTCTTCTTTTTGCTAGATATTGTTTTATCTTTGACTTTCTTGTTAGCATGTCATTCTTGATGAAATTGGTAACAAATGTAAAGATGGAATTAATTGATAATTCTTTTCATAAAGATATATAAGATTGTAAATTAATGTTGTTTTTGTTTTTGTAATTTGATGTTGATAAAATTTATGAAGTAAGAATTTTTAATTATTTTTTATTGTAATGACTGCTTTCTGGTTAGGATTACCATAGTTAGATCCCACTAATAATGAACTAGATAATTCAAGATGGATTAAATAACTTTTTTGATATTAGATAATGCCTTGTTGAATTCTGAGTTACCCTCATGCTTGTAAAGGACATGAGCCTTATTCTTGGAGATGTGACATCTCATTGCATGTGATTGCAGAATGCCTGGTGTAGGGCCAAGAGACAATTTTCTTTGTTATTTCCTCCTTGTGATTTTTTATGAGCCTAGATGGATGTTGTGAGATGTTGGGGTAGAGAGGATCATAGGTTGTGGTAACAGTTGATGCCTAGAGTTGTGAGATGCCTCATTTTGTACTAATGGGTGTTAGGGAGGACACTAGAGTTGATGAAATGGGTTGGATGTGAATGTTGGATGCCTGCTGAATCTTGTTGGTTGTTTATCTTCTTTACTTTCCCCATTACTCAAGGTATCTGGTTTTTCTTCCCTTCTACCAAAATGAGTCAAAGGCGTTCAAGGTATTCCACATGCTATTTGTGTTTAGAATCTCGAGGGTGGATAGGTCTACGCTCCTATTATAGGTGGAAAAGACATGGCAGGTAGTTCATATACTCATCATTTTAATCCCCCTCATGTTTGGTAGCTTAGAATGTTTTTCTATAATGCCTGGGAATATGGGAAAGTAATAATGTTGTTTTTTAATGATTGAATAAATGATGTAAACCCATGTTGTCAGAGATTTCTGGGATACAATGTCGGGGTTGTTGTTTAAAGGAACAGCGGACTTTGGATGTGATACTAATGAAATATAATGTATAATTTTTAATGGTTAATTAATTTTTAGTGAATTAATTAATGTAAAGTGAAAATAATAACAAAAGAATGATGTAATTTAACAAATATCTTAAAATTGTTGTGTTATTATAGGATACCTAGTCTCTGTAGTGGTAGCTGGGAGTCCGAGAGACGTTTGCTTATGTTGAGTTTAAGGCTATGTTTTGACCATAGTGTGGTTGGGAGCTTTAGTATATTCTGTTATTTTTTAATTTATATATACTAATCCACCTTGTCTGTTAGGGAAACTGACACCCCAGGGATTATGATCCCTATGGGGTGTTTTCCCCAACATTCTGGGGGAGGATGGATGGTTGACTCCCCCTTTGGCCCCACTCTCTTCTCTTGGTAGTTCCTAGTTCTGGTAGGCACAACAATTATTTTTCCCCATATATGTGTGTAGAGGGATGTAATGGCTTGTGTTTATTCATGCACATATATTCTGGATATAGTTTCATATGGAAAACTATATGTGTAACATGTATAGTCTATGGTGGCTTGAGGATCCTTACTTGGTGTATGGGATATAATGGCTTGAGGTTTACTGCATTATGTATGATACATGTTATATGATATATGGTGGCTCCCAAAAACTACCTGGTTAGTTTTTTTACATGGATGTTGTGGTTGTGATTCTTGAGGTGCATGTTGTGGTTCTTCTCATAAGTGTCTACAGGCATGCCTGTTTGGAGATGGATGCTTATGATGTGCGACATTGGGGAAAAGTAGAAAACTAGTGGGGAAGTAGTAGTAGGGTACACTTGATATTCATTATTATATTATATAATGTTTTATTAGATACTTGGTGAGAGTATCCTCAGTATGGCTGGGAAATTGGTATACTTATTTAGTTGACGCGTTAGTTTTACTTGTTGTTCACTATGCTTTAGCATGCTTTCTTTACTTGTGCACAAGAGGCTCTGGGGAGGATCCTATGAGTATAATTTTATACTCACCATACATATATTTATATATATATACTATTTTTTTGGTCACATAGAGTAGGTTGGAGATCAGGTTGGTTATTACTATCTTTGGGATGGAGGAGCTGTTTGGGATTTTTGGTTTCTTATGTTTATATTTTTGTTTGGTACATTCATTTCTACATTTCAGTTGTAGTTGTTCTTTCCTGACATTACATATGTGTACTTAGGACAACTTTTAAATTGAATTATAATTTGGGGTTGGTTGGTGTCTATCTTATCCATCTCTTCCACATGTGTTCTCTTAGAGGGTAATGCCTCCCATTTGTGTGTTTAACATACCATCGATGGTAGTCGCCAACTCGGGTCCTACTGGAGGCAGGACATGGGGGTCCACGATCTCCCTTCTCACATTGCAGGCCCAAGAGGGGTACACCTTGTGGGGAGGGTTCATGACATTATCCCTTGGAATAAATGAAATATAATTCTAGTAGAAATAGGTTCCAGACATTCTCGGGTTGGTTCCCTAGTGTCGGTATCATATAATGTTTAGTAGAAACCTTGGGAACTAAATTTAAGAAAAAAAATCTATTACATAACATAGCCCCAGCGTAGACTTTGGGGACAAGTATAGAGAAACATCCATGAATTTCGGTAAGGTAGAGATTATATGGGTATTCTTAGTAATACATCCATGTTTGGATATAACAATGGGATGTGTTCCAAACAAAAATACACCAAGGGGTAACAACATCAACAAGGTGAGTCATGCCTGACTTGGTGTAACCTGGTACATGACAATCTCCCTAACTGTGTACCTGGTTTGACACTCATGAGATATACACTTAGTATAATTAAAATTTACAATGTAAACTATTATGAAGTAATTAAATAGATAATAACAAAGAATGAACATGGTTAAAAATTATGTATCATGGATTGAAAATAAGGTGTTTAGATTTAGACATCCTAAAAATGATTATAAGTTTTTTTAAATTTGTAAATTGATGCTCAAACAATGATTTTTGGTTTTAGGAAATTCCCATTTTTAAAGGATAAACTCTAGACCAAGGAAGAACCTAAGTGGAAATACATGGACGAAGTATTAATGTATTCAGGTTGTATTGAAGACCCTAGTTAAGAGTTTATCTAATGAATAATTTTCAAGGATGAACATCATATTTTTTAATACAGATTTTGGAAAGGAAGACTGATATACTAGGTGAAAACCCATCAAATCCAGAAAGGCCACTGGACATGAACCCTTGACTAAAGGATGGTAAGGGTTTAACCCCAACCACTGACCTACTCAATTTCCTTGTTAATATGTCAATGTTTCTAGTTGAACAATTCAATGAATAAAAGTGTTCAACTACTTCTATCACTACTTTGGTTTTGATATTACTATACTAACCATTTTATCTTGGTATGATAGATAGATACAAATGGAATAAATTTTCACTTTTTTATGGTCCATAAGATTTGTTAAACATTGCTTTTAGTGATTTAGGAATCAAAGTTAATTTTATGAAATCCATTTCTTTGAAGTAGTTGAAAAATAGAAATTGATCAAAACACAAACAAATGCTAATTTTTTTAGAAATATTGGATGTAAGTATTTTTCTATATAAACATCAGAATTAAATAATTTACCCAAAATTAGGAAAATGATAACTAATAAGTAAATGAGAACCAATAAGTAAAGAAGTTACCAATAAATAAAGTTTTTCCCTAATACGATTATTTTTTTGAACTGATGGACTTTTAATATTAATGGATTTATGGATTAGTGGGGCTCAAATTTCCATAGATCATTAATTTTTTTTGTGATTGATGACATCAATTGCTATCTATAAATATTTACTCTTTCCCTCCATGTACGTATCTCTAAGTTCCACTATTTTTCTCCCACTTAGAGACCTGGATATATGTTAAAAAATGTGACCTTTTTACTTCCAATTCTCTCCTTTCTAGAGGATGTTTCATGAAAACTTCCCTTCATATGGGATTTCAACATTGGAAATATAAAAAACAACGGTTAGAAATATCTTGTTTGAATTATGAGGATGCAATTTCATTTAGGTGGGGAGAATGTAACATGCTGAAATTCTAAAATAAGAACATTGTATTCGATAACATGTATAACACCCAACACCAAGTGAAAAAGGGAATGAAATATCCCAATAATTTATAATATATTTACTATTTTAATTAAAATCATTTCATGATATAGCTTTCAATGCACACAATATTGAGTTAGTTTTCATCACATAAAAATGAGTTTTTTCAATGGCTAGGGTAACACACATGACTAAGTTTTATCAAACAACTATTTTATTTTAAAATAATTTTATTCAATACAATATGATATTATCTAGACATTAAATTAGAGGTTTTTAATACTATTAATTAAATTATTAAAATATATGATTTATAAAAATATAAGGTAAATTCATTAGTTACAAATTAATTATAAATGATTATTAGAACCATTTAATATAAAGGTATTGTTTTTATTGAGAACTATTTCTATGACCACAAACCTGTTTTATCCTAATAATTTGTGAGTTATATTAATAGAATATATATATTATATATTCAGTAAAATATTTTTTACTATCATCCAATATATTTTATAGTCCAAAGATAAGAAAAAACCCAATTTTACACATAAAAAACCATTATTTTTATAAGTGCATTGTTACTACAATTTAATAGTGAACCTATTTTAAATAAAAGTTTTGGAACTGTTATGATTTTTTTCAAAATAAAATTCTATTTTGAAAAAGAAAAATCAAATTTATGGAAGGGTTAAATTTTTTTTATTTTTTTTTTGAAGTTTTATTTTCTGATTAAAAGTGCAAAAATACTGAATTTTAATAAAAACTGATTTTTTATCTAATTTATTTATAAGGTTGAATTATATTTTTTATTAGTATTAAATTTTCATTAGAAATATTTTATATAAATTAATCAAATTTATGTTATTCTAATCAATTTCACTTAGAATTTATTTAAATTAATTTATACCACATACGTGATTGGAATTCGTAAAAAGTAATTCCATATATTTAATAATAATATTTTAAAATATATAATAACTTTAAATTAGTTTTTTTACAAAAAAATATTCCATGTTATAAAATTAATTACAATAATTAAGGGAAAATTTAGCTTCACAAATGAGTAAAACTTAAACGTAAGAGATACAATAACCTATACACCATTCCAAAAGTGATTGGACGTACAGATTTCAACCATATCCCCCATTTTCAATAATTGGGACCACTATTCATTCTACCTTTCAAAGGAAAAAATGTGGGTGGATTTCCATTTTCAAAAATTTATAGGGGTGTCACTCCTCCCTATAAAAAGGCCATAAACCCTCCCACTTCCCCACACATCTTAAGAAACATTCTCTCAACCCATATATATCAAAATTACTCCTAAAAATACATCTACTAATCATAGAGGCCTCACCTCGGTTCGAAATCCATCAATGCAATCCCTTTTGTGAAAACCAAAAGGTGTTACCCAAAGAAGAGGTAACATCCTTCCTTAAGCTCTCTTATTTTATTTTATTTATCAACCTCCTAAAATATTTTTATTACATGATTATATAAATAAAAAAAGTATCCTAAATATACATATATTTTGTTATTATATGGTTTCAAAATACAGTTACACACACATCCTTCAAATTGGTAATAAACATACCATTTATGTGAACCGCAGACTACCTCCTCACAAAATGATGTCATTCATTTTCCTTTAACAACTCTCATGGTTGGGAATTATATTCATTATTTTTCTTATATATGATATATATAAAACTTATAATGTATTGATAAATATTTAATTTTTATATAACACATATCCATATGTTCTCCATTTTTGTAAATAAGATTGCATCATTTGCAGAAGTGTGGACTTCTTCCCCCTCAAAGCGATGTGATTCGTTCACACTATAAATGAATGATGTAAAATGTTTTTTATTAAACCTATGAAACATATATTATATATATATGATAATTTAATTATAATATATATATATATATATCATTTAATTTTTATTATTTTAATACAATAATGATATTAAGATAGTGTTCATGTGTGTATATGACCTACCATCTCCATGAATGGTGCATTATATTTAATATAAATAAAATTAATATATTGTTATAAATAAACATATACTAAAAATATAAGATAATTAAATCTAATTTTATGTTGTAAAAATGATGAAATCATGATCTATGTAATAGGAACAACATACAGTAATTCAAAAATACTTAAAGAACTAGGAAATAAACACCAAAAATAGTAAAAATAATGAAATGTTACTAAAAAATAGATTGTAAGATATTATAAGAAGATCATATATGATATAATAAATTTTAACATGGTTCTGTAATAAATTAATAATACTTTTAAAACAATTATACAAGAAGATAAATAATTTTTACCTGAAAAGGAAACACAAGGTATGGGATTTTTATATGGATTTTTACATCCATGAGATAAATTTCAAATTCATAACTTACTTATATTCCCTACTATATATAAATCTAATTTATTTATATTATATTATTAATTGTTTTATATTCATGGTATTTTGATTTTAAATTTCAATTAATTATTCTAAGGATATTTCAATCAACTGTTACCAAGTGGAAATGAATTTTATAACCCAATTTCTTTTCTTTGAGTAATATTACTTCCTCGTTGTCATTAATATTCTATGATTATGGAAGAAATCAATTTTACTATATATTTTTTTTACAATTTTTTATGTTTATTAACCCCTATTGAACATAATATAGTCATTTATTTATTCTCACATTAAATTAATGGTCTTTCCCTAGGTTTACTTCATAATTTAAATTTTTTTCAAGAATATTTATAATTTAATTTTCATCAGAGGAAGTTATTGGATACATTTTCATTAAAACATTAAATTTTATTCTCCTCTAGTTATAAATTACCATTTCCATGTAATAGTTTTAATTTCCCACTATTATGTTCTCAAAATGTTTTAGAAACTGTTTTTATGAAAACCAAACAACATTTATCTATTTAGTCATATAACATGTTTTTGTCTAAAACACCTATTTTATAAAATGGTTTGAAATTTTTTTATAAATCTTCCAAAATCACTGAGAAAAAATGTTTTCCCCATTTTTGGTATTTTAAAAAAAATCTCTAGAATAATCTTTTCCCTTTTTGAAAAATATATTTTTCTAATCATTTTACCATGAAAAAAAGAATGTTTCTATTACCACAGATGGAATGCATTTATTTACACAAAATCATTCCTTTGAAAACTTCCATTGTAGGTTTAAATGTTCAATTTTTAAATAAAATGCCCTTAAAAATTATTTGGAATGAAAATGCTTGTCAAAAGGATTTTAAAAACAATAGGATATTTTCCTCAATGATACATTTAAAGATCTTTTATTACATTAACAAAAACAAACCTTTCTTTTACATAATTTGGGATATTTCGAATTAATACAAAACTTATTCTTCTTATGGATGGTTTATGATTTATTCGGTCAAGGATAGTATTGATCGTCCCTTCCTTTAGTCTTTTGTTAGTCCCTTTTGAAATTTTCATTATCCTATGATCATTCAATGTCTAATTTCCCCTGATTGTCTATATTTTTTATCATAGAATTATTTCTTTCCTAAAACATAAATAATTTTTAACAATTTTTTAAAAATTTTATTATTATATCATGAATCTCTTTACCCTCATGATATTCTATGTTTCATATAATTCTGAAGGGAATTATGATTAAAATGTTTCGAAGTGGTATGGGATACTTTGGAATGATTAAAAATTATTTTTACTAAGAATTATTTAATGGGATTTCAATGGTATCTTCATTCATAAACATCAGTAACCCTTGTTGTTATTTATCCAATATTTAGGGAATATTGATAAATCTATATTCTTTATTCAACATATATATTTGAATAAATTGATTACTCGATATAAGGAATTCATTGGATAGGCAGTGATGGGTGGGGCTTGGACATTATATATCCCCTTGATGAATTGAATGGTTCTCATAATAAAAATTAGTTTTAAAAATTAAATAGTTTTCTCCCTACTGTTTTAAACCATCTTTTGAATGGTCTTCATGGTATGTGTTTTCATGTGCCTCAAACATGACATACAAAAATTATGTATTGACTTCATTTTGATTCAGTATTTATTATCCATTAGATTTTCTCTATGATAAAGTATATGGATGAATTTTATTCTAACATTTTCAATTAATTGGAATCTGTTTTCTTTTTCTTACCCTTCCATATTTATTTTTCCTTAACTAGTTATTTGGATGGCATGTGTTTCCAGTTATTTACCATTCCTTATTTTTAGGAAATTCCTTATTAGTTTATTGATTTCATGTCACGTCTATTCATTTATTACCATTTAATATTGATTACTCTCATTAATTAAATATTTATTTCACTATATTTACACTTTTTTATCATTTGAGCGCAACCTGACTATATTTTCATTCCCCAGGATTACTTGAAGTATATAAATAAAGATATGATACAATACACTTGATGGAATAAAGTTATTATCCTCAAAAGAAATGAAAAAGTATATTATAATTATCATATGTATTTTAAATACAGGACTTGTGTATGTGTCTAGTTTAAGAATCCTTTTAAACTCTTTAGTCCATCAGAATTTTAATTCCTTGTAATCATACCAATGTAATGGTCGTAGGAACAGGCTTTGGGATTTTTAGCATCAAGTCACTACAAAAAATTTTGTGTTTAATTATTCCATATTTTCTTTACAATAATTTTTAATAATATGTTTAACTAAAAATTTATGAACAATAAATAAATATAATATAATTTGGCGGTATAATCATATATTTTTTAGAAAACATTTTTTTTCTATAAAATACTTTTATTTAAAAAGGCATAATCTATGTCTATTTTAATTAATTAAAATAATATTTAATAGTGAATTATTTAAGATAAATTTATAGATTATATATCTAAATATATTAATTTTAATCCATATAATCATGATTACATGTCATAATTAATATAAGATCATTATATTCTTGAAAAATGAATTTATTGAAAACTCATTTTTGACATGATTTTTGCGTTGTTTTTCGAAATAAATTCATCCACTTATATAAATTTATTTTAATAAAATGGATTAAATATTTTAATAATATTAATTAATATTATTTTATAAGTTCATCTTAGTTCTTGTTCATTATGATCAAAAAATACATTTAAAAAATAATTTTCCTTGTCGAGGTTAAAATGATGCTTTGACGTTGCATGCGCTTGTGTAAAAATTAAATTTACACACAAATATATTTTTTATGTGATGAATTTTATTATATTTTTATAATATCATGGTCCAAGTTATCGAATATGGAACATTTTATTAAATTCTTAAAGGATTAATTACTTATGTTAAAAACTAGTTGTTTTGGTGAAAAAAATTTATAAAAGTAATATTATAGGATAAGGAAATTACATGTTTAAAAAAAGGTTTATTTTTATATAGAGGTGTGAATAAACCTAATAATACATACACACCATTAGTAATAAATTTTTAAGGTACTTTTTCTTGGATTTACTTATCATTATTAAATATATTTGGTTACTTACAAAAGAAAATGACACACCACTTCAATTATAAAATGGAACAACCTCTCTTAAAGTATTTAAAATTATAAATATCATTATATCAAAATTCCCCAAACAAAATACATAAAAAATATATTTAGGATTATTTTATAGTTATTTTCATCCCAAAATACCATCCCTATCATCCTTGAGAGGAGATCCAATGGATGATTCACTAAAAGAAGGTAATTATCATAACAAACCTCTTTCTTTTTCATTTATGTTTTCTAAACATAAATTATATATTAAAATTTAAAATATAATAAAACTATAATCTCCCAAAATATTAGTTATTATTTTTTGTGGAATAATATTTATCCCTCTCATTCTTCATCGAATATGAAACAAATCCATCTCTCTTGTGTACGGAGAACTACTGCCTCATGAACTGATATAATTTATTTTCCAATGCCAACTCACATGGATGATAATAATGATATGAATAATTATTATATATGATTTATTTGACATGATATTAATTTTATAAAATTAATATATCATCAAATATTTTTTCTATTTCTCACATTAAGGGAATTATATCACCTATTTTCATACATATAGCCAAACGTATCCACAATGCGATCTTATTAATTTTCCATGTACTAATTTAAAGAGTGGATCTAAAAATACATATAATGATTATATATGAAATTAATAATGTTACTATAGTTATTTAAATTATTTATTTATATCCTATGAACAATTACTGGGTCATTCATGACAGAACATGCAAGATAAAATAAGGTAATCAATACCCAAAGAAATAGTAATAATAAAATACTATTAACAAATGGGTGGTATTGTGTTATATGTGGATATTATATTATGTTATAAATATGAAAATAATTCATGTATAAATAAATAACATGATTAAAATAATTATATATGATTTTAAAGCATTATCATTTAAGGAGAAGCATGAGGTAGGGGATTTCTCTTGGATTCCATTTCGATGAGGCATATTTGTTAATATGAAGATATTAACTTTTATTTGGTCTATATTCTACCACTTAGATGTATTTTAAATGAATAATTATTTATTAATTATTGATAATGTTTGAATTTAAGTTTATTATCTCAAGGGATTACAATTTTGAAGTTACCAAAGTGGTTAGAATCTATTTTACACTCTCACATCTATTGGGTGTTTCTTTCACTTTCATTAATGAAGTATTATCATTTATCATTCAAAAGAACCAATAATTTTCCTATACACCATATATTTAATGAATTTCAAATTCTTTTTCTAAAATTTACACTTTTTTACTTTAATCAAGTAATATAAAATTTAAAATAAAAACCATTTTTATTACTCTTTATGTCGGATATATTTTTTATTAATGTCCATTTTTTTCAATATTGTTTTAAAAATTGGAAATTTAATTACTCAAATGATATCTCAAGGATATTTTATGATATCCTTGAATTTGGAAATTTATTAAAATGAATACTTTTACTATTTTCCAATGGGATAATTTAAATAAAAAATACAAAGAATTTTTTTTAATGTTTACGACAATAAAAAACTTCCCTGCTACTGTAACTATTTTACAAAATGCAGCTTCATATGAAAGTTTTAAAATGATTTAAATAGAAATTTTTTTTATTAAATATTATGTTAGTACTCCACTTATCTTATATTTATTCTTCTAATGTATGTTACATTATTATAATAAACTATATTCCTGATGAATCTTCAGTCACCTATTAACTCTTGATTAAACATGTTATTGTTAACTTCTATATGAAAAAACACTTTATTGTGACCATTTCTCAAGAAAAATTAAGTTTATATTAAATAAAAATAACTCTTTATTCTTAAAAATTATTAATACCTAAAATTTATACAATTTTTACATATGGTGTTTGCTTTGAATGTTAATTGATTAACTGGGGAAATATTGATAAATATATATCTTTTACCCAATACAATTATTTTGTTGATAAGGCATATTGTTTATTTATTAAATTGGTCATCAAATATGTGGGTAATTATTAATTAATGTAGTGATGGGTGGTGAATAGGATTATATAGCCCATCAATGCATCGATAGATCTCATGAGACAAATAAATTGGCCTAATTAACTGGTTTGTCAATAGTTTTAAAATCTATTTGGACATGGTTTTGATAGTATAAATATAATCATGTCTAATATCATAACATCCAATATTAAAATTTTATATCATTTAAAATTATTTTATTATTATTAATCATATTATTTCATTAATAATTTCCATGGATTCATTTTGTTCTCAAATTATTGATTAAATTACATTTGTGTAATGTTATTTACATTTTCATAGAGATTATGCCTTATCTAATCATGAAAGTCAAAATATTGATTAAATGGAATTTTTTATGTTATTTAACCATCCATATTGATTATGTATTATCTACTGAGCATAGATTATAATTTACATGGCCCTTATAGGTCATTTAATGATGCCATTATTCTATTTACCTTCCAAAGGATATGAAGATGAATTATTTGACTGAGTTGAATGATTTTGAATGTTTCACATTACTATGATTTATATTCTCTTCATGATGTAAAATGGGTATCATGTATATCTCTGGTTCTCTAAAACTACTAAACTAGTCGGTCTTTTAGGATTATACCCCATTATTATATACTAATGTAATAAAGTAACCATCAACTCAGGGTTCCTATATTTAGTGTTCTTACAGTTTATATTAGAAGATGTTTGGTTGAAATATTGCGTACCAGATGAAGTAAAACATAGGTTAGGTAACAAATACATATGATGGACATTGAGGATATGTATAGGAAAACAATATAATGTTTTTGGTAAATAATAGATATGTTTTATTTTCTTGGAAATACATCTGTTTCTGGATACTTTAAGTTGATGTGGTTCTAGAATAGTTGTACTTAGGGGTAATAACTATGAAATGGGTGATTTTTTCTTTGACGCAATCATCACCTGGTGCATGAAACTGAGTCTCATTATACAACTAGTTTGATACTCCAAGTTCATATCCTTAGGATAATTTGAAACATATTTATAAATAACATTTAAGGATTGGAAAATAAATATTCCCCCAAACAAACAATTTCTTTGACTGTGAGATTAATAATGCATAAATGTTTTGATTTCTGAAAAGTGTATCACTAGATGTAGAATTTTATAATGTCATTTGAAATTAATAATGTCAAGAAAAAATTCATTATATGATATTTTTTATAATTTTTTACTGAAATAAATAATGGTATAAACACTCATGGTAAATGAACAAGTTTACCTACTAAGAAAGTTAATACAAAAGGTGTTGTAACTGAAGTGGTCATTACTATTTTTAGGCAAAAAACATAGGTTATGGTCTATAACCACTCTTAAATGGGCCATAATATTTTAACATGGTGTGATTATTATGTTTTTTATCACATAATATGATCAAATACATAATTATTTAGTGGGAAAACTAAACTTGAAGTTTCTATGAAATTGATTACGTCGCTGGAAAATGTATTTCTAGCCTTAGGATGCGATGAAAAGGAAAAGTTTTCAATTATTTTATATTCTCTCAATTTCAATACTGATCAATAGTGGTTGTTAATCCATAATAATAAAGATTATTATAAAATAGGACACATGGAATATATATCATTTAAATAAAAATTCTCCAACACCTATTTTCCCTAGGAACAATGACATGAAATAAAGAGATGGTATGATAGATTAATGAAAATGAAATAAAAATTTGATATGTATTATGATTATACCTTTACCAAACTATCAAGGTATTCATTGAATTACATACATAATACCGAATGTAAGATTTCCTACTTCATTGAAGGTGTAAAACTAAGTCTCTAACGAGATCTTCCTCCTAAAACGTTTTCATCAAATGATAAAATAGTGTTATGAACCATAAAAATAGATAAGTGATTTTATAGTCCCCATATATTCATAGGGAATAAAAATAAGAATAGGTCATCTAAATACTACGAATTAGCGAATTAATTAAAAAATATGAAGAAAATGAATCAACTTCCATTATTTAAAAATTTTGGGAAGAAACATAATTGGAAATATTTGAAATACATAGGACCTTATTACAAGTGCGGTGATAAGGGATATATGGATAATGAATTAAATGGGAATTAAAGAATCAATGACTTCTAGCATTTCACCTGTAAATAAATGGGAAATTAATAACATCATTGTCCCACGTGTTAATGAAATTTTCAAAAGAATAGGCCAAGGAGTGAAGTCAATGATTATTTAATCACCAAAGCTGAGATTGAAGTTCCCAATAATGTGGTAGAAGATACTTTAATCAATGCCTAAAATTTAAATAATTCTTTTTTTGATTCCTAATACTCACAGTCTTTTATATCATCCATGTTTTCAACAAAAATTAAATATTCCCATTGAACCATAAGAAGGGAGTTTTCAGCAAAAACACCTAAGATAAGTCTCTCTACAACAAGTATGTTTCAGGTAGTTCTTATTTTGACACTTAAATGTAATCTATTTTCTATGATTAAAATGATATCTATGGTTTTATATTACATTATATTTAATATTTATCTAATTTAAAAATATTATTCCTAAATTCATTATAAAGAGAAGGAAATTATGATTTGTAATGATAATATGTAATTTCTTATCATTAGGGTGTAGACCCCGTCATCTGAGTCTGGTTTAGATCCACCCTAGTAACTCTTTGGAATGAGATTAGTTAGGAATAATTGAATATGTAATCTATAGAGGAAAAAGTTCATCTTTAAATTTGGGGAGTACTATTTTACTTGAATAAAATGATGTATTTCATATTGATTTACTTGGACAACCACTAGATCAATAAGTAAAATTCTTAATATATTTAACCCTTCATGCATAACCAATATCAAAACTCCCTATATATTGGTCTTAATGTATTTTTGGAGTTGAAGAATGAACTAGATGATTCCATAAGGGATTTATATGCCATTATGTTTCACCATGGGGAGCCTGTTTTATTTTTATAAAGAATAAGGACAAAGAAATGAGTTTTTTAATTTATTACGAGGAAAAAAATCAACTAGGATAATGAACAAGCATCGTCTACCTTTCATTAATGAATTATTCGATCAACTTCCTAGAGCTCAATATATTTCATATATTGATCATCATTCAAGGTATCATGAATAATTAGTTTTGAAGGAGGAAATTTGTAACACCACATTTTGAATGAGGTATGGAAATTACATGTGTACAGTAGTTTCATTTTGATTGAATAACTCCTTATTATTATTATGGATTAGATAGAAATAGTACTAAAGGAATTCCTTGAAATTTTTTTGTGGTATTATAAGATGATATTTTGGTGTATTCTTGAATATATGGGGATTATGTGAATCAGTTTTAGATAATTCTTGAGACTCTTATAATAAAATAGTTATATGGGAAATTCAGCAAGTGTGAATTTTGTCTTCAAGAATTTTTTTTCATTTCCATATTGACTCTGAGGATGGAATCTTAGTTGATCTGGTGAATAAGAAGTATGTTAGAGATTGGGTTACACCAGCAAACAGCTGTGGTACATAGTTTTACTGGATTGGAATGTTACTGTTAGTAATTCACGCATAATTTTTAAAAAATTAAATAACCCATTAGGAAATATTACATTGAAAGTGTTCATGATAATTTGGACTAAGTAATATGATGAATGTTTGGAGTAATTTCATAGTTTATTGGTTATTTCTCAAATTGTTACCCCATCATTGATGGTTTATTGATATTTAGTGATTTATTAAAGAAAGGACTCAGTTTTTTTGTTATTAAAATTGTTAAAATTTTGAATATGTCTCAAGGTAGTTAAAGGATAATGAAAAAAACTATCCAACCCATTTTCTTGAGTTGGATACTATAATATTTTCTTTTATGATAAGTATAAATTATCACTATGGTGAAAGATTTTAGATAGGTATAGACCATAATTGTATAAAATCTATGTGTTCAAAAATATTTTTCAAAATGAGGTAATGAAGATAGGTCAAGTAACTCAAGGGTTATGATTTTCCAATAAAAACCCACCAAGGGAAAAACATAATGTTGAAGATTAATTAAGAAAGAAAGATCAAGGTGTTATCAACCAAATGAGGATTAAGAGGAATCTTATTTTTATTGATCTAGTAAAACTTAATATGGTAATTATTAAAGAATGAGTGATATTTCCCCTTTCAAAAATTATTCTGAAACAATATTTATTGAAAAAAGATAAAAAGTGCTCTATCTGAGGAAGAGAGTTTTGAAAAGAATATTAAATATGCGAATGATCGTAAATTAGAAAATTTTATTTTCAATTATGGGGTTCTGAATTTTAGATAGAGACTATGTGTTCCATCTATACCTGATATAAAAAGGGAATTATGGGATGATGATTATACATTGAATTTCTATATATACCCTAGTAGCACTATGATTTTTAGGGATTTGAGGGAACATTTTTGGTGGTATAACATGATGTGGGAAATTGCTATTTATATGTCAATATTCATGTTTTTTTAATAGGTGAAGCCTAAAAGATACCATCCTATAGGATTCATTTAACCTCTTCCTATTCTTATGTGTAAATGGGATGACCTTACAATGGCCATTTTCATTGGAATACCCTAGACTCTTAGATGGAATGATAAAATATGGGTTATTGTTTATTTAATTAAAAAATATTTACATTTCTTCTCTTTAAGAGATGATTTATGTCTTAATATCATCATAAGGATTTATATTTATGAATTTGTAAGACATCATGGAATAACACTTATTATTGTATATGATCATGATACCCATTTTATGTTGAAATTATGGAAGGGTTTTTGAAATTCTCTTGATACTGAGCATCATTTTAGCACTACCTACAATCCCCAAACTAATAGAATGTTCAAAAGGTGTAATAAAACATTTGAAGACATGTTGAGGTCATTATTACTTGTAATTATAGGTATATGGCGTCATTAGTTACCTATAGTTTATTTTTCTTATAAAAATTATTTTCATTCAATTATTCAAAGGGCACCATATGATGAATTACATGACAAGAGATGTCATGCACCAACCAGTTGGGATGAAGTTAGTGAAAGACAACTTGTAGGAAAATAAATTATTCCTGAGATAATAAAAAAGATAAATACAATTAAAAAAAATTAATGTAAATTATAGAAAAAAGGATTTGTGTTAATGAACATTGGAATGATTTTTTAATTTCATGTGAGAGATAACATTTTCTTGAAAGTGTCTCCATAGAAGTGTTTCATAAGGTTCCTCACGAAGTGAAAACGAATCCCCAGATACATCAGACCCTTTTAAATTTTGGAAATGATATGATTTTAGGATTATTGAATAGAAATTAAACAAACCCTCTCTAATTTAAATTATGTGTTTCATATATCAATTTTAAGTAATCACATTCCATACATAATGCAAGTTATTACCCCTGAATATTTATAATTTGAACTTATTCTCCCTTACTATAAAGACCTTATCCAAATTATTGATAATAGAGACTGAATGCTGAGGAATCAGTGACTCGAATAGTAAAGTAAAAGTTATGAAATCATTAAATATGGTAAGAAACATCGAACCAAAGCATGTTATGAAGGAAAATTCCCTCATCTGTTTAAATAATAATATTATTGAAAATTTTAGGGATGAAATTTTCTTACGAGGGTAGAATATAACACATGTCCCCAAAATTTAGTAAGTGAACCATTTATTTAAATACATATATAATTAAATTAAAATTTATTTATTTAATGTAATAAGATTTCTAATTTTATAGGATGAATATCTTTTTTTAACTTACTTGGTCAAAATAATCCTAGAAATAATTTTGGAAAATTTCCCATAGATATGGGATATATTGAATAATTGATAATGTTGTATTAAAATATTCCTAATTTTATTTATAATAATTTATAATAATATCTACAATTAAAATTTTAATAACAATAAATTTTATAGAAAAAAATATAAAATCATTCGATGGTAAAAAATGTATTTATTTAGAAAAATATTTTTTCCGAAAAATTATTTTTTTTTTAAATGTAAAATGTCAATCAATTTTAATTACATAAAATATATTTAAATTATAAATTTTTTTAGATAAATTTATAGATTATATATTTTAATATATTCATTAAATCCATATAATTATTATTATAAGTCATATAGTTAATATAAGATCATCTTATGCTTCAATAATACAGTTCTTGAAAAAATTATTTTTCTAAATTATTTGACAGTTTATTTTTTAAACTAAAATTTGAAACTTATTTAAATTAAATTTAATAAAATAGAATCCTTATTTTTTTCATCATAATTAATATTTTTCAATAACATCAACTAAAATTTTTATCATAATGATGAGTAATGACATTAAAATTTATTTACCTGGGTTATGGTTAAAAAAAATTTATGTATTACAAACACTTGTGTTAAAATTATTCATCCTGACATATAGAATATTTCTTTAATAAAATTTATTTAAATTTTATAATTAGTGGGTCCATATTATCTAATAGGTGTGATTTTATTTTAGTCATAAATGATTAATTTCCTCGATTAAAAACAAGTTACCAGGGATGATTCTAAAATATTAAGAGTAAGTAATCTTAGAGGATAATGGAATGAAATGTTTTAAAAATATTTATTTTTTTGAGGTAAAGGATTTTATATAACATATAAACTATAAACCCCATTATATATTAATTTTTGAGGCACTTGGGGTGACAGAGACTTCCCTTATCGAATAGTTATTGATATTTATTTAAATTACACTCCTCCTCAACTATAAAAGGGAACTCCATCCCCTCAGTTATCTACACCTCTCAAGACCATAGGCTCAAAAAATCCTACCAAAATATCCACCAAAAATAACAATTATTATTATATAGTATATGTTATTCCCAAAATAGAATCCCCCAGGTCCTTGATAAGAGTCCCATTAGAGGGCTCTCCAATGGAATGCCATTATCTTAATAAAACTTTTTCTTTTTCATTCTTATTTGATAAAAATAAAATTTTTATTACAAATTAATATTGTTGACCTCACCTGTTTTGATAATCACAATCGTGCTTTCATATACCTTTATAATCCCAATTAATCATATCTATATATTTATTCTTTCAAACCTATGAGATTCTATGATCAATTTGATAATAATATAAAAATAATCCCTGAGATATGTTAATCCATGTCTATATATGTTTATATGAGTTCTGAAGTAATTCTAACCCATTATGATATGTTTTGTATAAAATAGATAAGTATTAAGTCACTGGTCTATGTTTAGCTAGAGCTACCGGTACTCAGTCTACCGATAGACTTAGTCTACAGATAGACAAAGTCACCGATATGTACAGAGCTACCAACAGAAAAACATACCCAGATCTACTGATAGATAGAAGTCTATCGATAGAACCAGTTCACAGATAGTTACCGATACAAGTATAGTCATCGATATATCGAGCTACCGATTGAAGTCTGCTGATAGTATAAGTCTACCTATACGATTGAAAACAGTTACCGATACAAGGAGCTACCGATGGACCAACAGCTACTGATGGATCAAGATCTACTGATAGAACTAGTATACCGAGCCACAAATAGAGAAAGTCTATTGATAGAATGAGTAACTGATACCTAGAGCTACCGATACCAACAAGGTACCGATGCAAGTTCAAAGAGCTACAGATGGAAGGTTCTACTACACCAAAGGCCACCGTACACTTTTACCAACATGAGCTACTAATGATTGACCAACCAGTCAAACTCTATACTCTATACTCTATTCATACTATTTATTTATTAAGATAATGGTTACATTTGATGTTTTTAACACAGTTAATGTTATTTAATGATCTCTGTTTCCATGTCAGGGAACCGTACCTAGTACCCATGCAAATTGTAATTGTTCTTTTATACTGAAGATGAAATCTATAAATGGATAAAAAGAGAAAACTGGATATATGAGACACAGAAAGAACACACTGGACATACACTTTTTGGAAAATAGAGAATCAAGGCACAAAGAATACACACGAAGGGTGAAAGAGCCAAGATCTGAACAACATTCAAATGTGGAGCATTTTTCACTAGTCTACATCCATACTCCAAGAATCCTAGATATACACGAAGAATCTTATTCTAGAAGAGAACACAAGCTGCATCTTGAGTGAAGAACTACAACAAACATTTCATGTACTAAGGATGCTAAGCTAGACCAAGAACCAATGAAGAAAACGACACTCTATTTTCAGAACAAGAAACCAGTGAAGGACCCAGAAGCTTTTCTGATAAACCAAATGAGTCCAGAGCTGCACTACTAATCACTAAAGTATTTCTAAACTCAATCATACTTATCTTAGTGATTCTATCTTTACATTTTGAGAAGTCTGTGTAGCTTGTTTATTTTACACACACACCATCTCCTAATCTAAATTGCAGGATTCTTAAATCCTCAGTCAAACTAAATAACCCTTTGTTTCCCACTGTGGACAGTGGTAGAGGTCGAGTAAGACCTGAACAGCCTATGTGATGTTGTTTGTTTTTCCCATGAAGAACTGTGGTAGAGGTCCTTGGACCTGGACAGTATTTTACTGTTGTTTACCCCCGATCTTGGGTGTGGATCAATTTATATAAATTGTTGAGAGGACTGAGTCTCGGCTTGAGATTGAACCTCTTGGTTAACTTTGATGTGCATTTTAATTTATGTCTATAAGTATAATATATATTTATTTCATATTCCGCTTCTATTACTTTGAAATACAAAACTCTTTTAAATCTACTTTGATAGATAAATTGGTAAGTGTTTATACTTATTGTAAACCACTAAGTTAGTTTTAAAAGTTAATTTAATCTTCAGATTAAGTCAACTGAGACCTTATCAATCTTTGAAAAACTGATTGAACATTTACACTCTGTATAGATTCACTACAGTTGAACTTTGTTTTTAAATTGGGGGATTATAAGAGAAATATTTTTAACAGAAATTTTTATTCGAACTCAATTCACCCCCTCTTGAGTATCCACTATGACCAACATTTGGTATCAGAGGATTTGTTTTTGTTTAAGGATTTTTGAAATACTCTATTTTTCAACTGTGATTTTAGTTGCATCTTTACAGATCTTAAATTTCTGTTAGTTCTAAATTTTATCTCTTTAAAAAAAAAATATCTAGTTATGGATAATAGACTAGAGGGTGCTGCTACTAACCGGCCACCTTTCTTCAATGGCACAAACTATGCTCAGTTGAAACGTAAAATGAAAATTCATTTAGAAGGCATGGGTTTTGATATTTGGAATGCTATAGAATCTCAATATAAAATTCCAAAAACTGAAATATCAACTTGGGATGAACCTACAAAGACAGTTTATAATAATAACTATAAAGCCATGAATGCTATGTACTGTGCTCTATGAGAAGAAGAGTTTAATATAATTTCTGCTTGTAAAACTGCTTTTGAAATATGGGATATTTTGGGTCTTTCTCATGAAGGAACAACCATTGTTAAAGAAATGCGATTGAATACTTATACTATTTAATATTATAATTTTAAAATGAAAATTGATGAACCTATTTCAGATATGTATCTCATGTTTATTGAGATATTCAATACAATGAGTACACTTGGAAAAGCTGTTCCAGTTAAGGAAAAAATTATGAGAATACTGAGATGTCTGCCAGAATGATGGAGGGGCACTTTTGTTTCAATCAGAGAGTCATGTGACATTGGAGAACTACCTATAAAAGAGCTTATTGGTAAATTAATGATGTATGAGGAAGAACTCAAGGTGAATAGAGAGGAAGATGATGAACCTAAGAGAAAATCCATGGCTTTTAATTCTATTGCTTCCAAGAGCAAAGGAAACGAGAAAATTCACATACAAACTGAAATTTCAACTAGTGAAGATTCTGATTCAGACAGTGATGCCGAAATGGCTCAGATAGCCAGAAGGTTTGAGAAATTTTATAGGAAGAAGAAATTTTTTAGAAAATCAAATTACAAAGGAATGTATGATAATAAGGTACATTAGATTAATGATTGGAAGAAAGCTGACAAGAATGATGAAATAGTCATATATGAGTGTAAAAGGGAAGGACACATCAAGTCTGACTGTCCAAAATTAAAATTCAAAAACAAATATGATTATAAGGACAAGAAGTACAAGAAATATATGAAAGAAACTTTGAGTGATTTAGAGGATAGCACAAGTGAATCTGAAGTTTCTGATTCTGATAAGAATCAAGCCAACATGTGCTTCATGACCAACACATCTGAGGTAACTTTAGATACTCCTGTTTTAAATTCCTATTATTCTGGAGATGATGCAGACTCTGATTCTGATTCTGAAAACATGACTAGTGAGGAATTATTTGAATACTGTAATATGATATAAGAGACATGAATTGAACTTAAGGATAAATACAAATCATTGAAGAAATATCATGCTCTCACTACTGCTTTTAAAACCAAACTCACTTTCGAAAAAGAGAAGAATGCTCAACTGTTAATGGAAAATATAGAACTAAAAATATAAAATGAGCAACTTAGAAAAGACTTAGAGAAGTTCACAAATGGAAAGGATACACTAACTCAAATGATAGGAAAGCAAGTGGCACCAAAATACACTACCGGAATAGGCTACGAACTAGGACAGAGACAGCTTTTTAATAATAGATTTATTCCTAAATCTGGACAGAATACTGCTAGTTCAAGTCTGGAAATCCCTATGCTTCAACAAGTTATTCATATGGTTATAAATAAAATAAACATTATCTTTCAAAATATATTGAATCTGTAAATTATATGAGACCTATAAGAAAAATATGGGTACCTAAAGCTTTGATTGCTAACATTTCTAGACCCAAGAAGATCTGGGTACCAAAATCATTTCCTTTCTAAACCTGTTTTACAAGAAACCTGTTTGGAGAGTTCTCACAAGTAGGTATGGTACTTGGATAGTGGATGTTCGAGACATATGTTTGGAGATTATTCATGCTTCAAAAGAATAATAAAGGTTGATAGAGGCCATATCACCTTTAGTGAAAATTCTAAAGGAAAAATCATTGGTCAAGGCCAGATTGGTAACTCTAATTCAGTTCTAATTTCTAATGTTTTATTTTTTGATAGACATAAGTATAACCTGTTAAGTATTTATCAATTATGTGATGATGGATTTAATGTGAAATTTGAAAATAATTACTGCAATTTTTTTAATTCTAAAAATGCTTTAGTATATTCTACTTTAAGAAATGGACATGTTTATGCAATTGATTTAAATTGTTTAGTTAAGAAAATTGATACTTGTTTAAATTCTTTTCATAAAGAATATTGGCTTTAGCATAGATGATGAGGGAAATTCAACATCTATTCACTTAGAAAATTAACTAGGAAGAACTTAGTCAGAGACCTACCTAAACTTGAATTCCCAAATGAAAAAGTTTGTAATCCTTTTCAAAAGGGAAAGCAACAGAATGTTTCTTTTAAATCAAAGAAAGAAGTTTCAATTTCTCAACCTCTCGAGTTGGTTCACATGGACTTTTTTGGACCTTCAAGAGTTTCTAGTTTAAATGGGAAGCATTATGTCTATGTTCTAGTAGATGACTTTTCTAGATATAATTGGGTATACTTCTTATCTCACAAAAGTAAAGCTTGTTCTTACATTGTTAAATACTCCAAATCTATAGAAAATATTAGTGGACTTAAGATTAAAACCCTGAAAAGTGATCATGGATGTGGGTTTGAAAATCATGAGTTTGAATCTTATTAGTCACACAATGGCTATAGTCACAACTTTTCTGCTCCTAGGACACCTCAGCAGAATAGTGTGGTAGAAATAAGGAATAGAACCCTTCAACAAATAGCTAGAACCATGCTTATTGAATATGTCATGCCTATTTACTTTTGGGCTGATGCTGTGAATACATCTTGTTATATTATTAATAGAGTCTTAATTAGACCAGTTCTTAAGAATACCCCATATGAGTTGTGGAATAATATAAAACCTAAAGTTAGTTACTTTAGAGTCTTTGGCTGCAAAGTTTTTATTCTTAATACAAAGGATAATATAGACAAGTTTTCTTCTAAAAGTGATGAAGGATTTTTTCGTGGTTATTCATTAACTAGAAAAGCCTATAGAGTCTTTAATAAAAGAACCAAATGTGTGGAAGAATATGTTCACATCAAGTTTGATGAAACTGATCCACATGAGCCTAAAACCTCTCTTGAAAATCTTGAGGAAGCTTTGAGTGTTCTGGACCTTAATGATAAATCTAAAGAACCTGTTGTAAAAACAACTAGTTCTAGACATATTCCAGAATCTATTGATATAGAACCCGAACATGGAGGTGAACCTGAAATTTCTAGTCCTACCTTTACTAGATCAATAAGGATTCTAAAGAATCTTCCTTTGGATGCTGTTATTGGTAATCTTCATACAGGGACAGAGACTAGAGCTTCTCTAAGAAATCAGGATGAACATCAAGCCTTTATTTCACAGCTAGAACCTAAAAATGTCAATGATGCTATCAATGATGAATTTTGGGTAATGGCTATGTAAGAAGAGTTGAATAAATTTGAAAGAAACACAGTCTGAGAATTAGTTGACAGACCTAAGGAAACTTTAACAATAGACACTAAATGGGTTTTTAGAAACAAATTTTATGAGTCTGGAAACATAGTTAGAAACAAATCTGGGCTAGTTGCACAAGGTTATAGCCAAGAGGATGGTATAGAATATGAGGAAATATTTGCACATGTAGCTAGATTATAATCCATTAGGATCTTACTTGCCTATGCTGCTCATCTGAATTTCATGTTATATCAAATGGATGTCAGAAGTGCTTTTATAAATGGTTTTGTTGTTGAATATGTTTTTTTTTAAAAACCACTTGTATTTATTAATCCTCATTTTCCAAATCAAGTTTTCAAACTTTCTAAATCTTTATATGGTATAAAACAAGCTCCAAGAGCTTGGGATGATAGACTTAGTAATTCTCTTATTTCAAAAAGTTTTACTAAAGGGATTGCTGATCCAACACTTTTTATTAAAAGAATTTCGAAAGATGTATTAATAGTACAAATCTATGTTGATGATATCATTTTTGAATCATCCAAACACTCCTTATGTACTGATTTTTCAAAGAGTATGCAAAATGAGTTTGAAATGAATTTAATGGGAGAACATAAATATTTTCTTGGATTTCAAGAGTTTCAAAATGAAGATGGTATTATTTTGAATCAATGTAAATATAAAAAGGATCTTGTAAAACATTTTGGTTTGGATAGTATTAAGTAATGTGAAACTCCTATGAGTACAATTTGTAAATTGGATGCAGATGAAACTGGGAAACCAGTGGATCAAACCAATTATAGAGGTATGATTGGAAGCTTACTTTACCTTACTGATAGTCGAACAGATATTATGTTTAGTGTGTGTATGTGTGAAAGATTTCAAGCTAATCTAAAAGAATCTCATTTAATTGTTGTTAAAAAAATTTGTAATTATCTTAAACATAATGTAAACTTTGGTTTTTTTACCCAAAAGGACAACCCTTTGAGATAATGAGTTATTCAGATACTAATTTTGCTGGTTGCAAGTTGGATAGAAAAAGCACTTCAAGAACATGTCACTTATCGGGAAGACCCTTAGTATCTTGGTGTAGTAAAAAGCAGAATTTTATAGCATTATCCACTGCTAAAGCTGATTACATAGCTACTAGTAGTTGATGTGCACAAATTCTATGGATGAAACACACTCTTTTGGACTATGGATATGACTTTAAGCATGTTTCTATCAACTATGACAACACTAGTGAAATAAATATCTAGAAGAACCCTGTTTATCACTCTAGGACCAAACACATTGATGTAAGGCACCATTTATTGAGATATCATTACCAAAAGGGTGATATTATTCTTGAGTATATTGGTACTGAACATCAATTAGCTGATATTTTCACTAAACCTTTGAGTTCAGATAGGTTAATTTGCATTAGACATGATTTAGGTATGTTTAACCTTGATCGGTAGCTAATCTCACTGATTTGAAATTATCACCGATGTTGAATTCTCACCGATTTGAAATTTTCACCGATGTAAAATTCTCACCGATGTAAAATTCTCACCGATGTGAAATTCTCCCCGATGTAACCCCACTGATAGAAATTCGCACCGATGTGTGCGCTGTTTTAAAACATCTATCTAACGCCAGAATATGAATTGTTTTTAATTTATTTCATTTCATTTATTTATTTTATGATTCCTAAATGATAAAACTAAAGTCCTAGCTACTTCTAAATCCACCGAGCCTTAAACCATAAACCTCGATCCTTAGCTCCTGAATCCTTAGAGAACCCTAAATCCTTTGAAACAGTGATGGATAAAACCAAACTTCCTAGAATCAGATATGACTCTGTTGAGCTGAAAACAAAGAAGCAGACGACCGAGCAATGACAAAGTGGTACTGGTAGTGTTGCTAGAACATGGTCAGGGAGAAGACCAGTGAATCCTCATCTGCAAAATCAAGTTATTGTGATTGAAAAGGAGCTGTGTGTAGAATGGTTGATGCCTAGAAAATCCTTAGTGATCGAAGTAATTGAAGATCAAAAATGGGTAGAGTGTTTTTCAACAACAATGGTCCCTACTTTCCCAAATTAGTGAAATTGTTTTATGACTTTTTAACCTTTGAGAAATTAGAGAATGAAAATCGAGTAACCTCTTTTGTGAATTGAAAGGAGATGTCGTTTTCATCTGTTGAGTGGGATGAGTGCTTAAAAGTCCCACATGAAGGTGTATCTGGATATGTCTCGAGAGCCATGCCACCTACCAGTGACATTTTCGATTATGAGACTACTTTGGAAGAGTTGACTGGTGATGGAAGTCAAAGATAAGTAGTTGCTGCAGAAATGGATGGAGAGAACAGATTGTGGTTTAAATTCGTTCAGAAAGTCTTGATACCAAGGAGAGGAGACTTTTTCAATTTGAGATATCAGGATATCTATCTCCTCCACCTCTTAAGAAATTGTGTAAAAATTAATTTGTGCACATTTCTGATGATCCAAATGGGAGATATGATGAGGGTGAAATCAAAGACAAATTTCATATTCTTTTCTAAGTTGATCTCTGTGATGATTAAAGTAAAAGGGGTAGCTGAGTCTAAAGATGAGACAGTAGTAGTCAAGAACAATTTTTGTATTACATCTACAGTCTATAAATACATGAGGATCAATTGGAACCCTTGGAGTAGAGAATGGGTCAATGATGACCAGAAGGTGTTTGACAAATTCAATCATGTGGATCATCATTCAAGACCAAAGGATGTGAGGGATCCAAGACTGGGACCTGATGAAGAAGAGCCAGAATATAGTGATGATTCAGAAGAGGAATATTCCTCTGCTGATGAAGGAGGAGATCCTAACTTACCTCCTAGAAAAACTCCTGAAAATCTTGATCAACAAAAATCAGATAAGGAAGAAGTTTCTTTAGAGGCTGTTGAAGAGGCTGTTGTACAGAATGAATAAGATGTTCATGAGAGTAAATCATCTCTATCAACTAATTTGAGCCTGAGTCCAGTGATCAGACAATCTTTAATACCTACAACGGATGAAAATGAGGTTGGCATTCCCTTACCTAATCTAGAAGACCCTCCTGCTATTGCAGAGGAAGATTTGATAGTGGAAGATTCTCCTCAGGATGAAAGACCTGCTGAGAATGTTGCTGAGAATGCTGTTATCCTAATTGAGGATGCACCCATTGAGGGGGATCATCAAACCAAACTAGGAAGTGTTAAAATGGATATCAATATTGAGGACTGGGCAGAAGACCCAGGTTTTGATGTTTGTGGTTTAGACTACCCTTATTCTGACAGTGAAGCATCTCTCAATAGACCAAAAATCGTCTATGAGGTTGAGACTGAGTTTCCACCAGAAGATGTAGTCATAATGCATGACCTGGATACTTTAATGAAAATTCTTATGGACAGTTTTGTGGAAGAAGTAAAGAAGATGGAAGTTTCTCTGATATCTTCAGTTCAATCGGTTATGACTGACTTAGTGGTCAGTTTAGCCTCTGAAAGAACATCTGCTGTAGTTTCAATTGCTAATTTAGATACCAAGGCTGATCTAGAATCCTTAAAGGATGAACTAAAAGAGTCTTTTAGTGCATTAGTTGTTGCGATAATGATTAGTTTTGCTGAAGAGACTAATATGTTGGAAAGAGCTTTTGAACTTTATCTTGCCTGTAATTTATTATCCTTTACGGGTGAAATAGTTGAAGAAGTTAAAGACTGCCAGGCACAAGTTTCTATACATGAAGCAGATCATGAAGCTCTAAAGGAATCTGTTGTTTCTTTAGACTCTTACATGAGCTCAAAATTCCAAGAAGATAAGGACTTAGCTTATGTGAAGAGTGTTGTAAGCCAGATGGTTTCTGTGTTTGAAAGTTTCAAAACATCTATGAAAGATCATATTAAAACCCAGGATTACCAATTTCCAAATCCTTTCAATGGGTTGACTAAAATCTTGAAAGAGACTATATCTTTCTCTGTTGGTTCTCTTGGATCTAAAACATCAGTGGTTTTGAATCAGTTTTGAGATATGATGAAGGAGGTGCTTAGTTCAGCTTCAACCAGTGGATCTGTGGACTCATTCAAGCTGAGCAGATTTGTGCTTTCTACTAGAGATTCTGCTAGAGAAATAATGAAGATAGTCCAAGACTATATGATATAATCATATGCCTCTTAGAAAGAAGTGAAAGATAAGGTGGACTCTTATTTCTCTATGATTTTCATCAAAAATCAACTCAATAATCACTTCAAACTTCTATTGGAAAATATGAAAATACCTCCAGTGAATCAAGAATTCCGAGAACAAGTTAGCAAGCTTAGATAATTGACTCCAGCATTGGACAAGTTTATGGAGAACAATGATGACTTTATATATTCCATAGAAAGAGGAGGACGAATAATTATGGACTTTAGAAATCTGTTGTTTCCTTTTCTGCATGTTGATGCTAGGCTAGTAATTTTACCTTGTGCCTTGCCTGCCTATACCTCTGTTTCCTCTCCAGTTTAAATGACTCCTGCCAAAGCAATTCGATGCCTCACTCCTATGATCACACAACAGACTCCTCAGTACAGACTAGGAATAGTTTTTGTGGCTCAACCTCCTTTGATCATTTCCAGAATTCCTAATCCTTCTCTTGAATCCTCTTCTGACCCCAAAGTAAAATCTCACATTGAGGATGTGGATTGAACAAGTGGCTAGACTGTTTGATAGGAATCCACTATATTTTATGTTATGTCTCTGTACCTTTTGGCAAACCTCTAATACAATTGTCTCTCCTTTCGTTCTATTTGTGCTACTTTTTCTATTTCTTATTATTTCCCGCTTTTTGATTATCACAAAGGGGGATAAATATTTTACAATGCTTTTACAATGGGGGAGAAAAACTCTCTAAGTATCAAAGAGGAAGACATATTCACCCAGGGGATAGATATTAATGAAAGGGGGGACATTTTATCTAAGAGTTCTCATGCTTTGCCTCCTTCATAACTCTAAATTTTATCCTCTAATACCAGTGCTTTTACTCTCATCCTCTGATATCATTTCATTTAGTTCTCTGATACTACTAAATTTTACCTCTAATTTTATGGGCTTCTTTCTTTTATCTCTGATACATTTAATTCTATCTCTGATAAATTATTTTTTATAACATACTTTTTTCTCTGAGAAAATTGAGTTTAATTATATATCCTCTGATAAATTTTTTAAAAAAAAGATAATATCATAAGTTGTGATTATCAAAAAGGGGGAGATTGTTTACCTAAAATATTTTAATAATCCCAATCATACTTTCATATACTTTGATAATCCCAATTAATCTTATCTATATATTAATTCTTTCAAACCTATGAGATTATATGATCAAGATGATAATAATATTAAAATAAATCCTGAGATATGTTAATCCATGTCTATCTATGTTTATATGAGTTCTGAAGTAATTCTAACCCATTCTGATATGTTTTTCATAAAATAGATAAGTATTAAGTCATTGGTCTGCATTTAGCTAGAGCTACCGGTACTCAGTCTACCGATAGACTCAGTCTACCGATAGACAGAGTCACTGATACACTAAGGTCACCGATATGTACGGAGCTACCGACAGACAAACATACCCAGAGCTACCGATAGACAGAAGTCTACCGATATAACTAGTTCACATATAGTTACCAATACAAGTATAGTCACCGATATATTGAGCTACTGATTGAAGCCTTTTGATAGTATAAGTCTACCGATACGAGTGCAAATAGCTAACGATACAAGGAGCTACCGACGGAGCAATAGCTACTGATGGATAAAGAGCTACTGATAGAATCAGTCTATCGAGCCACCGATAGAGCAAGTCTGACAATAGGAGATACTTATACCTAGAGCTACCGATACCAACAACCTACTGATACAAGTTCAAAGAGCCACCGATGGAAGTTTCTGCTACACAAAAGGCCACCGTACACTTTTACCAACATGACATACTAATGATTGACCAACCAGTCAAACCCTATACTCTATACTCTCTTCATAATATTTATTTATTAAGCTAACGTTTACATTTGTTGTTTTTAATGCAGTTAATGTTATTTAATGATCTTTGTTTCAATGTCAGGGAACCGTACCTAGTACCCATGAAAAAAAGTAATTATTCTTTTAAGCTGAAGCTGAAATCTATAAAGGGAAGAAAAGAGAACACTGGACATATGCGACACAGAAAGAACACATTGGACATACACTTTTTGGAAAAGAGAGTATCAAGTCACTAAGAAGACACATGAAGGGTGAAAGAGACAAGAGCTGAATAACATTCAAATGTGGAGCATTTTTCACTAGTCTAAATCCATACTCCATGAATCCTAGACATACATGAAGAAGCTTAATCTAGAAGATATCACAATGTGCATCGTGAGTGAAGAACTACAATAAACAATTCATGCACTCAGGCTGCTAAGCTGGGCCAAGAACCAAGGACGAAAACGACACTCTGTTTTCTGAACAAGAAACCAGAGAAGGACTCAGAAGCATTTCTGAAAAACCAAACGAGTCCAGAGATGCACTGCTATTCACTAAAGTATTTCTAAACTCAATCATACTTATCTTAGTGATTTTATCTTTATATTTTGAGCAGTGTGTGTACCTTGTTTATTTTACACACACACTGTCTCTTAAGCTAAAATGGAGGATTCTCAAATCCTCACTCAAACTTCATAACGCTTTTTTCCCAGTATGGATAGTTGTAGAGGTCGAGTAAGACCTGAACAGCCTATGTGTTGTTGTTTTTTTTCACGAAGAACTGTGGTAGAGGTCCATAGACCTGGATAGTATTGTACTATTGTTTACCCACGATCCAGGGTGTGGATCAATTTATATATATGGTTGAGAGGAATAAGTCTCATCTTGAGACTGAACCTCTTGGATAACTTTTCTGTGCATTTTAATTGATGTCTATAAGTATACTATATATTTATTTCATATTCCGATGCAATTACTTTGAAATACAAAACTATTTTAAAGCTACTTTGATAGTTAAATTAGTAAGTGTTTATACTTATTGTAAACCATTAAGTTAGTTTCAAAAGTTAATTTGATCTTTAGATTAAGTCAACTATGACCTAATCAATCTTTGAGAAACTGATTGATCATTTACACTCTGCATAGATTCACTGCAGTTTAACATTGTTTTTAAATTGGGGCATTTTAAGAGAAATATTTTTAACAGAAATTTTTATTAGAACTAAATTCACCCCCCTCTTGAGTATCCACTCCGACCTAAAAATATATAATAATACTAGTATATAACATATACTAAGATACTATTATGTTTATGTTATAATATTTATCCGTCACCTTATCCATAAAATTGGAAACAAATCCATCGCTCGTGTGTACAGGGGAGTACTGACTCGTGAACCAATGCAATTTTTTTTCCATAACTTACTCATATAGATAATAATAATGATTTAAATAATGAATATATATGATATATTTGAAATTATATTAATTATTCAAACTTAATATTTCATCATCTTTTATACCATGTATCCAATTAATATAGTGATATCTCCGCTCATGGATATATACGACCTACCATCTCTAGGAAGCAAACCGAATAATTTTACATTTAAAAAATTTAATAATGGTTACAATATATATATATATATATATATTTAATGATTAAATATGATATTTTTAACATTAATATAATTCTGGAGATGATTATTTTATAACATATTTCTAACAACTATAAATTTCATTTCAAAACACGCATGAGAAAATATGGAAATTAACACCCGAAACATTAGTAATAAAAAGTGATTGTTAAAGAATGGGTGGTAAAATGTTATAGGGGTATCATTTATGATATTATTGATATTAATATGGTTTAGAAATAAATAAATAAAATTATTAAAACCATTATATTTTTTGTTTAATCATGATCAACTAAAGGTATGTTTGAGTGATGGGATTTCCTCTTAATTTGTATTTCATTACGATCTATTTATGAATAAGATATTATTCACTTTTATGGGGAGAATAAACTACCCCTTTGATATATTAAAAATTAACACATATTAATTAATTATTTTTAATTATTTAATTAATGTTTTTTCTATCAATGGTTTACAATTTTAATATTAACATAGTGGCTAGAATCTATTTTATAATCCCACATTATTATGAGATAGATTTTACTTTAATTGAATGAATATTATAATTTATCTTTCAAAAAATAATAAAATTTTATTATCCACCATATATTTAATTAAATTCCATATTTTCTTCACAAATTTAATCTCTTGGCTACATGAGTCGTGTAATAAAAATTTTAAAATACAAATATTGATTTTATTTCTCCTTAAATCGGAAATATTTTTCTTCCATGTCAATGTTTCTTAAATTTGTTTTACATAATTATTTTAATTTGAAAAAATGTATAATCAATGAAATATTACATTATCTCGAACTTTTAAATAGGTTTTACTGTCGTATTTATAAAATTTATTTAGAAGGTGATTTTTTATAAAGTGTAATTAAAGATGTTTTTTAGAAAATACAGTGATAATGAACTTTCCTCCCATCATAACTATTTTACAAAATATAGCTTATTCTATATTTTTTCAATGGTTTTCAAAGTAAAACTCTTTTATGAAATATTATTTCAATATTTCACTTCCATTACCTTTAGTATTTCAATGTAAATGGTTTTTTACAAAAATATATATTCATAACTAATCATTAGTCACCCCTTTTCTCTTTTTTAATATTGATATTTTTAGAATTATCTTCATAAAAACACATTCATTAATTAATTTTTCATTATATATTATAATTATATTAAATATCAATATTATTTTTATCATGGAGATGATTATTTCCAAAAATATATACTAATTTTCCATATGTTGTTTACTTTGAATATTATTTGACTAACTTCTAAAATATTTTCAAATCAGTATCCTTTAATCAGTTTAGATATTTTATGATAATAATTATAGTTTTTTCATTATATTGACCATTTTATATATGAATAATTCATTAAAAGTTTAGTATTTTTTGGATCCCAAAATTATATAGCCACTCCCTGCATTGATAGCTCTCATGAGAAAAATCTGTTGGCCAAATTAATTTGGATTTACTCTTATTTTTAAAATATCATAGAACAATTTCATAAAGGTATATATTTCATGTTTTATAAGATCATGACTTCCAATATTAATTATTTTCATCATTAATAATTACTTTATTGTTATCCATGATATTATTGTATTCATATTATCCATGGATGTATTAATTTATTGGTTAAATGGAATGTGTGTTCAGTTATTTACCTTGACATATTGATCATTCCATATATAATCATTATATTATTTTTCATTATTAATTGGTATTTATATTTTTTTATTTATTATACCATATTTTTTATGTCTAATTTACACATGATAACATTTTTTTTTGTAACCCTTAATGAATATTTAATATCACCCATATTTTTCCCTTCTGGAGGATGTGAAGAAGAATTCATTCAATGAGTTCAAGGATTCCAAATTATATACATTACAATGTTTCTTATTTTATTCCCAATATAAAATTCATATCATATACGTATATATTTCTCCAAAACTACTAAACTGATCGGTCCTTCAGGATTTGACAACTTGAATCTATTCTAATGTAATAAAGTAACATTCAGCTCTGGGTTACTGGAGTCTATGTTTTTGCACTTTAATTTTATATATCCTTAACTAATATGTATCTTATTTCAAAAATCCATACATGTTTTTTAAAAAATATCATTACACATACTAGAATTACCATTCCTAATTCTTCTTTTACCTTTCCTTGTTAATCAATTCATCAATCCCTTTTTATTTTTCATTAATTTGAAAATGAAATTAGTCAAGTGAGTTATCTAATCTTTTTTAATTCTATGTGGCTAATGAATGGATGAGTTCTAATAAATAGTAATACTCAATTTCAATGCAATAAATTTTTCTATTTAGTATATTCTATTAAAGTGTTTTTTATCTTTAGTTATTATTGTAGCAATGATCTAATGAGTTATTCCAATGTAAACTCCTTGAAATACATATTCTCATTTATAGCATACCTCCTCATATACCACTTCTTTTAAAATTTTCATAAGTCCCCTTCAACTATAATTTTATTATCCAGCACGTCTCTAAGAAAATGCATTAAATTTATGATGATCATGAATCTATGAAAAATTTTATTCAACAAATCTCTTTTTCTCATTCTAAAGTATGTGTACTTAATATAGAACATTTCATTTTTTTAAAATATGCATGTATGTACTATAGTATGTGAATTTTAGTATCCTTCATTGGTCTTGAAAAATATTACATATTTATGCATGTCTAAATACACTTTAAAACATATCAAAATATAATGTAATCATGAATTTGGAATTTCAAACATATATTACTCTATCGTTGCCAATAAGAGTATTTAGATTAGAATGTGGTAGTTTCAATGGTTTTACCCGAACCTCCAAGTGATCAAATGTTAAGTGTTTAATATTATTGAATGACTTAATGAAACTTAATATCTATTTTTATAGTTACTAAAAACTCACTTTATTATTTATTTTTATTTTAATATTTTTATAATACTTCAAATTAAAAATTCTAAAAATAATGAACGAGGAACTAAATTTCCTTGTTTTAAAGAACTATTTTTTTTATAAATATATTTAAAATACTCATAATTCTACTACAATTACTTAATTATAAATATAAAAGGATTATATACATATTTTTAAACTATATTGGAGGATAAATATGCTTTGTGACATTTCCAAATTTGTCCTAAATCTGTTCCATATTTAATGTTATATAAATATTTCCCAGTTTATATTTTCATCTATTAGTTAGGACAACATGATATAAATTTATCATAAATAATTTATTCTTAGTCTGATGGATATCCAAAAAAATATCAATATTTAATTAAAAAATAATGTTAAAATTGTTTTCTGGAAGCCCTAAAAAATTATGGAACTCACTGTAACATTTATGTAATTTTGAGATTTTTAATAATATGTTGACAACTATTTTCCAGTGATATATGATGATATTAAATTCAAATTAAATAACTATGTGATATATATTAAACTAAAATAAATTGTCTATATTAAATTCAACATGAAAAATATAGAATATGAAGTTTAAAGTTGTTAAAATTTCATCGAATCTGCTATATAAATATGTAATGAATTTTTAGTATACTATGAGAAAATCAATAAAAAGGATAGATATTATATTACAAAGAGTAAATGAAGTCATACTTTTATAAAGTGAAATATTTTACTAGAATTTAATGTATTATTGAAATAAATTGAAACTCTTATGAACTTGATGGATGTCATGTCAATAGAAAAGTAAAATCTTACAGTGTTGGAAGTTTTTATAATTTAAAAAAAGCAATAGAATTATATAGGAGATATAAATTATTATGATGAAAGTCTTTCACTGTATAATAATGTCTTATAATATGATGGATTCAGTGACTTATGATGGGAGAAGTCGCACAAAGAGAATTGAGAAGACCTAGAGAAATGACATCTCATGGAAATAACTATAAAGTATTATGTTTCACTATAAATTATTGTGAAATGATGTTTACACTATATGACTCAATCAATAATTGATGTTCCCTTATTTTTTGATATCTGAAGATTCTGCACACATAATTGTGATATCATTATCAAATTTCATGTATCTATTTTATATATGAAATAAGAATGGTAAACTGTGACATGTATTGTAATTTCATGGTTCTTTCAATCTAAGAGTTTAGAATATTTATAAAATGGTTTCTAGGCCTAGGCATTAATATGGTGTTATATTTTTAGTCCTGTTGTGCTCAAAATTAATTTTTTTAAAAAATTAAATATATTCGTATCACACAATTCCATTTTTATCTAAAAATTGGAATAATTCTTAAATGGGGGTCTGAATCAGAAATTAGATGGCACCATTGATCTCAAAGAATGGGTTCTCCCCTAGCGGTGACAAAAAAATCTGTTGATGTTGGTTGTTTTTATAAACCAAAATCATGAGTGAAAAATAAATAATTAAATCAACTTATTTATTTTATTATAATTGATAAAAAATACATAAAATTCTCTTTAAATGCATGGTTATGAGAAGATATCAGGGTTGGTCACAAAACCATATAGACCTAGAGGAGTGTTGGATTGCATCATTCTTGAAAGACGACATCAGATCAGATAAGATTGAGGATTGTGTGATAACGCTACTCTAGGATATCATGAATGATAATAACATGTATTTTATATTCATTAGTGATCAATAAATCCAAAGGTACGATGTTTTGTGGTAGATTTATCCCCATCTTATATATTTTGAAGAATGTGAATCAATTGACTAATGGATTGATTTGTGGATCATCCTTTTTAAAGGTATGGGATATTTATAGAATTTGGTGATAATGATTAGTTATTTGTTTATTTTTTCAATACATCTTCATTCATTTTTCCTATGACCATAGATCAAGATAGACATAAAAAAGTATAAGGTTCCCCACTTTTCTGGTTTATGGTTCTATCTCCCCATTCTATGTGTCTTCATCATTGGAAATTTTTTTGACCCATAATTCAATGAATTACCAGTGAATAAGCATTATGAATTCTATCTTTGGCATAAAATATCATTACCATGGGTTTGGTAAAGATATTTTGTGACACTTTATAGTATATGGCTATGAAAGCTGATTTAGGATGGATCAGGAGTCATTTGTGAGGGTTTTGGTGTGAAGGATAGATGGTATTTGACTGAGGTGGTTCTTTACAAATGTATTCAGATTGAATCTGACCAGTGCTGTCTTGCATGTTTTTTCAACCTCAGATCCACATCTTATAGTGAGATTCGGGTTGGAATTGGTGGTTATAGACTTCTCAGGTGAAGATGTGTGAACATTTGGGAACTTCTGTTAAGAAATATATTTCACGACATGTACTCCTATTAAAATAAGTCATGTAGTCCATTTCTATGCATATCTAGTGTTTCAGTATAGATACAAGGATGATATATTATGTGACCCATATCACGTGTCAGGTGAACCTTATCTTACCAGCTCAGAGTGTACAGGGTGTACATTCCCAGGAGGCCATGTAGTGTTTCACTATATCTATGTCATGTCGCATGCCATGTAACATGTGGAAGATGTATCTATGTGTACATGGAGTACATGCCCAGGGGGCCAATTGGCCCAAAACACTATGTACTTGGTAATTACACAAGTAGGATAGAGTACACATATTTAGCTATGTACTCGGAAAGGGCCAAACATATGGACACAGTCCGTTGAACACATAAACATGTAGAATGGCATTTAATGTTCCAGGGTAACTTATACTTGTCGTGTACCCTAGGGACATGCAGTGTACTGTTAAAAGTACATGCCAAGTTACCATTAGACATGGGTAGGTCCAGGAATAGTGAGATATGGTTTGTGCCCCCAGTGACACACTATATACTACTTTGAGAAAAAGTTGGATTCATCTATCTCATTAGCATAGCTTCAATGAGATATTTTGTGAGATTCCCTGGACTATTATTGGTTTATTATGTTCCCTTTGTCTATTATTATGATGTTTTAGTGAATAATCTTCTTCATTTCATTATGTATGTCCCTAATATAGTTTCATTATGATCTATGTAGTGAGGGAGAGATCCATTATTCTATATTTAGTCAACTCAAACCACTTTGACTACTGACTAAGTGGATTAGAGCATGCATCCCTTCAAGAGTCCCGAATGTATACTCGTTATAATTCATGTTACATTACATGAGGTTTTTTGGAATTATCATGAGTAATATTTACAAAGGACATGTCAGTCTTAGTGATACACATCGTGTACACCGAAGGACACATTGTATAATCCTTTGAGGGAATGATTCATTCCTCTTTCTCCTTATCATAGCTTCATTGAGAGATTGGGTGACCTTTTGTCGGATAATATTGGTTGATTATGTTCCCTTGGTCTATTATTTTGAGTTTTCAATTCAGTATCACAATCATGTCATTAAGGGTGACCCCTCTAGAGCTTAATGATGATCTATATAGTGAGAGAGTGTTTCATTTCATAGGAGTAAGTTAAATCAAACTGCTTCGACTACTGACCTACTCCCATGAAGCATGTATCTCTCTAAGAGGTCATAATTGAAGATCATTCCCCATCATGTTACCATGTATGGGGTTTTTTCTAATTTCCATGACCAATATTTTTTTGGGCTTTCATCCCCTCTCTAAGAGGATGTTCCTAGTAGGGTCAGGTATCCCCCCAATGAGCCATGGGCATTGACCCCAATCTATATCTCGTGATCTAATTTTTTCAAAGAGGTATATTCTGATCAAGTTTGTATCTCGGATAAACCCTCTCAGTTTCCTTTTTGTCAAAATCTAATAAGAGTAAACTCTTGGATGATTTTTTTCATTGATAGTATTGCTAGTGTAGTCTGTTCTCTCGGACTATCATTGTATGGAACCTTCAAGAAATAATCCTAGGTTGGCATTAATGTTATGATCTTACCTTAAGACTATGTGTCTACTTTGAGTATATTGAGATGTTTAATTACATTTCTAACCTTATGATTGACATATCCTGATATGATCTAACTACTCTTCAAACATTTGTCTGGTTATTTCTTCGTGCCCTACTGGGTATTTCTATACTCACCTATTCTTGGGCTTCTCCCACACATGTCATGTCTTATTTAGACGGCTGACCTTTTTTTCAGAGTCCTTAAATTACTAGGAGCATGTGGAGTTGGTTTTGGATAGATTGATAATTTTTTAAACTAGTGTAATTAGACATTAGTCCCATCCCTATGAGAAGGTCATAATTTCCTTTCCATTTTAAGGTGGTCTTGTATTTAGGTCATTTTTTATACTTCCCAATACTTTATTCTAACCCCTGATTGTGGGAATATAGTGGTATGTATGCATTAATATCAGTTGTTTTATATTTCATCAATATATAGTCTTATATATTTGTGCATGCATACATGTAATTTAGGTTAATGTCTCCCATGTGTGTGATTTTTCTTCATAGAGCTAGTCGACAACACATAACCAAATAGAGGTGGTCTTGGAATAGTTTTGTCTCAAGCCCAATTGTGTTGGGTCATGGTAGAATGGTATTATTTAAGTACACATCCTAATTTTCTATGACATTACCTAGGTTTAGGATTGGAGTTTATAGTTTCTTTATTATAGTTGTGGGTTTTGTTGTTGGAACTAGGAAAACCGTGTTAAAGTGATTCAATATTGGATCTCAGACCAAGGTGTCTATTATTAGTGCAGTGGCTGATGTATCCATTAAACAAGACATTAATAACCTACTTGTTGACTCGTTATATGTAGGAACTAGTTTTTGGGAAAATATTGGTACATGAATCATATAGCAGTGGCTTGTGGTTTCCACATACTTCTTGAGTCAGTTCCTCGGATATACTCACTGACCGTGGTATGTCTTTATAATCATAAAGATACATCTATGATGATATTCAGCAGGGATTACAAGATAGATTCATGATTGAGACTAGATGAGTGATGAAGTTTTATATTAAGAACCTACTCATGAGGTATTTTTCTTCTAATGGGCACTAAATTGTACTACCCCGATTGATAAGAACAATGATATTTTTGTGGATTGGGCATATGATCATCTATATGTTGATTATTTGATTAATCTGTCAAGATACAACAATTTTATGTGTAGTCTAGGATGTTTATGTGAGTTCCAATGATAGATATCACTTACGTTCATTAATGAGACAGAACCTTAAGCGGTAAAGGTTTGACTTGAGGAAGTGTTCCATGTTTCTGTCATGTGCAGATCTCGACCGATTAGATGGATGCACTTTTGAACTATTTTCTCCATGGTGTTGTAGTTAGATATGATGGTACCAAAATATGGAACATCTTTGTTTCATTATAATCTTATGTTTTAGATTTACATATCACATTGGTTACATTGTATTCTATATCACTTCTCTGATGGTAGAGGACAGTTGTAAGCCTATGGTTTGAATACCCCACTTTGATGAGACCCCACTTTGATAGTGGTCCTTACAGTGAGACTTCTCCAGTGTGATATAGATCCTTTTTAGATCTCTATGATGGTAATGTTATATGTGACATTGTAAATTCAAGGAAGGTACATAATCTCTCCACTAAGACATGTTCTTGATATTCGATCCAAAACAGTGTGGGAAAGTTAGTTCTTCCCAATGTGGATAGTGTAAACGTGTTGTGGATGAGTCTGTCTAACTTGTGTGTTAGAGGTTGTTTGATATGATAATGTGTTGATGTGGGCCATATTTTTTTAAAACACATGGGATATGGAAAGGAAGAGTTTCATGTAAACAGAACTTGTAGAGTCTTTTAGTGTGGTTTGATGCACAATGTGTGTTTTCACTTCCATAGTTTCAATTTTCACCCAGAGTTATGAGACATTTAACTCACAATGTATCCCATGTTCATGACCTAGTGATAGTATTAGAGAAATTTTTCAGAACTCTTGTTTATGAGGCTACTGTATATATGATCAGGGATTTCATGATTCTACTGATATTGTGGCCTGACTCTGGGGAGAGAGGGAGAGAGCATCACATGGAAAATGTTCTATAGTAGCAGTTTTACATTGTGATATATTCCTCAATATGGACTAGTTCTGTACCATCCATGATCAGATGATTTCTACCAGTGAATGTACCAATTCTTCCAGTTTCTTGGGATGGATTTTCCTCATTTGATGAGGAGTGATCCCTAGTGAGGCTTGAATAGTCCCATTCATATAATCTTGTATCCATTTCTTTGTAAGTCATACACTATTAACCATAGTGTAGAATATTTTATGAGCTTTCAATTCTTGTGATGGTAGAGGATAATTAGGAAATACCTCTTGAGTATTTTTCCAGTTTACCTTACCATAGAGGGTATTATTTCTTCATGGAATTGCACTGTGGATGGCCTGATATCTATATCAGTATATTGAATAAACCGAGGAAGTTGTAATAGATTAATTTTTAGATATATGTTTACCAATAATTTGGATTTGTAAGACCCATTGTGATTTCATAGGAATCCATGTGTTGTTCTCCTAAGTGGTGGATGTGTTATTGAGGTTGTATGTGAAATAGTGTCATGTATACTAGGATACATGATGGAAAGTATCCACTCTTGATAATCAATGGATTATCTTTCTAAGGTATAGGAAAATTAGATTTTAGATTTTGACCATGGGATGGGTTATCACTAACTCCATTTTTTAAAGGTGTATATAATGAGTGTGGATTCATAAATATTCAGATATTTGTTTGAGTCCTTGGTGATACACTTTGGTTTATCGAACACTGTAGAAGAGTTTGAGAGATTTATGATTTTTACCCATGCCCTTTCTTGGTCCAGTTTTTATAGTAATTTATGATGGAATCTTTTTTCCATCAGCATCGTAGTCGAACCATGCGAGGAATATGAAGATTCAACTAGAATAACTCCAAAAGTGCTAGTTGTAGGGAAGCACACCTAAATTCAGTTCTTGATATATGGCCTCTCATACATGGGAGTGACAGTTGACCCTATAGAGGTTGAGGTACCAGGTGTTTGAGATCCACATTGGGCATGGTTGGGGTAAATTCACATATAGAGGTTTTGCATCCAATTTTGTCAAAAAATGTGATATAGTAGATTATCACATTGTAATTGACAGCATTTGGGTGAGGATTGTCTATTGTACCTCCTACTGATAGTTGTTACCCTTTGTTTCTTCTCAAATCCATCAAGCTGTGACTCAGGGATATCTATAATGAGATTATGCAGGACTATATATCCACTGGATACATTCCTAATGGGAATTCCTGCAAGGAGAGAATCTTATCATCTTTATTATAGGTACTGAGGTTGATTCTTATCACAATTCAAGAAGAGGTTTTAAGGAGGTTTTCTCTATTAGGGTACACCTAGTGGAGGTGAGGTTATACTATGTTCTCTTGGTATCGATTGGGAATCCAAGGGAGTTATAGTGAGTTTTCATGTTAAAATTATCCTCTCCTATCTGAGGGGGATAAATGATAAATATATATTGAAATTTTAGGACAATTGTGCATACTGGGTGAATACACATTCATTAATTTAAATTAGATTAATAAAATAGATTGCAATATCTGTTTAAATTTGTTCATGACCATACAATTAATGAAAATGAATCCATTGGTGAAAGTGAAATAAAATATTATTTCATTCTAATTTGAATGAATATTAACATGAATGCAATAATTTTATAATTGGTGGGATAAACATGATCCAACATCTACTCTTTACTCCTCTCTTCCCTATGAGAGATAGGGTAATCACTAAATAAAACATCATTTTTTAAAAAATTTTATAACCATTTAAAACTCTTGTCTTTCAACAGACCATGGTACAATAAGAATTGATTTTAATTTTAATGGGAGTCACAACATAAAAACCCAACATTTATAATGGTAAAATAACCAAAAAAAATTATTGAACAGAAAACCATATATCGATCAACAAGTAAATTATAAACAAATATGAAAATATATGAAACATTGAAACCAAAAAAGAAAATATGATCATTAAAGAACATATCAAAAATTGGATGTTAGATAATCTCATTTGGATGTTTTTTCCCATTATAACTCTTTTAAAATGACCCATATAGTGGAATAAAAAATAACAGCTTAAGACTTTTAAAACATTTATATTTCTTATTTTTGTTTCCTCTATCAATTTATTTTAATCAGAATTCATATCCATGTTCTTCTATAGTCATCTAATGTTCTCTATCACATGAGTGTTTCCTTATTTTGACCCACCCCTTGAATCATTAAATGTATTTCCATAAATTAAAAAAACATGTGTAGAAAATCAAAACGATGCCCAAAACATCATACTAAACAAATACTCCATCCAATGAAATAAATATAGTATGTTCGTTTTCATAAGTATAAACAAGATTGAGTTCATAAGGATCATATTTCAATATTCATAATGATTTAATATTTTTTTGTAATGTTAAGTTTAAAACAATATAAGGTTCATTGAATAATTTCATAAGTATCCTTTAGAAATAATTTATGGTTAATTAACATTGTTTTTTCAAAAAAAATGTATGTTTTAACTATAAATCCATATTATGTTTTTTTATAGTTCATAAGGTTCATTTGGCTATGTTTGATTCATTCCTCTATCAAAATTCTACTTCATATGGTTGAATTGTAAATTTTATAAGGTTCAGAAGTATCTTTTTATGGTTTATTACTTTGTTAAATAGTAACTATCAAATGTAAAAATAGTATATTTAAATCACTTATACAATTAATTTTGATAAGGTTTAATACATGGCCAAAAACATAAGACGTAAATCAACCTTATTAAATTTATAAAATGAAAAAAACAAAATATAATTAATAAAAAAGGTAAAAATTAGTTTTAAAATAATAATTATCTAATATTAAAATTTTGTCATATTTTAATATTCAAACATGAAATAAAATAATCAACACTTCAACACTATCAATCAAAAGATCTATACTAGCACCAAAGAAATAGTTTATGGAACTCTATCCAGTTTACATTGGGGGTCATCTAGTACACAAAACCCGGTTGTGCCTCTAGAGAATACTCCATATCTCAATAATAGAACCATACTCATGCTTAATTTAACATCTCATCATAGCCTTTAATAATACATCATGATTTTTAGTTACGGATAACTCAAATTCATACTTTGAGATGTTTCTTATCATTTCCCCTCATGATTATATATAATAAAAAGGAAAGAAGGATAAAATAGTGATTTCCTAGTTTATATCATGTTAAATATTTTATTCATAAACACTATTAGGAATATAAACTAAATCACACATAAGGTCCAATATCATCCTATCATATATGATATATTTCCATATCATCACTATGTTTCATATACATTTTGGGTTTTCTTATCTTATTGCATCATTTTGTAATTCCTATAATGTATTTAGGTGAGTATCTAATAAAATAATCCACTTAAACTCCTTGAGTGAGTAAATATATAATGTAGTAAATTAAAATAATATTTGAGACTAAGGAATCACATTCCTAATGTTAAACTTGTTGAATAGAGTATTCAATCTCTGTGTATTTTTTATATCATCAAATGTTATGATGAAAATTACATTTTTATATGGTTATAAATATTTATATATCCATAATAATCAACATTATTGAAACTACTTATATAAAAAACTACCATTAAATATTTTTAAACTAATTTAAAGATTTAAATTAATCATTTATTGACATAACCTAAAATATTTAGGATATTAAATTATTTTATATTTTTTTAATGTAATAATATTTTATTTATTAACATTGAATTTATTTATGTCCAGAAAAATTCCCACCAGCCTCTCAGATACACTATTCCATTCTAAATACTGTGCTAAGATAAAAAAAACTCTTTTATATTATTAAATACAATAAATTTTATTTAGTGGGAATATTTAAAAAATAAAATATTGATAACCATATATTATATGGTATTGTACGTGTTAGGTGAATTTTCTTGAAAAAAAAATTGTTAATTAAAATATTCCATTAATGGGTGGTGGGATTATATGCCCCATAAATTAAAAAATATCTTGAATAAACTTTTTCATCTGGGGTGATACATTATTATCATTATTATCTTCACATGTATGTTATATAATTTTATGAATCATAAACCATGTCTCTCAATGTTACCGTCTCATATTATTCATAGTAACTAAAAAAATCAACTTCTCTTACCAGAAAAGCTCAGTCAGAGAAAAAGTCTTTGACCATTTATTAAAATAACGAAAAAGTATAGAAGGCAAGAATAAAAAACAAGAGCATGAAGTTACATATTAGAAACCATACCCATCTCCATATCTGTCACCATCTCCATGATCAAACGCCTCATATGCGATAACTGATTCCCATTCCGAACTTTCATACTGCTTCAGGATCTTCGCATACTTTCTTTTGAGATTTCAATTCTCCAAATACACAAACTAATTAGAAGAATTCATCCCTCTACTTTTACTAATAGAGGATCTGGTAGGCATCAGCTTTGGCATAGAAGAATAATCCTTCCGTTGCCTTCTTCTTGGTGTGGCGGACACAACCCCCTTTATTCCCTGCTATAACCTTCCTTCCATACTGAACAAGATCACTAAAAGAAGTTCATCCTCGACCATCATTCCCCTTATCACTGTGAGATATGTCCCCCCATTTCTCGGGGACAACCCCAGACTCGTAGCCGCCATTCCCGCCCTACTCCTGACCAACATGATTGTTACTGTGAATCATTGTTAAAAATTGTGGCTTCACCACATGGTAATGATATTCAATCATCCCATTTTGTAAAAAACCTTCTCCAGGAACAACATATTGTAGATGCAACCCAACCGGCAACATACCTCCTGCAATCCTTGAATAAACCTTTATAGAGATTCCCCCATGATCCAATCCCTTATCACAAATCTAGATTTCATTCTGAACACACACCAAATACAGACCCATCACCCCACTGTCCTACACATCAGGTGTGACAGTCATCCGGCTAGTAGACAAATAAAGAGAAATCTGGCCCTTACCCTCTTCCAGTTCTTCATTTATCAGACTATAGAAACAATTACTGACTTCAATACACTCCACCTGCTGCACATGTTGCGTCTTCAGCCCAAGAGATCCACTCACCCATCCACCAGCTTCCTCCATAGAAGCCCCTGCATGTAAATCCATAGCAGATCCTTCCACAGCCACCTTCCCCCTCACTGGTACCAATTATTGGCCTCTGATCACTCAAACCGAATGGACAGCCTGCTTCACTACATGAGACACCCCAAGATCATTCGGAAGTCTTAGAAAAACCTCATCAACCTTCGTGTTCAGAGACTCATTCACTCCTCCCATCCACCTTCCAACCAGTGAAAAAGGTTAAATTCGAGATCCCTTATCCAGGTCATGCTTCCCCTGCTGAGAAATTAAGGCCACCACTTTTGTAGCCTTTGGGGCCAAAACCTCTGGCGGAACCACCTTCCTACCTCGGCAATTCTCCCTCAAATGCCAAAATTTAAATCACCGAGAGCAGTAATCAAACCAAGACTCAAAAAACGGACTCCTTACATCTAAATTCATCACTCAGAGCAATGAAGATAGGCTCAATCGGTGGTTTCAACGGGTCCACTTCAACAAAAATTCTCGGTGAAATTGGGTGACAAACACCCGTAGTCCTATTTCCCGAGCACAAATAGCAACCAACAATATTTCCCCGCATGTGAATAATGGAAGGATTCTGAAATGGAAGTAGTGGATCAAGAAATCTTACCCAAATTTCCATCATCGAGGAATCACGGTTCATATAGTGTTCATAGGACCACCGGAAGAGCAGGAAGCGACAACCATCACAGGTACGCCGGGAAGAGGACCAAGCCAGGATCAAATCTTCCTCCGAATCAAAGCGGACCATTATGTGTTTCGAATCAAGAAGAAGGAAAGTGGAATGCTTCTGAATATTCCATGAACCGAAGATAAATCGATCAGAGTATTCCACATGAGGATGTCTTTGCTTGAAGCGAGCTATCAGCGTTAGATTCAGCAGGGACGAAGCATCGTTGAACACCTGAGCTGTGACCGAGAGTTGCGGAATCCCTTCATGTAACTCAGGAACATTAGGGGTGAGATAAATTTCAGGGAACGAAGGAAGAATACCAGGCTTTGAAAAGGGAAGAAATCTTCGATTGCTAGAGGACATTGGGAATCCCTCCTCCACCATAGGAGGATGGAGCTACTCGGAGGTCATCTCCACCTATGGCGGCCGTTCCTGAACCCTAGCACCCCGTGCACTCTCCATCTTCCACATATCTTATAATATAAGACAAATGAGATAATTATACACATATCTTATTAAAATGTCTAATATTGATATATTTCTTTATAATAAATTCTATGATTCAAAAACCCGTTAAGTCATTATCTAAATTAAAACTACAAGATGGATCATTCCCCTCCTAAATTTCAAACTCAATATATTTACAACAAATGTAAAATATAGATTTGTAATCATCTAGATTTTAAAATGTTACATTATTCTTATAACATCAGTACATAATATGTACTATCTAAAGAGTTCCCAAAACTATGGTATTCCAAACAATTACATCATATAAAAAAAATTACCTAACTTCATAACACTAATTTTTGGATTCAGTGACATTGGAATGTTATTCTAAGATACATTGATAGAATTGATAACTTTCATTTTTTCTTTGATTTTAAAATACTACCCACATTTAATTTTAACATGGTATAGAACCTATATATACCTTGACCAATTCAACTATCCTTGTTACTTTAATAAATGGTTTCTTAAATTCATTAACATTGCATAAAGATTTCCATTATTGAAAAAATAATGATTTCTATATCCAAAAAACATTCATAAGGGAACCTCTTATGCCTCCAAGACATTCCCAATAACATTTATTATAAGAGCGAAGACCAACTTTACTTACTACATCATACATATAATGGTTTTTATATCTTTTTTTAATCATTATATGATTCTTATTGAAGAACCCAATATAATTAATAAAGAACGCTGTATTTTTTCAACTATTCACTAATATCCAATGATGTTTTGTGGATTTTTTATAAGGTTTTTAATGTTTTTGAGATAATTTTAAGTTAATATAATTGTCTTTTGAAGGATTTGAGGATAATTTTAATTTATTGTCAATTTTTAAAATGATAGAAAATATTCTATATGTACTACTATTTAGGAGTCATTATAGTACTCAATGATAATATAAAACAAGTAGAAGATTCAATGGACTTTTGAAGAGTAATTTTCAACTTTATAAGAGAACATGTCCACTTAAAAAGAGTAAATCTAAATTTAGTGTAGAAATTTATAACTTCAGAGGATTATTTTGGATATTTAAAAGTGTACGAAGAAGACATTGGAAGAGTCAATAAGACTTTACTAGATTTCTAACATAATTTAGAAGGATTAATACATGAGTTCTTAAGAGTCATTTAGACTCTGGAAGTAATATTATGAATGGCATGATAAGTTTTTATAAAGATTAGTTTGGACACTAAATTAGATGATTCTTAGTTGGACATCAAATATTCAAATTTCATACTCTTCTTTTAAATTTCATGTTCTAGTGAAGCTTTATAGAATTTTTAATAGATATTAATTGAAGATATTATTTTTTCATATTCATTGGATTTTCATATTAAAATAATTTTCATTATTATTCATGATAAAACATGTCAATTTTTCAGAATAAAATGAAAAAATATTATAAATCTAATAAATAAGGGAGTTTTTATATTTCATTAAGGAAATATTATTCAAATATTCAGGGGAATAAAAAATGAATAAAATAAGGGTGGTTAAAGAGTTTGATAATTTGGAAGATGATGTTTTCTGAACATAGAGACTTGTTGTATCAATAAAAGAATAGGAGATTGAAATTTTTTGATTTTATCATGATCAACAATATTAATGAAAGAATGATAATTACAGATCACCTACTAGTTGAAAAGAAAAAACTATTATGTTCTGTGTATATAAACTCAAGAACATGTTGATTATTTTTAAGGATTCATAAGAGAGTGTCGAAAAGCATGTCATCGTATTAATAATATTCTACAAGTCAAAGTTCTAAATATAGGAAAAATATATTATCTTTGATACTTCCACATTTGGTAGGATACTGATGATCTTATTTATAATTTAAATTTCATATATAATCTTAAAGATTTATGGTTCTATAATAAGAAATTTTACATCATATTCAAGAAGTGAATGATTCCAACCTTATGATGTAGATGATACAAACCCAAAGAGTGTGTATTATTGTGATGTACTAGTTCCCACAACAACAAAATTATAGAAAATAATTTTAATATCAATAAAAACTATAAACATTAAACTGTAGGCTCTCATATTGAGGCTGAACCTTTTAAAAAACATCTATATAGTATGTATTTTATTATTATTCAATACTGATGAGGGGGAGACTTGTAGATTATGGATCATAACCTTACTTAACCATAGGTGATTTAGTCATAAATATTTTTAAAACATGTATAACTAATTCTCTGCCTCTCCCTTATTAGAGTTACTTTCACTAATCTAGGAACATTATATGGTGTTAAAAATTTCTAGGTTTCCCCTGAGATGTAACTCTATCTAAGTTTATTCAAGGAGAATATGATTTATGTTAAAATTAGAGGTTTGAAAATATTATATGGGAAGAATATTCACGAATAAATAAACATAATGCCTATTTATTGTTTATCCAAAGGCCAAGAAGTGAGTGATATTGTGATAGTGGGTTTTATACCCCTAAAAAGATTCTCGCATGAAATTTATAGGTAAGGGAAACATTGAAGTAGATGGAAAATCCGTAATTATAATTCCATTAAACATGTATGATTGATTTTACACCAAATTAATTTGGGCTTAAGACACTAAAAGAAAGATGGATAAGCTGGAGAACATGTATGAAGGATATATCAAAAAATAATTAGTTAACAATATATATTTAGAGAGAAAAATTTAAATACATAAAAACTACTGAAGATGAGATGGTGTATGATAACATTTCCAGAGTTAATGGTGTAGTATGATATATAAGGGTCTTTGGAGGTAATCTGGAAGATATTTTTTAATTGTTAATAAATAAAAGAACAAATTTCTAGATATATTTGATCCAAATATTTTTTCCCTAAAATGGTAGACTTATCCCATGTTGAGTTTCACAATAGTCTTCTCAAGTATGAGATGAGGAGTGATAATGTTTATCTAAAATGGTATAAAGAGTAAATGGATTTCAATTCCAGTAATAAATTAGAAATAAATGAGGGGGGAGTTGACTTTTTCCTATAATAAATCATAAGACAAGTAAGTAAATATTATAGAATATAAGAGGTTAATGCTCGAATGGCCCGAAGGCCTTATTTTTATTTTTATTATAGATAATCCACCTTTTAAGGGTTGAAGGGGAACATGTACATGACCCGTAGGCCCAAGGCACAAGGCCCAACATGACCCGTAATACATGACCTGAAGGCCCAGAGGCATACCATGCCCAATACATGACCCGTAGGCCCAGCCCACTAGAACTGCCCCTCCCCAGCTTCTGCATCATTGATTTCCTTTAGCTCCACTCCTGTATTGCTGATCGGCTAGCATTGCCCTGTACAAAGCTGGACGGTTCCTGGTCCCGATGGTAGTTGCCATATCCTCTAATTCTTCCAATCCGGTTAGCTCTTCTTCTGGTGACAGCTACTGGTCCTCTGATCCTCATATGGGGCCTGCTCTGTGTGAACTGTGCTACTTTATGGTCTTCAATGGCCCAAAGGCCTTGTGGACCGAAGGCCTTTGATGGCCCAAAGATGTTGAGACCCGTAGGCCCAAACAGGTGGCCCAAAAGTCCAAATCGGTTGAATAGTCCTGCTGATACAGTACCAAAAGTTGTCTGCTACAGTACTGCTACAGTGGCCGGAAATTTTCCTCCACCCAGTTTTGAACCTGGGTTTAAGAGGTTAATGTACCTTCTATTTAGATGTAAAAAAATGGAAAGGTAAAGTAAAATAGAAAACATATAGTTACATGAAATTTATGGGCTTTCATTAGACACCTCACAACTTATTTTCCAAGAAACAATATTTTCATTTTTTATAATTAGAAATATGAAGAGTGACCTCAAAGATAGGAAAGAAAATGAATATCTAAGGAATATATGTCTTATGAGAAAAAACTGACGATTCGAAGAAGAAATAAGAGAACTATGTTGTGTAAAGAAGAGAATAATTTCCATTATCCTTATAGTAATTATGAATAATAATATACTTGAATGTTAAACAACTTCATTTAACTTTTTGAAGGAAAATAAGAAGTATAAATAAGTTAATGATAATGAGAAGAAACATTCATAGATCACTTGTTAGAATATTAGCTCGAACTATCCCTTGAATAAAACATTAAATATAATAAAGAAAATAATATCTTAAGAATGAAGCTAACTAGTTGATGAAAGATAAGGATTAGTTTAAAAATAGTCAAACTGAACACATTGATGAAATCATTTCTCGTAAATAGAAAGCTGTTGAGAAGTAATGGATTGTAAAATATTTTGAATGATAGTTGTTCCAAAAAATAAGAACATAACATTGTTGGTTCAGGGTGTCTTAAGGGTGAGAATACAATCAAGAGAATAGTAATTATTATTATAAGGATGTGCATGTAATGGTATAGTCTTCAAAAAAATATAAGAAATGTTATACATAAGTTTAAGTAAAATATACCATTCTAATACATGGAAATTCAAAATTTGTTTCAACTATTATTATATCTTATATAATATGATTTAGGTAAGCTAGAGTAAATAAAATTCTCCAATATGATATCAATAATAAATAATTTTAAGGTTTATTTAAAAAGGAAAAACATCATAAACCTCAGAAAAAGGAGGATGGAGTTTTACAAAAAATAAGATGGAACTGGAATGTGGAATAAATAGTTTCATATATGAATAAAATTTAAATGTTATTTTGGGACTTTAAGAGTTTTTTAGACAAAAATTTAATATATTTTCTAGTATAATATTTCTCTCCCATGGAACAAAATACAGCGAGAATTATTTGGGACCAATTTATAGAATAAAAGCAGCAAGTATGTAATGAATCGGATAGTGAAAGAATGTTCGTCTATGTTTCATGTAGAAAATAGTTTTTCATGAAGATATCAACAAAAAATTTTATAATAAAGGTCACTATGAATAATAATTTTTTTCCATGATACTATAATAGGAACAGTAGAATAATAGGAAAATAAGATTTATAGAAGAAATAATGCTGATAAGTCACTTACTGTTGACGTGCCTCTTTATTTCAATGTGAGAAATCCCTATATCCTTGATAGTGGATTATCATCACATATGAATAAATATTTTTATATTTCAAATAAAATATAATGGAATAATGGCAATTTAATGACTTTTTTAAATGAATCTCTATAAATATCATGGAAATCGGTTTATCTAGGATAGAACATTAAAAGTCGGAGTTTAAAGATGTGTTATTTGTATATACTATCAAACATAACATGTTATGTGTGAGATATCTTTTTGAAGAGGAGAATTAATTAATTATCACAAGAAAAACTTTCGTCATCAAGAAAATTATAAATAGATAATTCATCATCAAAGGTGAGAGGATACATATGATTCTTTTCTTATAGGTCAAAATATAAATTTACGCCACCTCAGTCCAAGAGAATAAAATATTCTTTAGAAAAAGAGATTGCGACATACTAGAAAAATATTTTTGAGAATAATCATAACATAAAATGGTGTAATAGATCTAGAAAACAAATTAGATGCAAATTAGTTGTGAGTAAATATTTTCAAAAATGAATGATAGTGTAAGTAAATATTAGGATAGTATATAAACAATCAACATCACTTATTTAATTAATCACCGCAAATTTAGGTAGTCTAATGAAAAGAATACACAAAGGTTTTCTTATATTTTATTATATTTATTTAATATTTTGTAATAATCGGAATGTTTTTTCCTGAAGGACAAGTCACAAAGAGTAGATGTGTAAAATTGTATTACGGTAAGATGAAAGAGAGTTGGGGATTCACATAAAATGGGAGAGGATAAATAATATAATAAATTTTACTAGGAATTAAATTTAATCCTAGATTTTAAAATAAAAAAATAACCATTAAAAATATACTCCCAATAATAAATAAATAATGTTTTTACATTAAAAGAATGAATATAATTCTAGTTTTGATGGTGATAACTATGATTTTTGTGTTCAAAAAGATAATATTTTCTTAGTGAGATGCTACATGCATAGATATGGATATCCAAAACATGATTTATCTAAAAACCAAAATCTAAAATGGATTATTATGAGACTTGGTATAAAAGGAATAGAAATTTTAATTAATTTAGATTAGTTAGTAGCCCTTGTTTGATGAAAACTGATATTGTAATTCTGAGGAAATTTGATGATAAAACTATGGAGGGCATATTTATTGGATTATTTTCTAACAGAAAAGGAAAATTGAACTTGAATGAGATGTTAAATAAATTTTTTAATTGTTATTTTTTGAAAGTTAATAAAAATTAGTCTTATAGTGAAGTATTAATTGAAATATATTTTAAAGAAGTTAATTATTAGAATAATATGTTTTCAAATAAAATAGGTGTTGAATGGATTGAAAATCATCCACATGTTATTTATTTTTATTTTAAATAGACTAGTGATAAAGAGGAGGTTTTTGAAATTGAAAACTAAAGTATAAAATAATGAAAAAACATGTGGAAAAAATAAAATTTATGATAAAAGTGAACCATTTAAATCAAAATAGAGGAAAATGTGTGACAATCAATATGCTATTATTTCAAAAATAGAGACACCTTTTATGGTTGATTCCTACGAACACAAATAATAGTTTAGATTTATCAATGGGGAACTAGATATATTACAAAATAATTCCACTTTAGAAATTATCCCTATAACTAATAATAAAAATATGATTAGTACCCATTGGGTTTTTATGAATGAGTTGAATTATAAGGGATAAGACACAATTAATTTGGCCAAATATTTTCCAAGGGTTATTCCAAAGTTAATGAGGTTTGACTTAGACAGATATTTTATTTTTTGTAAGACTATAATCCATAATGATGTTCCTAGAAGTTTCAACACATAGGCAGTATAAAATTTACCCAATGGATGTAAAATTTGAATTCATGAATGTTAATATTTAATGATAATTCTACATTTAAAATAATGAGGGATTAATTCTTAATAACTATCGATCTATGGTTTGAAAATTAAAAACTATTTATATGTATTAAATTCAGCTCTCATATCCTAGTAATCAAATCCAGATAGCTTCAAAAGTAAAAATAAATATCATTAAGTGAAATGAGGAAAATAAAATATACTATAAGGAGGCTAATGTAGATACTCTTATGGTATAAATTTCTATCCTCTTTCCATCAATATGAATGTTTTATCTATTATAATAGAGATTGGACCTTTGATAAAATAATAGTAATATTTCTCATCGATTAATAAATCTACTCCCTATATGCACACAGTGTTCGGAAGGATTTGGAAGAGAAACATAGGGATAACGGTTCTATTGGTATATTCTCAGGTAAGGTTACTAGCTAAATTTTTATGTTTCATGTGTCTATAGTATGATGTGAGATAGTGGCATTACTTATGACATGAGGGGGTCAATATTTTTATTGTTCAATTATTTTTATGAGTAACATAATTCAATAGTAATTGAATGAAGATAAATACTCAGTGGTATATCTCTTTGTAAGAGGTAGAAGAGTTTCCTCAATTATGTACAAAATAATTCTTCTCTGTTATATAATTTATTAATATATAAATCTCAAACTCATTATTCCAACATTTATTATATAAAAAATATTAATATTTACTTGATCATAATGTGTACATAACACATACCAACAAATAGGGGAGTGTTAAAGTTGATATTCCTGCACATAAAGGAAGGTAGGATGATTATGTTATCACTTTTTTGGAATTCAATATCATATCATAGTGTTTAGACACATTTTAAGTGGAAATCCTCTCCAAATCCACTACTTTAAACCCCCTTGAAAGTTGTATGTTTGTTTTCATGCCTCGATTTTGAAAACAGTATTTATTTTTGAGTGAGTGATTGTATATATTACTGAAATTATGTTTATAGGAGATCAAGAGAGTTATTAAAAAAATCATCCATCAAAAGCCTTCCAAGTCACCAAATATGGCTCACCGCTTTTCCTGAAAGTAATTCCTAATCCCCATGGGCTGACATGTAGAGTCTAGGACTCTAGGAAATTACCATTGGGTATGGCTTTCCCCTTGAATTGTAGTAACTCAATAATGGGTCCTTTTTCAAAAATCATGTATGGAACTTTCATACATTGGGATCCATCGAACGTCGCCAATTATATCCCAAATAAATTATTAATCTGAACAATTCATAACCAACAAAATTTATTTAAAAGATTTCTATAATCATATAAAAATTTAAAAGGTAGAAATACTTAACAACATAAAATAAGTGGAAAATAAATAAAAATAAAGAATTTCTATCTTGGCTGAAACATTAATATCCTAATAGAGAAACTATCATGAGCCAAACAACAAGATCACCTCCATGAAAAACAAGTTTTCTCTCCGTATTCCAAATCATCATTGGAATCCAAAGAGATATAATCCAATCAACATGAAAATTTTGAAACGTATTTATAACATCGGAACTGCACACATGGTGTGTTTCCAGGGTGTGATCCAATAGTCCCTATAGGATCACACCAAGGATTAAACCAAATTACATTCATTTTATTGTTATTTATTTTTATTTTAATCTTTAAAATAAAATATATGTTTTTGATTTCATTATAAAACATAAAAGAAACCAAAATCATATTTTATACCACCAAAAACTAATTCACCTCCCAACTTGGAAATAAATATTAAACCCTATAATATATAACGTTTCTTTTCATGAAAACTAATAAAATGGTTTTTCCTCATTTTAAACATTTTTTGAAATTCCGACCAAGAAATTAAATCCATTTAATTTTCATTAAAACACTTTCCTCAAATCACCTTTTAAAAAAATTTCAAAATCAACCTAAAAAAATAAGAAATAAAATTATAAATCTTATCCCACTATGTCAAGAGGAAAAAAATTATATAAAAATAGGTTCAAAAAAAATAATAGGGTAATATAAAAAAGGTAAGGATCCCCTATATTGAACCACCAATTAAGGAACTAATGACATGGGTTACACCCTTGGTCATATAGTGAGATGATATGAGACTATACCAAATACATCAGACAAACTACCAGCCTAGGTTTTTTTCCATTAATAATACAGGCCACATGACAAGCCCATACTAGTGTCATCAGGATGTTACTCACTAACATTCCATATCTTAAGCTAAAGGGGACCAAAGTATTGTGTGTACTAACTAGGGAAGCATTAATCATGACCTTTTAATTAGTTCATGGGTTCCCATGACCAATCTAAAATGGGGGGAGTAATCAATCAAGCCATAAAGCAACAATAAAAAATAAACTATAAATATCCATCACCTCTAATGCCCTCGCAAGAAAGAACACCTTTTCACATCATACATCTATCAAATAATAATATTACAACCCACGTAGGTTACATCCATAATAACGAGGATCCTTAATGTGGGTCCCACACTACCACAAAACAGGCCATTAATAGTGATGGCCTTTATTAGTGCTAGAAAAAAGCATTGATAAAGGGTACCATTTATTGGAGCTTTTTTAGCACTGATTAAATGTACTATTTTCACCACATTTTTTTGCACTGATAAAGGGTACCCTTAATCAGTGCTCTATTTTTAGTGTTGATAAAGGGTAACCTTTATCAGCGCATTATTTTTAGTACTGAAAAAGGGTACCCTTTATTGGTTCTTTTTTAACACATGTAATGGGATCCTTTATTTGAACCTTTATTGCACTGATAATTTTATGTAAATAAATAAAAAATAAAAATGATTTTATTAAAAAAATTAAAAAACATATTTATTAAATAATTATTGATAAAATTTAATAAATTGGCCATACTAGACATAAAATATAAATAATAATAAAGATAATATATTAAATATATAGATATATGTATAATGAAAATTAAATAGATAATTAATGAACATAATAAATTGAGAAAAATATTAAACATTTTATTATTTAAATAATTATTTATAATGTTAATAAATAGTATATATTAAATATATATATTTGAATGTATTTAAATATGATTTATATAACACAAAAGATTTATACTTGACATTAAATAGTAATATATTTAGTTAATAATGGTTTATAATTAAAAATTAATTTGAATTAAAATTTATGACTAACTACATCTTGTAATGGAAAAATAAAATGTTGTTTGAATTTTCAATTTACCATATATTAAATGAGTGTTATATTAATTTCACATATATTATATTAGGCTATTGGGGGTTAAATTACATCAAACACACACACAACACACACACAGACAAGAAAGGGAGGTCATAGACCCCCCCCCCCCCCTCAGGGATAACCCACCCAACAACCCGCTTTATTACATCACATATTTGTCCAGAAGGCCCAATGGTCATGTTGCCAATTTCCTGGCCCGTACACCCAAATTTTTTGTCCTATGTCCCCTTCTGTGAATAGTTATAAGGCCCCATCCATAAACATTTCAAAATCTTGATTTAAGTCAAGAATCCATATTGACGATCATTTAAGGTTTAGAGTTTTAGAGAATTAGGCCATAACTATTACATTACATTTCAAAAACTAAAACATAGAAACTTATACTCTATTGAAATTTTTTAACAATAAGAAAACTCCTTAAATAAAAAAAATTTATCTTTTATTGATATAAATCATCTTTATTACTACCATCCTATTAGCCTTTATTATACCCTATGAAATAAATTTCCAAAACATGGGATGAGCATAAAAAGAATAGTAGGGTTACAAAATAATAAATTAATCATTAGTCCAGTAATATGTACAAATCAATGAAATCATACTACTCAATCATAAAATATAATCTCTTTAATATACATCATTAAATCATAATATTTATGAATAACAAATAGAAATCATAAATCATAAGGATAACTTATGGAATCCATATCATATTTACATTATATCATTCATAGCTACATATGGAGTTATGTTTGGAAAAACAATCACTATATATTCCCTAAATATCATAGGAGAAACATTAAATTTTAGCTATGTCATGTTACCCAATGCATTGGATAGATATATCAAGCTCACCCTCCCAAGGCTTATCACAAAACCACCTATATTTGGTTTATCATGAAACCACCTGTCAAATGTCCAAATAACATTACATAATCGTAACACATAAAAGATTGAAATTAGAAAATTTTAACTCATCAATCACAAGAAATCAATTCAATATATTCAATCCTTTTCCAAAACCATTTAAAATATTTAATACAGATATTTTTTAATCAAAGTGTCACATACCTCTTTGAAACTTTTAAAACAAATTTGAGAGTTAGATTTTAAAATATATATGTCCATATAAATAAATTCTTAAAACCATTTTCAAAACATGGAAATAAATGAAAAATATTTCAAATAAAAAATCTTTAAAACATTTAAAATAATGTTTCACATAAACACTCTTGTAACACATGGGAAAAACTTGAATAAAAATAATTAAAGAATAATATGAAACAAAACATTAATTATCATGATAATATAGAAATCCAAGATATAAAATGTTAAAAGGGTTTTATATACACCTTATAGATAATAAATGTCTATTTCATCAACATATTCCTCAATGAAAGGAAACTAAGATGAAATCCATTACAAAGATCTTATCAATGACGTAAGAATTAATCAATGTGATGATTATGTGTTGCAATAGTATATCCACATAGAGGGAATTTGAAATTAAAACATAAATAAATGAATAGTAATTAAACATAAAATATTTTCATAATATAATCAATTAAGTATTCATAAAACGTAATGAGAGGATATTGAGTTTAGAAATTCCCATACGAAAATTTGGTAGCCTGATGACATCACTTAAAAATTCAGAAAATGTGTTGATGAGGGAGAAAAGGGTCTTTCATCACGTGGAAATAAAATTTAATGAAATAATTATATATAAGAAGATATTCAAAAATAAGAAAATTAAAATTAAAATACATAATATAAATAATTCTTTGACTAAAAATGAGGTCGAAAGGTTCCCTTACCTTGAGTCTGGCTCATCGTGTATGTTCCTTGTTCTTCTAGAATAATAATGTTAAGTTAATTTATACTTGCTTCAGAAAATTTTTATGTTTATTATTCCTTTTATATCACTTTTTACCTTTATATAACAATCAAATAATTATTCATGTTCATAACGGTCATTTTGTCGGTGTTTGACATTTGGGTCAAAATTGAACTTGTTATAATTACAAATAGTCCATGTGTTCAATATTCCATTATCTAAAAATTTTTATTCATGATTTAAATATAATATATATCCAATATATATATATTTATATCTATTTTATATTTATTTATAATATTCCATAACATTTAGATATATGAAATTGAAAGCACCGTTCATGGAGATGGTATGTCGTACATACGCATGAACAAAACTCTCATTTCTTTTTTCATATTTAAATAAAGCAAAAAAAATATAAAATTGGTGTATTATTATTAAATTAAATTATATATATTATAAATGTTACATAATTTAATCAATTCCATCCTTTATAAGTTCTATTTATATCATAAACAAGTCATATGACTTTGAGGGGGTGGTAGTCCTTACAGCCTCAAATGAAATTACCGTATTTATGCATTACTGAAATAAAAAAATTATGCTATAAATTAAATATAAATAAGAATAGATAAAATATAAATATAATATATATCATATATATATATATACAGTTTCATCATAATGGCAGCCATGAGAGGCGATAAGAGATGATTGAACAATCATCGTTTTCTGAGATAGTAGTTCGCCGTCCACTGAAACAATATGTTCTAAATCCATTAGATCAAGGTGTGTGGGAGTGAAGGTCGAATAATTTTCATAAAAACATCATAGTATACTGAAGATACTGGTTTTTTATAAAATAATGGAATAAAGAGAGTTTATGGGGTTTGGTAATGAAAATAAATGGATGAAGCTTGAGAGAAGACATTATATAAAATCGGCTACCTCCTTTTTATTTAAGCTAAAATGCCCTCTTAAATTCCTGTATTCCCACAGTAAGTCTTATTAGAGGAATATAAGGATTTTGGGAGCTTATTTGGTTATATATTTGATGATACAAGGTGGATTGAGAGGTGTGAGTAAGGGTTATAGGTGGTGGCCTTTTATAAGATGTTGGAGGGGTACTTTAGGAAAGTTTGAAAGATTATTTTATTATAAATTTAATTTAGATATTAAAAAGGTCCACAACTCATTTAGTTTGAATATAATATGAGTATTGTTTAAAATAACCTCATAAAATAGTTTTTTGACATTTTTTGGTTTCAAATTTATCCTTATCATTTATCTTTAACCCTTAGTTGACTTATTTGACTGTTATTGTGTCTTCTTCAATATTCATACTATATGGATAATATAGTTACTATAAAATGAAAATAGAACATAAAGTAGTGAATTAGAGACATGTTAGACATTATATAATTTATTTAGCCGAATATTATATTTTTAGGACAAATATATCATTTAATAAAATATAATTTGTTTTAAAAACTCATTTATGTCAATTTTTTACTATTCATATCTTGATGTTTAAAATTCCATAAAAAAATTATTCTTTAGAAAAAAATTCATCAATTAAAATATAAAAACTCATAATCTCCCCTAAAATTCTTTTATGGAATAAAAAGTTTCAAAACAAATTTATTTTCATATTTATAATCTCATTTATTTAAATCATCCATTAATAAGACAATCACTACATTATCATTATGTAAAAAATATATTAATTTATTTGATGTCTAAAAATAATAAATAAAATAAAATGATGAATAAAATATTATTATCTTTATAAATACTATATATATTCAAATATATCACTTATATAACCCCATTTAAAAATTGTTTTAGTAAAAGATACTTGGTTAGGGCATATTTTCATTAACATTAAATTGAAAGTAATTAAATGTCATTTTCACACACAAGTGGCTCCATGGGGCCCTAATATCAACCCAATGATGCCAATAGTCAAACATAACTCATCAAATACAGTTATTACATGTTATAGGGTAGTTTAAAATTATTGTAATATTATTTTTTACCCTTATTTTTTAGATTTACTCTTTAACCATGGTAAATATAATATTTACTGAATTTACTATTCCTATTATCTAAAAATAAAAGTTAAATATTTACAAAATTTTTGCCTCCTGATTAAAAATATTGACTCAATTTTTCTAAATTAAAAACATATAAGTTTCAGTAAATAACTTAAAATTAATTCCCTTTTTCAAAACCAAAAAGAGGGTTTTTAACAAGTAATAACCATCAAAAGATTGACATGTGTTTCTGTCTAATTAAAATATAAAATTACTTCCAATTTCCATAATTGGATTAAATGATAAAAATATAATCCAATAATACATTAAAACCAATAAAAAGAACAATCTAACTATATAAAAAAATTATATGAAAACAAAGTTTTGAATAAAAATGCAGTATTTTTCAATATTCATTAAAAAATGAACTTCATCCGAAAAATACCAAAATTTTTTCCAAGGTAAATTTTGATGTCCCACTTCTAAATAAGGATTTTATTTTTACATATAGATTCTATAATAGGGGAAAACTATATTTAAAAAGGGCATTCTGTCAAAAGGCTGTAAAATGACCTTTTAAAAAATAGTTTTTCAAGCTTAAATTCGGATTCATTCTTACTTTAAGGCTATAAACATTATTGGGTAAATGTAAAAACATTTTAAAAATAGTTTTAATCATAATTTAGATAGTTGTGTTCCCTCTCAGTAGTACAACAGTTATGTGTTAAATACCATTTAAAATAACATTATTATTGTATTATTATTCGGTATAACTCCAAGTTGTGTGCAACGTAAGATTTCAAAGAAACTCATTGTTGCATGTTGAGTACGTTATCAGACTAATTTTACTCTTTAAAATAAAATTAATATGATTTTATTAAATATTAATTGATATGAAAATTTATTATTTTATAAATACCTACGTCATTACATCCTTCCCCCCATTTCGATGTTGTGCTAATGAAATATTAAAATTGGGCTCTGAAACATCATTAAAAGCCCCACATTGTAAAATGAGTCAATAAAACTATTAGTTTAAAAGAAAAAATAGAGGAACAATGGTCACCCGAGATAACCCATACCTGGATTCCGTATATGAAAACATGGATATGAAAGAGTAACTAACCATTATGTTCCAATGGAGAGGGGTAGAAAACATTATCAGGAGAAATTTAACCACAAAAATATCACAAACATGTGATACGTTAAACTATATTGGATTCCCTGATAGGAAAATTAAACATTAAAAGATATTTTAATTAATGTTTCCTTTCATAAAGTTGCATAATTTATTTAAGAGATTTATTAAGAATATAAAGAAATATATTTACTTTTCGTGTAAAGTTTTATCCTTTATTAAATTTCTACCACAAACTCACTATTTCTACCAATTATGAGTATTCAAGATGACATGGTCACACCTAAAGCACTAGAATCAATATCAAGAGAATCACATAATCCAAAAAATTTGAACTATATATTTCTCATGTCTTTAGACCTTAACAAATTCCAAAATGGTTAGTATGAGTTCAGATAATACCTAAAAAAGATAATCTCTAATAAAATGAAACATTAATCATAATCTATTAAATTGAAAAAATAATGCCCAAAGTTAAATAAATACCATTCCAAATGCAATTTCCCTTAAAATTATTCAAAATAATCCAACTAAGATTGAAACCCAAAATTCAAAAGGATTTGTTCACATAGTCTTCCACGATAAATCATTACATTTATCTCCAAATAACATCGACTACTCTTAAAGTATCATACATAGAATTAATTAACCTAATAACATATTCTCTATGATAGGTTAACTAATTCCAAAAATAACATAAATAGACATATGTTCATGATAAAATATATATTCTTCCAAAATAATATTTCAACCATTACTCCACAGATTAAATACCATAGTATAGTGTTCCCAAAACTGAGAAAGTACTCCAAATTAACATTTACCACTTAATCACCTAATAATTTTCCTATACTAAGGATATCAATTTGAAAAATAATAAGTTCCAAAATCAAATTATTCATGATACATAAAATAATTTAACTAAAAATAACTAGTCATACTAACTTAGGGATTCACGTATGCCAGTGGTAGGTAATGTTCTTTTATTTCCATTCGGTTGGGGGTTTGATTCATGCGGCCTTACCAGATGTGATAGGTTTTCACTCATTATATGAGTTTTCCTTTTTCTAAAACCATTTAATTCTTATAAAATTTCCAAAAATAAGATAATTTCCTCATAACATACCATAACTAGCTTTATCATCAAATGCTATCTAATACCGTTCATTTTGCATCCCAAAATGAAATAAACAATAATCACCTCAAAAAAGATCATATGAACCCATAAGGTTATCCATTATTTCAATACAAGAAAAGGTAATTCTCCATTAGATAAAATTTTTACATAACAAACATTAGTGTTACACATATCAGAAAATTTTTTCCCAAATTAATAACATCATCAAAAGATAAATAATACTTTTAAACATTTCATCATCCTACAACCAACCATATCTCTTGAAACCATTATATGTAAGATTCTAACTCATTCAATGCTCTGCATAATCTATTAACTATGTATTTACACATTATTTCTTAATTCATAAATCCTATAGATCGAATATCTTCATCAATTAAAAATTTCAATCCAAAGACGCTTCATTAATTATAGATAATAAAATAAATAATACCTTGAATATAGATATCATGATCTTTAGGATGTTCCCTTTATCTTTCGGTATGTTGTCATACATTCAAAAAGTAAATGTTATTTCAACTTATATAATATCACTTTTCGATAGAATTGGAAAATTTGAGATCTTGAAATCATATGAAAAAGATACCATGATTCATAAAAATTTTACAATTGATTTGGTGTTGGATAGCTCAAACAATTTCTTTCAGGTGATATGATTACTCAAGAAGCATTCAAAATCATTCTAATAGGACTTTTTCATAATAGTAATGATCAAATCATTATGGAGGGATAAGAATGTTTTTGAAGATCTGTTTCCTTTCATCTTGAAAATGATCCTTAATCTGCTAAAAATAATCAACACTTAAACATGAAACTAAATATTATAATTAAAAAAATAATCCTCTATAGGTTAAAGATAACAAAAATACATTTATATTACCCTAATCCATTGACCCTCTTATATCTCCATTGTTTAGGTTTTTATCCAAACAACTTATTTTACCATAACCCTCCAAAAGTTTCTATATGATAATAACTCTCTTTGTTATATGGGATCATTTAATTACACCCAGATAACACCCTATCCTCAAGAGTTATCTAAACCGACCTATGATACCAAAAATATGGCCCCAACCTCAAACATTTCATTATCTTGAGTTAATTCAATAATTCACAATAATGATAATTTCAGGCTTAGAGTTTTATAGAATTAGTCTGTAACTATTACATCACATATCAAAAATGGCGAAGTAGACACTTATACTCTATCCAAAAGATTCAAAATAAGAAAATTCTTTAAATAAAACAAGAGTTTTTTTCTTGATATAAATCTTCTTGAATACTTCTTTTCTCTTACCCTTCCTTATAAAATGTGAAAAACATTTCCAAAACATGTGATGAGCATAAAAATCTTAGTAAGGGTTATAAAATATTTAATGAAGACATTAGTACATCAATATATACAAGTCAATTTAACCGTACTTCTTAACTATAAAAAATAATCTCTTTTACATTCCCGATGAAATTATAAGAATTTTGAATAACACATAGAAATCATAAATCATAAAGGTAAATTTTGGAATCCATATCATATTTACATTGTAAATTTAATAGCTATATAGGGAGTTATGATTGGAATAACTAACACAATATATTCCCTAAATCTCATAGGAGAAACATTAGCGTTTACCTATGTCATGTTACCCAATGCATTGGAGAGTTATCTCAGGCTCACCCACCCCAGTATTATCATAGAACCACCCATATTTGGTTTATCAAGTAACCACCCATAAAATATCCATATACCATTAAATAATCATAAAACATAGAAGATTCAAATTATCAACATTTCACTCATTAATCACAAGAGTTCAATTCAATATATTCAATCCATTTCCAAAACCATTTAAAACATTTAATAAATATATTTTCGAATAAAAGTGTCCCATACCACATTTAAACTTTTCAAATCAATTTCAGAGTTAGAATTTTAAAACATATATGTATATATATAAATTATTAAAACATTTTTTAAAATTTTTACATTAATGAGAAATATTTAGAAGAATAAATCTTTTAAACATTTAAAATTATGTTTCACCTAAAGAATCTCATAACACTTGAGAAAAAATTGAATACAAATAATAAAAGAATAACATTAAACGAAACATTAAATATCATGATAATATATAAATTCATGATATAAAATGTCAAAAGTGTTGTATAACACCATATAGGATAATAAAGGTTCATAACATCAAGATATTCCTCAATTAATGGGTATCGAGATGAAATTCATTACAATGATCGAATGAATGACATAAGAATTTTTCAATGGGATGATTATGTGTAGAAATATTACATCCATGCATAGGTAATAGGAAATTTCAACATAAATAAATAAAAATGTATTCCACAAATAATCTTTGCATAATATAAGAAATTTACTATGCGTAAAACCCAGTGATATGAGATTGAGTTTAGAAATTTCCTTATAAATATTTGGTAGCATAACAGCGTCACATAAAAATTCCATAAATAAGATGATGGGAGAGAAAATGGTCCATCATCACTTGGACATAAAATGTAAAGAAATAATTATATATAATAAAATATCCAAATATAATAAAATGGAAATTAAAATACATAACATAAAGAAGTATTTGACTAAAAGAGTAGGGTGAAAGGTTCCCTTATCTTGAGTACAACATGTCATGTATGTTCATTGTTCTTCCTGAATAATAGATGTAAGTTAATTTTAACTTGATTCAGAACTTTTTTTACATTTATTATTAGTTTTATATCACTTTTTAATTTGTTATAGCAATCATATAATTATTCATGTTCATATCGGTCGTTTTTTGGATGTTTGGTACTTGAGTCAAAAATGATCCTCTTATAATTACATATTGTCCATGTGGTCAAAAGTACATTATCTCCAAAATTGAATTCATGATTTAAATATAATTTATATACTGTATATATGTATGTATATCCAGTATATATGTATTTATAATGGTCCATGACATTTGTATATAATATATGAAATGCAGTGTTCATGGAGACGGTAAGTCGTAGGTACGCATGAACACTACATTAATTTATTTTTCATCTTTAAAAGACTGAAAAATAAATGATAAATAGGAATATTATAATTAAAGTAAAATATATATGTTATATTGGTTACGTAAATTCATTAATTTCATCCTTTATTCATTCTAGGTATAGCATGAACAAGTCATATCACTATGAGGGGGTGGTAGTCCGCACTTCCTCAAATGAAATTATCTTATTTACGCGTTATGGAGAGCATAAATGTATATTGTAAATGTAAAATAAATAATAATATAGACAATATAAAAATAATATATATCATAATTAATATAGTTCCTTCATAATGGCAATCATGAGAGGCAGTAGGAGATTATTGGACAATCATCGTTTTGTTAGGCAGTAGTTCGCCGTCTACATAAATAGTATGTTCTAAATCCAATAGATGGAGGTGTGTATGAGTGTAATTTGATTAATTCTCATAAAACATCCATTTATACTTAATATATTATTTTTTTTATAAAAATGAATTAATAGAGTTTAAGGGGTTTGGGAAAGAAAATAAATGGAAGAATCTTGAGAGAAGACATTACCTCAAATCAGGTACCTCCTTTTGATTTAAGCTAAAAGACCTTCTTGAATTGATTATTTCTCATGGTAATGTGACTATAACGAATAGAGGGATGTTGGGAGATTATTTGGATAGATTTTGGGAAAGTGAAGGTGGCCTGAAGAGGTGTGAATAAGGGTTAGAGGTGGTGGCCTTTTATAAGAGGGAGGAGGAGTACTTTAGGAAATATTGAAAGATTATTTTATTATAAACTGAATTTTGATTATCAAAAAGTCCAAAACCCATTTAATTCTAAGATAAGATTATTATTATTTTAAATAATCTCAAAACAAAGTTTTTAGACAAGTTTGGTTTTCAAATTTAACCTTATCATTTAGCTTTAACCCGTAGTTAACTTATATGACTCTTACTATGTCATCTTACATATTCATACTATATGGTAAATATAGTTACTATTAAATAAAAATAGAACCTATATTGGTTAATTAATATAATATTAAACATTATTTAATTCATTTGTCCAAATAATATATTTTTAGAACAATTATATCATTTAATAAAATAGTATTTATTTTCAAAACTCATTTATGTCAATTTCTATACAATTCATATCATGACTTTTTAAAAATACATAACGACTATATTTGTTTAAAAAAACTTATTATTTAAAATATAAAATCTCATACTCATCCCTAAAATTCGTGGATGGTAAAAAATATTTCAAAATAAAATTATTTTAATATTAATAATCCCATTTATTTAAATCATCCATTAATAACGTAATCACTGCATCATCATTATGTCACAAATATATTTAATTATATGATATCTAAAAACTAAAAATATAATTCCATGATGTTGAAAATATTATTCTCTTTGTAATATAAATTTATAGTTGAAGATATCAATAATATAACCCCATACAAAAATCTTTTTTCATAAAACAAAATGGTTTAGGGTTTATTTTCCATAACATTAAATTAAAAGTAATTAAAAGTTATTTTCACACACAAGTGGCTCCATGGTGTCTTAAAAAATACCCAAGGATTAAAATAGTCGAAAATATCTCATCCAATAGGGTTAGGCATATTAGGGTAGTTTAATATTATTATAATATTATTCTTTACCCCAATTTACAAGATTTAAACTTTAACAATGGTAAATAAAATATTTTCTAATGTTTCTATTCATATTGTCTAAAAATAAAAGGTATCTATTTTCACAATTTGTACCTCCTGATTAAAAATATGGAATCCATTTTTAAAAATTCAAAAAACATAATTTTCTCTAATTAATTTAAAATTATTTCTCATTTTTAAAACCAAAAAAGTGGGTTTTTAAAAAGTAATAACCATCAAAATATTGACACATGTTTATGCCCAATTAAAATATAAAATTACTTACAATGAACATAATTGGATTAAATGATAAAAATATAATCCAATTATAATTTAAAACAATAAAATGACAATATTACTATATAAATAAATTATATAAAAAAATAGTTTTGAATTAAAATGCAGTATTTTTAACTATTCCTGAAAAAATGAACTTTATCCAAAATATACTAAAATTTCATCAAAGTAAATTTTGATTTCCTGATTCTAAATAAGGATTTTATTTTGTAAAATATAATATATAAAAGAAAAAAAACTATATTTAAAAAGGGTTCTCCTTTAAAAGGTGGTAAAACTACCCAATTAAAAAATCGAGTATTTCAAGCTTAAAATCAGATTGATTCTTATTTTTGGCCTTTAAAATTTATTGGAAAAATGAAATAAAACATTTAACAATATTTTGTAATAAAAATGTAGTTGGTTATTTTCATTACAGGAAATACAATATCTACACATTAACTACCATTTAAATTAACATTATTATTATATTATTTTCGGTATAACTCAATATTGTGTGCAACGTAAGATTTCAATGAAACCCATTGTTGTGTGTTGAGTACGCTATCAGAAAAAGTTTCTTATTTAACATAAAATTAATATTGTATTCATAAATATTAATATATATTATAATGTATTATTTTATAAATACCTTGGTCATTACAATAGTACTACTACAGTACCTACACAGTACCTGCCAATGCTGTTGTGTTTTCCGCAGCTACAGTGACGTCATTGCTACGGTGTCTTTAGAGCTACAGTGCTACTACAATACCCTACACCCAAGGGGTTTCGAACCCCCATTTTTTATGTAGGAATATGGGGTTCTTACTACTAAGCTAAACCCCAACAACAAGATTTCTCGTATACATAATTAATGAATTTTTATATACAATGCACAGATACAAATATTTACATAATTAATGGATTCCTATATAGAAACACATAAAACTAATATATATGTAATCAATTAAAATTTTAGAATTCATTTTAGAATGTCATTATAACATGATACATTTAATATATTATGTCTATAATCATGATAAATTTTACTTATTTATCTTAGTTTTAGTATAGTTAGGTATTAATAGATTTTTTTTATGTTTTATGTTTTATTTTTTGTTTTTTGTTTTTTATTATTTTTGGAATTTTATCAATTTATATTATTTATTTTATATATATATTTAATTTTTTATAATATTTTTTATATTTATTCATCTTTATTTCAATATATATACTTACTTGTTTAATAAATTATATTTAATTAATAAAAATTATCCATTTTTCAATATTGTTAAATTGTACTAACTTTTAATTATTAAATTTCACTCATTAGTAACATGGATGCAAATAAGATTAAATGTTCATTAATAATGTTAAAAAAATGTTTGAAAAAAAAATTTTTTTAAAAAAATTTCTACATAAATAAGTCTAATTTTCTAAAAACACATTTATCTAATGTTAAATAACCATTTATTTGTTTAAATAATTATAAAATTAAAATAAATTTTTTCAAATAATTAACATATTTACTATATGTGTATTTATATTAATATATATAATGATATTAATGTTTTTTTAAAAGTATTTATATAATTATAAGTAAATAAATATAAATTCATATAATTATAAAATTATAATAAATGTATTTAAATAACCAAATAGTTTCTATATTTATATTTTTATATATTTATTCAATAAATATGTGTGTGTGTGTGTAATTGTATAAAAATATTTACAAAAAAATAATTTATATTAATAATTATAAATTCGTTATCAATGTTTATGTAATAAGCGTTGATAAATGAAATATTAATCAGTGTTTTTTTAGTGTTGATAAAGAAAACTTTTGTCATCACTAATTAATTTAGTGCTGATAAAAGTGTTTTTATCAATGATTCCTTTCGAAGCACTGATAAATGTCCCCAAATCTATAAAAAAACAGTAAAATTTTTTGACCACATTGTGATGTATGCTGATTTCTAGAGAAGTCACTGTCTTTCAGTGCTCCTCCTCGGTGAATCGATGCTCGAAAAATTCCATGTCTCAAATCCAAGGCTCAAATTATTCAGCGATCCAACAAATCCATGGATTGAACATTTTTTAGGTTTTCAATATATTTACTTTATCATGGATGATTCAAAGCTTCAGTCAATGGTAACATATTTTCCCCTCCACCTCTCTCATTTATTTCTTGTTCAGTGATTTATATTTTCATTTCTTTTATCATAATTCTTTCTTTACAATCATCATATCCTTGTGGCCAAAATATTTTATTGGGGATGTTTGGATTAGTGGAGAATGGGTTATTGAATCTTGAGTAATAGGTGTGAAGGAGTGTCTATACAAAACTCCTAGCCCCCTCTCCCGACTTTCCACATTAATGTGGGAACAATATTTTAATTCACAATTATTTTAACATTTGATTTGAGCTGGTCCATGGAACGTGAAAATTCACTATATTTATAGAGTGACATGAATTTTTATATCTATTTTCGTTTTATTTAATTGAATATTTGATGGAGATAAGGATCTTCATCTAGATTTTCTTCACTATTAGCCTCTAGGTTTCAAGGTAATATGATCCTAATGATATAGTGGCTTGGGTGTAAAAAATTGAGAGGGTATTTGACACCCTGAAGACTCCACCTTCCATTAAGGTGAAATTTTTTTCCTTTATACTTTAAACCCCTTGACAACACTTTTTTTTGATATGATGGTCCAGCATTAATGAAATAAATGTATATAATACAAATACCACTTTAGATAAGGCCCACATTTATTCAAACTATATGATATCTCATCCTGATATTATAATTAATAATTATAAGTATGTTTAGAGATAACTAACATTTGAAAATCTCAAGTAGCATCAAATTTACATATCCTTCGAATAAAGCATATCCAAGAGGAAGTCTCACTAGTGGTATCTCAATGGTTGTTTCATTTAAATCTCTAATTTATTTTTTTAATTACTAAAAAACTACCCATTCTAATTAGTAAAAATGTCTAACAAATTTAGCTTGTCACCATAAAAAACATCTCAACCCACCATTTTTAATTTTGTATTTAAATATCTCATTATCTAATATGGTCAATTTGTCATCATAAAAACATCTTGTGAGAGATTGTACTTTGATCCTGTAACTGAGATAATGACAACAAGGAAATGCATCATGAATACATAAAACCATCATGAAACGGTTTATTCCTTCTAATTATTTATTAAATTTTGTCATCATTTTTTCAATTATTTGTATGTTAATATCCTCATCATTTTTATCTAATACTTATTTAGATTTTCTCACATACCTTTTGGGAAGTTATATTTTTCTTTCAAAAATCTACAAATAGCCTCAAAAAAGATAATATGTTTCTTTCATCCAATATTACAACAATTTCCATTGACTTTCCTTGTTGAACATCCAACACATCTTATTAGGATGATTTTCACAGCTGAAAAAAAATCTCATTATTCAAATCTAGAAGAGTTTAGTAAGATTATTTTCCCATGGTAATGACTTATTGTGACATAATTGTCACATTATCTTCTTCTACTCTTCTTTGTTTCCAAAATAAGAAAGGTATTTTTGGTAAGATCATTGATTCAATATTATTTTTGGAAGATAAAAAATGAACGGAAATAGAAACTATGGTAAAATTTTCAGTTATGCTTTTTTTGAGACATTGGGATGTGAATGAATCATCCTCACCTCAATAGGACACACAGTGTGACCGGTATGACTCTAAGGGATTCAGTTTATATAAAATTGATAGTAATTTTAGTAAAAAAATCAACTAACATACCCAAAACCAAGAAAACATATTCATATTGTTTTAATACTTTATAAAATTGATTCGTAATTCATTTGTGACATGTACTAATTATCCAAACCCCAATATAATACATGATGTGCCTAGTATGATTAAAACTATCTGTAACCACTTTTAAATTGACATTTTTGTTTAAATAGTGTAACGGTTTTAAAAAAGGGAAAATATTCTTGAATTTTATTAGTAATTAGTATATACATTTATAAATAATTCATGAATTGTAGTAATTTCCCTCATTTAAAAACAATACATGATGTGATTAGTTTGATTCAAAGTGTGTGTTCCAAGTTTAAACTCAATTTTTTGTAAAAATGACAGATGATGTGTTCAAGACCAAAAAAAATGAATTTTTTTATAATTTAAGACATTTATCCATAAGTCATTCCATCCATATTAAAATCAACCTCACCTCAATCTGATTCATGATGTGACTAGTATGACTCTAAGTGCATCTTTGTTTAAAATTGATATTAATTTTAGTAAAAATGATAATTGACCTACTCAAAAACTATGAAAATCAATTTATATTGTTTTGATACATTATGAAAATTATCCATAAGTCATTTTGATGTGTAGGTATCATCTATACCTCAATTTCATACACTATGTGACCATATGACTCAATTTATATTTTATCAGTTTAAATCAATATTTTAGTTCAAAAATTGTCCCACCCTGAAACCTAATAAAATGAACCTTGGTTATCTTGATAATTTTGAAAAATGATTCATAAGTTATTTTTGATGTTTATTCATTGGTCTCATTTCAATATAATACATGATGTGTTGGGTATGAGTCAATGTGCATCTTTATAGCTTAAAATGAAATTTTAGTAAAACAGAAAAGTGACATGGTAAAAATGGAGGAAACACTTTTTTATTATTTTTATACTTTATTAAAACTAACAATAAGTCCCTTGAGATGTTTTGGAATAATATACTCCTCATTCTGATGCATGGCGTGATTGAAATGACTCCAAGTGTGTCATTTTATTTAAAATTAACATTAATTTTTATAAAGAGGACAAATGGCCTACTCAAAACAGAGAAAACACATTATTATAATTTTGACACTTTATTAAAATGATCCATTTGTCATTTTTTGGTTTATTAATGATTCTCACCATAATATGATACATGATGTGCCATGTATGACTCGTAGTGTCTTTTGTCATTTTAAAATCGAAATTTTTGTTCAGAAAGTGTAATTCACTAAAAACAAAGAAAACATACTCTAATTATCCTCATAATTTAATAAAATTATTCAAAATTCTTTTGTGTTGGGTAGGAATTGTTCTCACATCAATAGACACATTATGGGACTTGTAAGAGTTAATGTGTGTGTTTCATGTTTTAAATGGAAGTTTAGTAAAAAAGAAAGTGATACAATCAAATCTTATAAAACAAATTAGGATTATTTTATTACATCATTAAAAATCCATATTTAATTTGAGACTAGTTTGAATTAGTTTCAACTCAATCAAATGCACAGTGTTAACTATACGGCTCTATGTGTGTCTTTTTATTTAGAACATACATCAATTTTAGTAAAAAAGCCAATACACCTAATAAAAACTGAGAAAACACAATTATATTGTTTTTATACTTTATTAAAATGTTTTATATGTCAATTGTGACTTTTAGGAATCATCCCCACCTCAATAATATACATGATGAGCCTAGTATGACTCAATTTGAATGTTATCAAATTAAAATCGATGTTTTAGTTCAAAACATGTCACATACTCAATACTAAGAAAAATTATTGGAATATCGTGATAATTTTGGAAAATGATTCATAAGTAATTATTGACATGTTGCAATTAGTCTCATGTTAACATGTTACATGATGTGATCGGTATGGGTCAAAGTGTGTGTAATAAGATTAAAATGAAATTTTAGTAAAAAAGAAAAATGATGTAATCAAAACTAAGAAAACAAATTTTAATTTATTTAAGACTTTTAAAAAATGATCCATAATTCCTTTTACTTTTGTTGGAATTTTTTTGACCTTTAATCTAATGAATTTTGGGACTGGTATGACTCCAAGTGATTCTTTTTTTAAAATTGAAAATATTTTAGTAAAAAGGAAAACTATCAAACTCAAAATAGATAAAATGAATTCATTATATTTTGATTCTTATGGAAATGATACATAAGTCATTTTTATTTTTGTGAATCATACTAAACTCAGCCTAATAAAATATATTTCTTGTATTACTCAAAGTGTTCGTAATCAGTTTAAAATTGACATTTTAGTTCAAAAAGTTTCACTCACTAGAGACTGAGAAATCACGCTAGGAATTTATAGATAATATAAGAAATGTATTCATATGTAAATTATAACTTGTTAGAATTGGTCTCATATCAAAATGACACATGACATTACCAGTATGACTCAATGTGTGTGTTTCTAGATTAAAATGAAATTTTAGTAAAAAAGAAAAGTGACGAACTAAAAACCAAGAAAATGAAATTTCATTATTTTGATACTTTATTAAAATGGTCCATAAGCCATTAGAGATATTTTTTAATGGTAAACACCCCAATATGATGCATGGTGTGGCCAACATGACTCTAGGTGTGTGTTTTAATTTAAAATTGACATCAATTTTAGTAAAAAGGATACTTAACCTTCTCAAAACAGATTAAACACAATCAAATTATTTCTATACATTAGTAAAATGGTACATAAGTCATCTTTGATATGTAGAAATAATCCTCACCTCAATCCAACACAAAAAGTTCCTCGTATGATTTAATGTGTTCGTCATCAATTTAAAATCGACATTTTAGGTCTATATATTCCACTCACTATAAACAAAAAAAATAGGCTTTGATTATCTTGATAATATAAGTAAATGATTCATAAGTCTTTTCTTATGCATATAAATTTGTCTCACATAAAATGTATACACTATCAGATCGGTATGAGTTAGAGTGATTGTTTCCTGTTTAAAAGGAAATTTTAATAAAGAAGACAAGGGTCACACTCAAAACTAAGAAAATGCATTCATAATTTTTTGATAAATTAGTAAAATGATCCATACGTAATTTGAGACTTTTTGGAATCATAAAAAACTCAATATAATTCATTGTATGACTAATATAACTCAAAATACATCTTTTCAATATATTAGTGTTGTTTTAGTTTGAATTTTTCATCACATCACCAACACTAAGATAACAAGACTATATTATTTTATCTCCATTCTGTCTACTATTACTAAATTTATTTCCTAATTATTTTTACATTGTATTTATTTATATTACATATTTCATGGAATGGTGAATAAACCAATAAAAACCAACATAAATGTATACAGGGATGCTTGAAACCGAGACATCCCAAACCCCACCATAGGACTCTACCCCTATATTGTTCCAATATAGATTTATCTTATACTTATTTAATTAATTTTAATAGAGATAATACTTGTCTATGAATAAGAAATGGTGTGACATGTAAGAATCAACCACAACTCAATCTGATACATAATGTTTCTGGTGTGTCTCAAAGGTTAGTTTTCAATTAACACTTTCTATTATTTTATTTATTTATATTATTACTAATATAATAATTTTTTTGTATATGTGCCTTATTTTCATTTGGCTGGGGTTGTTTTTTCAAAATTATCATGAGTTAGGGTCAGGATAAAAAAGGAATATGAATATTAATGTTAATGAATGTATGTAATAATTTTAATTTCATTAATTGTATAAACCAATTTTTGTAATGAAAATAGTATAGTGTTTTTTCTTGTAATTTTGTTGTAAATATCATCCTATTAAAATTGTTCTTTGTTGCATGATTTTTTGGATATCTAGTCATGTTTGTGGTGCTATGATGTGTTGTAACTACACATTTTATTAGTGTTGCAGTGTGATTTTATAGCACACTACACTATTCCCCTTTATCAACTCTTTTACTAACATTACTAAAGGTACCCTTGTCAACACTCTTATAAGAGAAAATAAAGGTCTCCATTATTGGTACTTCTATAAGTGTCAATAAAAGTCCCCTTTATCAGAGAAAAATAAATTTTCTTATAAATGAAACCTTTATTTGTGATTTTTTAGTACTGATAAAAGGATGGAGATTTTAATCACTCCCTAGTAGTAAACACTTCTCCAGTGCTGATAAATTCTTTTTTATCACTATTAAAGGAATATTTTTTAGTACTGTCACAATATCCAACACTTTATTTTTATGTTTCAAATGGACCTTCAAGAGTGTCAGCCTAATTAAACAATCAATTGCAATACCTTTAAAATATTCTTTATATGACTGTCGGCATGATAAAACAATCGCTTCTAAAAGTACATATAAAATTCACAGAAAAACTCTTTTGTAGCATGAGAAAAATGAATGGAATCCATTCTAAAAAACATTATACATATCATATATAGCCATAAATTTATAAAAATGAGTTAAAAAGTATTTCGTTCTAAGAAAAAAAATGCAAGGAATCCATTCACAAACACATTATAAATATCATATATAGCTCAAAAGTAATAAAAATGAGTTCAAAAAATCATGTAATGAATGAATTTAAAAATTAAATAAGAACATTGAAGACAAAACCTCAAACTAGGTGGGATCAAGTTGAAAGGTGATATCATAGTTCTTGTGTACGTGTGGACTATGACAACCATAAGGTGATATGATTTATTTTTATTTACATTTTATTTTGATTGTAATACATCTGGATTTAAAAAATATATATGTTTTATATGATATTTTAATGATTCATGAATGTTGAATTACTATTTACCTTTCTTTCATTCTATTCATTGGAATGTAAAAACAACATTCATTCATATGTACGGTATACCTTCTCAATGAAAAGTGTAATTCATTTTCATATCTCTACCTTTTACAGAAGACTATAAATTTATATATAATGAATATATATTATATATGAATATTATGATATAAATTATGTAGATGATTTATCCATGATAAATGTAGAAGGACTAAGACTATAAAATCGAAACATGCACAAAAAATAATGTAGTTGTAAACCAAAATAGTGGAATTAATAATTAATTATTAATAAACTCATGATAATTTGTTAAAAGTAAATAATAAATGATATTATATATACAAGTATGGTTCTAAAATGCTCTTTGAATAAATATATATTTATTATATAAGAGTTTCTAACACATATGATAAAATATGAGACTTGAGGTAAAGGAATTGTGTTTCAATATCATTATAATATGTATTATTAGTGCTTTAATATCCTAAGAATAAAATTATATGATATATTCCTGATATTTACAGTTTATTTATCATATTATACAGATATATATTAATTATAAATTTTCTTACTTCATTTTATTCACTCTAATCATTCATGTTATTGACATAATGTTTTCAAGTAAAACTACTTTATTTCTATCTTCAATCAAAAATCATTTTTCTTCCATATCAATATTTTATAAAAATGTTACAAAGAATATTATTTAACATTAAAATATTATTTTTTAAAGTCCTCCTAACCAATAATTGAATTAAAAAAATTGATTCCTATTCTCAATTGCTAAATGAGTTATTTTTTTTATTTTTTTAATAAAGTGTGAAAGGTTTGTTTTCTTTTATCTCATATGGAATGAACAGAATTTCTAGACATCATGACCAATTAATGATTTGAATATTACTTTACTAGTTTTCTAGGTTCATCTTCTAGAAATTTTTTCATAATACATTGTAAAGTTTAATATTTTATATAAGTGTCTTTAAAATTAAAATTTAAGCTTCCACAGAAAATATTCAAGTTATTATTTTAATGGATTATTCATGTATTATATCGTCATTTATTGTTAGTTATGTTTTACTATGGATATGATCCATTGATACCATGCTTATTTTTTTCTATAGATGATTATGATTATTTTGATTTGATGTTTATTAAAACCATTTATTGTCCATGGGTTATGCTATGATGAATTTAATAAATGTGTATGAACCCCTTTTTTGAATGGGTTATGATATGATGAACTAAAAAATGTTTCATGATATTTTAGGAACATATATTTATGGTTTTAATTATTTTATGGTTTGCACAATAATTATATTTCCCTCAGATTAATTGGGTAAATTATAATATATAATTGGATAATTATAGATAACAAGTTCATGTACTTGATGCGCTATAGAAAACAAGTTAATATACTTAATCTATTATGGGAAACAGGTGATGGGTAATGATCCACTAATATTTGATGGTCTTAGTATTTAAAATTGACATATGAAATGTTCCCTATACCTATGATGTTTCCAAACATTTATAACATGACCTTATGTTTCAAGATTTATTTTTGAATATTTTTCACTCTTTTGATTCATGTATTTTGAAATAATAAGGAATTATGCCATGACTCATGTTTATGATATTTGAAAGATTGATTATGAACACTATAGGTTATGGTCATGATATAATACTCTTATTATTAGCTTGTTCTTTCATGAATTCATCGATTGATATCTCAAATGTTTACCCTTACTGAGAATCTGACCTCACCCTTTATTATGCTTCATTTGCATTGGTTATAGAGTAAGATATATGTAGGTTAGGTCAAGAATGGTATAGTTTGAGAAGAAAATTATGGGATATTATTAAAAATGTATATAAATAAAAAATTTAGGTATCTAGTCTCCAAATAAATTGATGATTCAAAATTTTAGCATGAATCAAAATGTTATATATAAAATATTCATATAAAATGATATGATATTTTTGTATATAAATCTTGGGTATTTACATTGAATGACTTCCACATGGTTTTTACATTCCAAGAATAGTCTATGAACCAACACCCATACACATAACGATATCACATGGTTTCTACTAGGTTTGTCATATTTTTCATCTAACCATGCACTACAAATATAAGAAAACTGTATGATAACAAAAATTAACTTGAAATTTCTCTAGATAAGGGTAATGTCATAGTCTCCCCTAAATAGTGTGTTATAACTATGCAAAGGTGGAAAATTAAATATTTCCAAAACCAAATACGAATAAATTTGAAAACCAAAATTAAGAATAAATATTAATTAATAAAAATATCAGAATATTAACATGAGTTGATATAATATCCCTACCATGACACTTTCTCCCCTAGTATGTCCTTAGAAGAAATTCAAGGCAATGGTGAATAAGAAACTCTACTCATTTATTGAATTAGTGGATGGAATGGGGATAAACTCATGAGGGTTACATATTAAGAAAACTACTTAACCGGATCTATAATCTAAAAATAAACACACAATATCCTCAAAATAATGGATCCCTCATATCCTCAAACACCACTAAAAATATCCAAACATGAAGTAACCGCATCCACTTGCACATGGTCTGTCATAAAATGGATGGGGGACATATGTCTTCCCACATTTTATAATTTATCAAAAATTGTGAATCATGTTATAAAACTAGAGTTAAAGGAAAATTCTATCATTGATGCAAATAAATTCCATAACCCAACCAAGGAGAATAAAACTTCCACCTACTTAAAAACACCCATTCAAAAATAACATATAACACCTAATTATTTCATAAAAAATCTCTCTTTAAATAAATTTTATTTCAATGATACATTGTTTTATATGAAACACCAAGTTTAAATGAAGCATGATATAAATATTATAATTTAAATGTGGATGTTGTAACCTAGCCATTAAAATTGGAAGTATGAATATGAATTATGAAATTATAAGAAAAATATGTATAAAAGTTTTATATAATTTAAAATAAATGATAAATAAGTACTCAATTTTTTATAAAATAATTTTTCACTTCAAAAATAAATCTTCTTCAAGAATAGTTTTTAAAAAAAATTTGGAGAAAATATTTTAATTAAATTATTACATTTTTTGAAATTTTATTTAATAAAACTAAAATAAATCTTTATATCAAAATATAAAAATTAACTTTGGTTAAAATTATTACTTTTTTATAAAATATTGATTTTTTAGTAAATACTGAAAAATTCTAATTTTTGAAATACTCTGATTAATTTTCATTTAATAAAGTAATATTAAATTACCAATATTTTTTGTATTGGGTATTAACCATAAATATTGTACATTTAATTTATAATTATCTAATTAATTACATTTTAATCATAAATATTCATGATTTTTTTATGTTAATTTTAATTCATAAAACACATTTTTCTAATAATATCTTTTCCTTTTGTTTTACAAATTTATATTAAAATTGATTCATCCAATTTATTAGATTAAAAATTGAAAAATTAATACAATATTTTGAAATCGGTAGGCTCAATTTTGGTAAATAGGTACCATTCATTTTTTGACAATATGAATTGTAAACGTGGAAACTATTTTCCCCCTTGTAAGGGAAAATGGGTAAAGAGTGATTTAAAATATGAAATATGGCCTAAAAATACACCCACAACATTCAATTATTTCATTTTATGAGATTAATTTTACCATATACATTCCAATTCATAATATATTTTATTTTGAATCCATTTTACTTTGGAAATGACATTTATATTACTTTCAGTAATGAAAATTAAAAATAGTGACTCTCTTACTTGTAATTTATTATATATGTTCACATATAGATAGGGATATTTCATGATTGATTATAAAATGTTTTTTTAACATAATTTGTTTATTTTTATTATGGTAATTTTTTTAGTGCTTATATATTTAACATAATTTATGACTCAATGCTTGTGTAAGTAGTAAACAATTTATGTAAATGATAATAAAAAAATTAAAAGTTAATTTTTTTAAAGGAAATATTTAGTTCAAATAATTGTATAGGTAGATTGACATATGATTTATTAGTTACATTATTATAATATAATATTAAATTTTTCTATATTTATTTAAATTTAAATTTAATGAATATTGTCAAAAATTACATTAATGATATTTTATGAAAAGTATTCTTTTATTAAATTATCTAAAAATCATAAAAATATTAGAGTAGAAAAAATAGCATGACTAATGGTATAAATTTTCATCCCATTCCCATTTAGGTTATAATTGATATATTATATGTAAAATCATAACCCTTTAATATTCAAAAACTCATTACCGTAGTTAAGACTAAAAGTGGTTAACCAAGGGGTTAAACCAACAGATAAGGATTAAAATGATATCTAAACTTATACAAATTTTATTGTTTGATTATATTAAGACATTATAATCCTTATATTCTAATAAATTCCATTTGTTAACGAATTAACATTAGTTAGACACATGTTATATTATAATTTTTCTTATATTTCTTAAAGTTCCCCTCCCCTCACTAATAAAAGGAAAAAACATATCTCTCTTCATCACACCTTTTTGAAAAATATTTCTAAAAAACATACTAAAATATATTCTAAACATACATATACACTAATTATAGGTTCATCTATTTTTGAAAGATCATTCCCTAGGTCTTTTAGAAGGGATCAAAATCAAGCCTTCTACAGAAGAGGTATTCATCTTACCCAACCACATTCAAATTATACATTATTTGAACTCTGAGAAATATGTAGTATTCATTATTAATTAAAAAAATAAAAATAAAAAATATAATGAAATTTTTTATGATTATGTAACCACCATTTAATTCCCTCGATTCCATCAAATGTTATGTGAACTTATTGTTTGTACATATGTGTAGACTACCTCTTCCATGTAGCGACGCCATTCATTTTTCAGCACCATTTTTCATGGATGTTTATTATTATAGGTTTAATTTTTTTATATTATAGTTTATAAAAAATTAATCTTTCTTAATTATAATATAATATATACCTTATTTCCTTTAAATCTATTGTAAAACTTTAACATCACTTGTGTGTATGTGTGAACTACCACAAACATGACTTGTTTATCGTTAACTAATTACATGGATGGTAATAAGGACTAACTAAATAAATTTATTTGACTTATTTTATATATTAATTCTTAAATAATGGTGATTTATTATTTACCTTTCTTTCTTTCCCACATTAAAATAGTGAAAATAATGTCAATGCTAATGTATGACCTACCATCACCATGATTGGTGTAATTAATTTTTTTACCTCTAACTTTTATAGATTACTATAAATACTTATATATTGCATTAATATTTTATTTATATTGTTACTCTTATTATTCATATTTTTGAAACATTATCAAAGTACAAGTATTGGAACTTCTAAACAGAACTTCCCTAAAAACAAAACGGTTAACACCCTGAAATGATGATTTTAATAAGGAATTATTAATAAATGGGTTTTGAAATGTTATATATATTGTATATGATATTATTATTATGTAGATGGTTATATTATATAATTATATTAAATTTATATTTCTTATTAAATATAGTATATTTCTTTCAAAGAATGATGAACTTGAGCTAAGGATTTTCTCGTCACACTTTTATTTCTATGAGACATATTCAATATTCACCAATTTTTTATTTTTTGTGTTTTATAAAATACCAATGATGGTATTGTATGATTATTAACCTGAAGATTACGTAGAGTTAGAAATCCATATAAGGGACTTCCATTCATGATTTTTTTATATGGATATTTCTAAATTGGTAAGGGTTCATTTCAATAACTCATCTTTATTCAAAATTGTTTATGTATAAGTATTTGTTGGGGAAATAATTGAATTTATCTATCCTAAACCTAATATATTTTCTTCACATCTTGTTATTTCTATAAATTATTAATTTTTCAATCATTTTTCTCTCCTTAAGTATTTAGGAGATTGAAACTATTTTTTTAAAGAAAACCCCACTTCTTTTCTATTCATTCAAGAATAATTTTCTTCTATGTCAATATTTTCATTAAAATAATTTCCAAAATGTTTTTAATATTATCCTTGGGTTTATGAAATTAGTTTTAACCATATTTTTCATTTAATAAAATTTATTCAAAAGGATATTATCTACATTTTATAAATAAAGTAGATTTTTAATTTTTATAAAAACGTTAAAAGAATATTTTTTAAGATATTCAAAATGAATATAATATCATTCCATCATGATCAATATATTATTTTAAGATACCTTTATAATGTTTCATAATTATTTTTAGAGAAGATAAATTTCTAAATATTATGGAAATTTTTAATTTTCAAAGTGAAAATGGTATTTTCCTTATGAATTTTATTAATGATATCTTTTTGGTTTTTTTATTTATCATTGATAATAACTCTTTAGTTTAATTATTATTAGTTAGGGATATGTATTAATGATATAGCCCTTATTCATTCAGTTGATAGTTTATTTTTAGTATGATTGGAATAAGTATTGACATTCCATATGATACTTCTTCTTATATAGACATTTTATTATTATTAAGGCATGTTGATTTGGGTTAATGTTTCTATTCATATGTGGAATGAATTAATCATATGAAGTTATGGTTGGGTATGATAATAACATAGTGTATTCATGAATTAGTATGTATAAAGATATAAAAGTGGTTTGGTATTTAATTAATTACTTATTTATATTCAATTTCATGGAATTAGTTCTAAATAGTATGTTTTTTATGTTTTTAATTATCCATTATATGATTATGAAATAATTTATTAATGTTTATATATAAATAATTATCCATGGTCATTTTAATCACTTTTAAATATTAATAAGTCATTTTTGCCCAAAATTATTCATATCATATTATTTCTTTCATTTTATTCTATAACATCATTCATTGTACACATTATCTTACTGAGAATTTAATCTCCCAGCTTTCTAAAATTTCTTTTCCATGAGTTTCCAAGAACAGTATTATGATTTATATGAAAGCATGTACTAGTGAAAATAATGGTTTTCTCAATGAAAAAATAGTGTGGTATTTTATCTCATGAAATGTAATATATTATTCAATCATGTATCTTGTTTACCAATTATACTAAAAAGCCAATTCCATGGGATGTAATCATGTGTATCTAATACTAATATAATAAAAAACCACTAACTCTAGGATTCCAGGTTTGGGGTATGTTATTGTTGTTATCATTGGAATTTTAGTAGAGTCCTTGTGAACTAGATTTATAAAAACATATATTAGGGAACGTAACCCTATGACAGACTTTGAGGATATATATAATCATGGGATAATATCATAAAAAATTATATGGTATATATTATGTGGTTTTTGATAAATATACCTCTATCTAGATACTAGAATTTGAAGTGGTTTCTTTACATAATCATCTAGCATCAATAACCCTGAAAAGAGTTGTTAAAGTATATATCAGCCATCATTATAGTGCATGGTGAATGTCCCCTTACTACACACTTAATTTAATACTATTTTGGGTATGTTTGCATTAATGCACATTTTATTTCTAAACCACTACTATGAAATAGAGGATACAACCTACAGAAACCTATTATATATCACGTAATATAAGACAAAGTTGAATCTTCATTGGTTGGTAAATCTATGGTTGGTCGTATATTTAAAGAAAAAGATATCAACTTTTTGGTTTTATGAGAAGTGATTTTAATATTATTAAGGATATTTTGGGAGATATTTATTGGAATAAAACCCTTTGCTTAAATTTTTTTTAATGAAATGGTCATTTGGGGAATAATGCTTATATATTTTGGTAAAATAAGTTTAATTTGTTTTCATAAACTTTAGGGTTATTATGCTCATTAATTTTGAGGTAATTATTATTGATTTGGAAAAATAGTAAATAAATTGTGAAAATATTATATGATTAAGGTAAAAAAATTAATGGATATTGAATTAATTTATGGAAGAATGTATGATTTTATTTTATCTTTATGGTGATTCAATATATTTAGGAAAAATATTTTCTAATTTTAAAAATATTTTTTCTTGGCATATAAATTAAGGTATGAGTTATCAATTGTGTATGGAGGTGAATGTTAAATTTAGTTTAGAGGAAAATGAAAAAATAGAATTTATTGTCTTTTAAACATGGTCTAGAATATTATTGAATATTTTAAAGGTTAGTTACTTATATAATGATTTGAGTTGAACATTGTGTGTTATTGTCGAGGCTTTTGGGATTAATATAGTATTTACACAAAAGAATGTTTAATTATATTTTTTATTATTTTGTAATTAGTTTGCAATTATAATTTTGGTTAATGTAGATAAACATGAGGAATAATTTATTGTCTTTTTCTGGATCTTATGATCCATTAAAACTTAATTTTAGAGTTTCATATATAAAAAATTCATCTTTAATATTCATTTATTGGATTAATAGACAATGAATAAATTGATCCGAGAATAACCAGAAGATTAAATTATTCTCAAGAAGTGGAAATAAATTAGGTATGTATATTTCTCTAGGTTATCTATCCTGATAGTAAAATAATATATCAAAATTAAGAAAAGGATGTAACAATTAAAATGTTATAAGTTTTTCTTAATTTTTGATGAATGGATGATCTTTTCACCCCTCAAATATTTATAGTATTATGGTCGAGAACATTCCCATGACCATTTTATTTATCACTCCCTATTATTCCAAAGATGGTATTGTTATTATCAATTTCTGTATTTTTACATCCCATCAATTATCACCATAAATGGGATTCTAATTATATTTTATTTTGGGTAAACATTATATTTCCCACTTCCCCTTTTTAAAGAAACATTTATTATCCCTCTGTATAGTATAGATTTTATATAAAAGTATTTTCAAATATAAAACCTTTGACAACAGATATAGAATTTATATGGAACAATTTATATTAGGAGGTCTCAAAGCAACACTTAGATATTTTCTAAAATATCCCTTCTTAAATAAATTGTATTTCTTTAATAGCATACTTTTCAGACAACACCGAGTTTAAATAAACTCCAAGATAAATATTATTATTTAAATGTTACTATTTCAACTTATTCAATAAAATTATTTATAGGAATATTAGTAAAAAATTTAAAAATAGGTTTAAGTGATTTATATAAATTAATTTATTTATAAATAATTACCCAATTTCTAGTAAAATATTTTTATGCTTCAAGAATATTTTTTCATCAAAAATGTTTTTATCACATTTTTTGGGAAAATATTATAATTTATTTCTACCGCATTTAAAAATTTTACTTATAAAATTAAAATCATCATTAAAATCATCATATAAAAAATAATTTTTTTGAAATAGTGGAATTTTTTTTAAATAATTCATTTTTCTGTGGATAGTGAAAAATATAGATTCTTCCAAATACACTCATTTGTTTTTAAAAAATCAATTAATTTTAATGATGCATTATATTTTTGATTTCATATTAAAGTAAAATATAATAAAATATATTTATTATAACATAACTAATTTCATTTAAATCATCAATATTCATGGTTTTTTATAAGTTAATTTTTTGTCTTAAGAGAAAATTTTGATAGAAAACTATTTTTAATTATGTTTTAATAATTTATATTGAAATTAATTTCTATCACTTAAATATATAAAATATGGAAAAATGCATATCCTATTTGAAATATAGAGGTTCAAATTTGGTAAATTGTTCCCTTTTATTTTTCTTCATTATGAAAAGTAACTATGCAAATTATGTTTAACCTAGGTGGGCATAAATTGGTAATCTAAGGTTAAAAATATGTCATGAGGTCTCAAAATAAATCAAAAAAATACCTTATTTCATTTTATTGGATTAATTTAACCATTGATATCCTAAATTCTAATTTATGGAATTTTGGTTCCATTCAACCATGGTGATGATATTTTCCTTTTTTAAAGTAATAAAATTTCTAAAAATGTCACCCTCTTGCATTTAATTTCTTCTAAATGTTCACATATAGATAATAATATGTTATGAATGGATATAAATGTTTATATTTAACATAATTAATTTTTTTTGTTATTTTTTTATTTTCTTTGTATAAAAATTATAAACTCTTTTACAATTCTAACACAATGCTTATGAAAGTAGTTGAATAAGGAAGTAAGTTCTATTAAAAATTAATGTAATTTGAAAAACATGTTGAGTTAAAATTATTTTACAAATATAGATAACCTATTATAGTTTTTAAATGATTATATTTAATTACATATTTACCTTTATGTCTTTAAATTAAAATTAAATGAATAGTGTCAAAATGACATTAATGATATTTAATAAAAAATAATATTTTATAAAATTATTTAAAAATCATTAAAATATATAAAAACTAAAATTAATAAGATTAATTATCTTATATATCAACCCCTTTATATTTATGAACCAATATTTTACTTTTATATAAAATTATAACTAATTAAATTGAAAAAAGAGTTATCGTATTTAAGCTTAAAATTGGTTATCATAGAGGTTAAATAAAAAGATAAGCTTTAAAATGATATATAAACCTATATAAATTTTATTTTATGAATATATTAATAACATATCATAATTATTATCAAATACATGTAATGTTTGGAACCAATTTTCAATATTTTAGATAAATATTATATTATAATATTTCATTTATTAACAAAATTTCTCATCCCCATACATATATAAGGAAACACATAACCTCTTTTATTTACACCACTTTGAGCAATATATCTTAAAAATACCTTATACATTAATTATCGGTAATCTTATTCTTGGAATATTATTCAAAGTGTCCTTACTAGGGGTTCTAAAGGAGGCATCCTGATGAAGAAGTAAATATCTAACCCAAATTCTTTCAATTTATTCATTATTTTTCCTTCTTAAGTCTATAAAATTAGTTATAAAATTATAAAATAATTATTTTAAATATATAAAATTTTATTATGATTATGTGACCACAAATGTCAACACTCAGCAAATAGGAAGTGAATGAATCACTCATGTGGATTACCACTTCTTTGTAGCAATACAATTCATTTTCTATCACCAAATTATTGGGATGGTAATTATAATGGTTTTAAAGTGTATATATTATATTTAATATATAATGGATATTTTTAATTATAATTTCATATCTACCTTATTACCTTTCATTTCGTTGGAAAATGATAACATTTCACGTGCGTACATGTGGATTGCCACCTCTATAAAGCAGTGTGATTTTATTTCAATTCCACATTACATGGATTTTAATAAGGATATATTTAATTAATATATATGGTACATAAGATATATTAATGTTTATATAATGGTAAATTATTACTTAAATTTATTTAATTTCATCCACCAAAAAATGAATACAACATTCATGTGTACGTACAGCCTACCATCTCCAGGAATGACGAAATTCATTTTTCTATATAAAACATTTATGGATGACTATAAATATATATATATATATATATATATATAATCAATATATAAAATATTTATATAATTATTAACATTAAATATATTATTGAACCATAATCAATGTACAAGTATGGGAACATTCGAACAAAAACATCAATTAAAAATGAAATAGTTAACAGACTAAAATGAGGATTTTAATATGTAATTATTAATAAATGGGTGTTGAAATATTATAATTTTATAATATATATATGTAAATTTTTTAAAATTTTTACATTATTAGTTTATATAATTAAAAAAAATTAAATTTATTATATCGTTTATTATTGAACATTGAAAGCAAGTCAAACTTGTAGTAACAGTTTTCTCATCTCACCTTTATTTCTGTGACACACATGTCGTATTCAGTAGTTGTTCATTTTTTGGGTCGTATATAATTATCATGAATTTATTTTATGATTCTTACCATGAAAATGTTATATATTTAAAAATACATCTAATTTTCACTGCTTTATGTTGTTTTGATTCAGATATTTTTAAAGTTGTAAGGGTTTATTTCAAAATCTCACTGTTTTTTGGGAATAGTTATTTCTATGTATACATTAGGGGAACTATTTTATCTTTATATTATAAACCCAATAAATTTTATCCTATTATGGTTATTTCATGAAATTAAAATTTACCCATTCATTTACAACTCTTTATATTTTCAATATATAGAAAAAAAATTCAAGATAAATTAATATTGTTTTCCATTCAGTTGGTAATAAATTTATTTTGTATCTATATTTTATTTAAAAAAATTCAATAATATTTTTAATCTTATATTATTATTTTTATAATTAAATTTTTACAAATGATTTAATTTCGATAAAAAAATTCACAGAAGTCTACTATTTTTTTTCCAAACTTGGTACTTTTGGTGTTTTGCAGAAAATGTGAAAGAAGTATTTGTTTTAAAATATTTTTCCTGAATGGAATTTACCACCGTGATGAACACTAAATTATTCTAATATTCATTTTTAGGTTTCCATATTTATTTTCCTATATATTATTTTTCCTAATATTTTTTAAATTTTTAGTTTCCAATAGTGATTTTCAAAGTTAAAGGGTATTTTCCACAAAAATGTTATTAATGATCTTTTAATGGTATTTAGATTCATCAATGAAAAATATCCTTAATTTTATTATAATCCATTTGTAATATATTGTAATGATATAATCATTATTCTTTCTATGTCTAGTTTATCATCAGTTTGACATGGGAATGTATTGATATATTGAATGTCAATTCATCCTACATGGATAGTTTTTTATTAATATATCATGTTCATTAAGTTATATTGTTTCTTTATATGATGAATTCATTGGAAATATTATGTTACAAATGGTTCCTAAAACTACATATCCCTTCGAATTATTATTAAGTATCATGAGACAATATTGTTTGGGTATTTTTCTATGGATTTACCCTTTTTTGTAAGATGTCTTAGTACGGGTACTTCATAGTAAGTTTTGGATTTATATAATTATGAATTTAAAATTTATGAAATTATTTATCAAAATATATATTTTGGTTTCTATACGTCATTAATTATTGATCTATTATGATTATTTATGTGGAATTACTTGACTAAAATTTATTAATGGCATATCGTTCTTGCTATTTTATTCTATGATAGATTTTGCTGTATGAATTCATTTAATAAGAATCTGAGCTTACCCCATTCATATGTTTCCTTTCCCTGAGATGTTATAATGTGTATTATTATTGATATAAGGAAATATGATATAGGGAATAACGGTGTTCTAAATGATATCACTATGTTGTTTTTTATCTTATAGAATTTAATAAAATATTAAAGCATGTATCAAGTTTACCAATACTATTTAACAATTATCTATTTTGAGATGTGATCTCTTTTAGGAAGTACCAAAGTGATTAAGTGACCCTCATCACTATGATCGAGGGTCTGGGCCTATTATAGTTGGTATGAGAGGAAGTTTAATAGAAACCATGGGAACAGGATATAGTAAAACATGCATTAGGGAAAATAACCCTCTAATAGGGTTTATGGATATGTCTATTAATAATATAATATCATAAAATTGTTTGGTCATATAGAAAATATGTGTTTTTCTAAACAATACATCTTTTTCTGCATAATAAAAATTGGCGTAGATTTAGTGAATATTCATCTAGAGGTAATAACCCCAAAAATATTTTTCCAATTATATCTCAATAATCATTCTTGTTCATGATATTTGTACCCTTATTTTGAACCTGGTTTTACACTCCTGGGGAATATTCTTAGGTTAATTCACTTTTTCATTATTAACCATTATGATGAAAGGGAATATAGAACTTATGGAATCCTATGATATTTCGTATAAATAAATGATAAATATAGTGTCATGGGTTGATATATCTAAGGTTGATCGTAACCTTAACGGAATAGAGAACCATTTTAAGTTTTTATATGATGGTATTTTAATTTTATTAAGATTATTTTGGGAAATATTTAAGGGAATACAACCATTTAGATTAATATATATATTAGTAACATCGTTATTTGTGGAATAATAATTGAAAATTTTATATGCATAAGTTTAGTGTTATTGTTAATCATTAAGGTTAATATGATCCTTGATGTTAAGGTAATTATGGTTGATTGGGATTAAAGAGTTAATTAATTTTTGGAATATAATATTATTAAGGTAAAAAATTGATGAATAAATATTGAGTTAATTTAAGGAAGAATTTATGATTTTATTGATCCATTACGGTGATTTGGGATATTTATGGAAAATATTATCATATTTTCTAGAATATATTAATATGGTGTATAAATTTAGAAATTATTGATTAATGTTATTTGGAGATAAGTTTTTAATAGATCATAAATGAATATGCGATTGAATATTAATGATTATTGGGTTTTCAACTTTTTTCGGAATATTTTTGAATATTTTTAATGTTAATAACTTATGAATTGATTTAAGTTGAACTTTTTGTGTCATTTTTTGAGGATTTGGAGATTAATGTAGTATTTCCCCATAAGAAGGTTTACTCATATTGGTTAATATTTTAGCTTCTGTTATCCTATTTTGTTTGTGTTAATAGAGAGAAACATGACGAATAATTTATCATTATTTTATATATCTAATTATCCATTAAAAGTTAATTTTTAGTGCATCATGCATTAAAAATTTATCTTTAGTTCTGATTTCTTAGAGTAATATATGAAGTGTAAATTGATCAAAGTATAACCAAATAATAAAATTTTTATTATAAATTAAGTAAATATATATCAATTTTTTATCTATAGTTATAATAAAATAATCCCCCATATTTATGACATGGATATTGAAATAAAAAAGGTATACTTTTAACTTCATTTTTTATGAATCGGTGTTCTTTCATTGCTTATAGATTTATGTTTTATAATCCTTAACATTCTCAGGACCATGTCATATGTCGCTCTATAATATTCCATAGAACACAGTTTTCCCTTCCATATCTATATTTTGACTTCACCCAAATTTGTTCCTTATATAGGAGCTCAGTTATTTGTTATTTAGTGTAAGATTTATGTATCCCACTTCCAATTTTCAAAGGAAGGTTCATTATCCATCTATTGGATATAGGTTTTCTAGAAAAGATATTATCAAATATTAAGCCTCTGAGGACTAAGAAAAATTAGTGAGTGTGAAATTTATTTACTGAGGTATAACATTAAATAATAATATTTTATAATATATCACTCTTTATATAAATATGTTTTCTTTTCTATATTTCTTTAAAGGAAACTACAAGTTTAAAAGAACCCTGATATAAATATTATTATTTAATTGTGACTATTTTAACCTAACACTTAAAATTTATGGTATGAATATTAAAATCCATTGTATGAAAAATATGTATAAATTATTTATATAATTTAAATTAATTGATATACATGTTCTCTATTTTAATTGAAATCATTTCATGCTTCAAAATATGTTTTTTTTTTCAAAAATGTATTTTACCCCTTTTGTGACCAAATATTATAATACATCTCTTCCACCTTTAGAAATTATATTTAAAAAAAATTAAAATCATACTTTAAAAAATAAATAGAATATTTTCTTAGGGTTAAATTGCGGTATTTTCAATAAATGACTGATTTTTCATTTAATTGTGTAAAATACTAATTTTTCAAATACTCTCATTTATTTTAATTAAATCAGGTAATTTATAAAGAATCATTCTATTTTGGATTTTATATTAAAATTATATATGATAAATTGGAATTATAATAACATAATTAATTCCAATTGGATCATAAATATTCATGACTTTAATATAAGTTATTTGTAATGCCTAAAATGCATTTTCCTAAAAATTATTTTTCATCGTGTTTTGTGAATTTATATTACAATTGAATTTTGAATTTTAAAGGTAATGATTATTTAAAAATTTATTTAAAATTTTAAATAATAAGGTTAAAATTTGGTAAATAGTCCCGATTTATTTTTTCATTATGAATAATAATCTTGGTAAATATTTTTCACCATTTTAATGGGTAAAATGGGTAAAAAATGTCATAAAACAATGAGATAAGGACTCAAAATCAATCCAAAACATTCTATTATTTCATTAAATGTGGTTAATTTGACCATTTTCATTAAAAGTATTAATCTACGGAAACTTGTTTCCATTTATCCTTTCTAATGATATTTAAGTTATTTTAAGTAAAGAAAAATCCAAAATGTTACTCTCTTGATTTTAATTTCTTTTATATTTTCACATAGGGATAATAAGATTTTATGAGTGAATCTGAATTTTTATCTTGAAAATAATTACTTTATTTTTATGTTGGTAATTTTTAAAAAATTTCATGCTTATATTATTAACATAAATTCTTATACAACACAAACACAATCCATGTGCAAGCAGTAGAAAAATTATATTAATGATATTAAAAAAACTAAAAGTAATTTAATTTGAATGAATTTTTGAGTTCCATTAATCATTATGATACATATAAATGATTTTTTAAAATATTATAATTTAATTCTATATCTTTATTGAGGTCTTTAAATTCATATTAAATTGACTGTTTCAAAAATGACAATAATGATATTTTATGAAAAATAATATTTTATGATTTTATTTGAGAAAACATAAAAATCATGAAATAGGAAAATAAGGATTTTTAATGGCCTAAAATTTCAATCTTTTTTAACTTATGATATAATTCTTCCTGTAAAAGTAAAATTATATCCTTTAAATACTGAAAAGTTCATTACAGTATTTAATGTTTAAATTGTTTAACCAAGGGGTTAAACCATAAGTTAAGGTATAAAATTACATATAAACCTATATAAGATTATTCTATAATTATATTAATTCCATATCTTCCTTTTCTTGTGATACATCTAATTTTGTAACCAATTGACTTGATCTAAACACATATAATATTATAAGTTTTTATTTATTTCCAAAATTCTTCGTCCCCACTCTTATAAAAAGACAACACTTCTCTCTTTTATTTACACATATTTGATCCATATAGGTCAGAAAATCCTATCCTATTATCTTATAAACATTCCTATCCACTAATTATAAATTTTTGGTCCCTAAAATATCATTCCAAGGATCCTTCATAAGGGATCTAAAGGATGTATTCTGAAGAAGAGGTAATCAAGTTACCTAAACACTTTGAATTTATTCATTATTATACCTCCTATAAATCAGTGGTATTCATCATAAAATAAAATAATATTAATAATAAATATACTGAAATTTTTTATGGTTATTTAACCACTACTACCCACCCTCTATTCAATCAAATTGAAAGTGAAACTACCACTCATGTGTACGTGTGTACTACTACCTCCACGTAGTAATACAATTTATTTTTCATCAACATATTTCATGGATGTTGATAATGATGGATTTAAATTTTATATAAGATATTTAAAAAAATATTATTCTATAAATAAAATATTATATTAGCTTTTTTACCTTCCATTCCATTGTAAAATAATAACATCGATCATGCGTGTGTGTGGACTACCACCTCCACAAAGCGATGAGATAATTTTCAAATTTTTTTAATATGTTTGGTTATAATGATATATTTGATGAAAACAAATGATATATATTATTTCATAATTATTATATGAAGTTTAATTACTATTTACCTTTCTTCCATGTCATTCTTTGAAAAGTGAAAACATCGTTCATGCATATATACGGATTATAGCCTCTATGAATGGTGTAATTCATTTTTCGGTCTCTACCTTTTATTTATGACTCTAAATACTTATATAATGAAAATAATTTATATTTATATCTTTACTAAAATTTTGGTATTAATTTAACCATGGTCAAATTACAAGGAATGAAACTGCTGAACCCAAACTTCCCTGAGAAATGAATTAATTAACACCCTTAAACGATGATTTTGATAATTTATTGTTAATATATGGGTGTGGAAATTTTATAGGTGGATAATATTTGATATTTTCAGTATTTACATGATTATAGTATAGGATTATAATAATTTAAAATTTATTTTTTAGGATATTAGAGCACTTTAAATGCAATTCAAACTTGATTTAAGGGTCTTCCCATCTCACTTTTATTTTTGTGAGAAAAAATGTCATATTCACCACTTATTTCTTTTATGTAGTGTATATAATACCCCTGAATATATTTTAGATTCTTATCAGTAAAATTATATGGAATTAAAAATCCAACTAAGTCTCTATCCTCCATGAGGTTTTTATTTAGATATTTCTAAATCAGAATGTGTTTTTTCACAATCTCACAATTATTCAAGATTATTTATTACTAATTATCCATTGGTAGAACTATTTGATCTTTATATCTTAAAAAATATATTTTATTGCCATATGGTTACTTCTATTCATTAAAATTTTCCCTTCCATTTTCCTCTCTTTAAGTACTCAAGATATAAAAATAATATATTAATGGAAAAATGACATTGTTTACTATTTGATTATGAATAATTTTCTTAAGTTTATATATTTTTTTAAAAATTATATCAATAGTGTTTTTTATCGTAGTATTTTTTAAATTACTTTTTACCCATTTTTTAATATGTTTAAATAAATTTAAAAGGATTATTCTTTTCTTTTTCTAAATAAGGTACCTTTTTACATTTTCCAAAAATGTAAATGGAAACATTGTTTTAAAATATTTGGAATTAACATTATTTCACTTACCTATTACCACACAATTTTTTGAAGATTAACTTAAATTTTTCTAGATTTATTTTCTAAAAAATATTTTTTCAAACATTTTTTATTTTTTTTTCAAAAGTTTTTTTTAAATTGAAAAGATTTTTTTAATCAAGAATGTTTTTAATGATCTTTTTTTTTTGTATTTTTATTCATCAATGACAACAAACCTGTATTTAACATACGATTAGCTAGGGATATTTTGAAATGATTTCATCCTTATTTTTTATTTAGATTGTTTATGATAAGTTTCACTCAGGGAAGTATTGACATTCCATAGATTAGTTCTTCCTAATTGAATATTTTTTGTGTATTAAGTCATATTGATTAAGTTGTATAGTTTATTAATATGATAAAATCATTGGAATTATTAACTGATTTCTTATGACCCAAAATTGCAAGCATCATGCTGAATTTTTATGTGTCATGGTAAAAATTACGTTGGGTATTTCTCAAAGGCCTTACCCATTTATATAATATGTATTTCTATAAGGCCTCAATGATATGTTTTAGGTTTCTATAATTATACATTCTACCATTATGAAATTAATTATTTATGTCCAAATTCAAATAGTCATCCATAGATAATTTTCATGCACTTGTGAATATTTATATTTCATTATTTGAACAACATTTATTCTTACCATATTTTTCATTACTTTTTATAATATGATAGCTTCGATAATAAGTATTCACTAAGAGAGCATTGAAGATCAAACCACTGTTTTGCTTCATTTCCCAAGTACTCCAAGAAGTTTATTATGATTTATATAAAAGAAAATAATAGATAGATTAATACTGTTCTCATATAAAATACTATATTTTATTTTATCTTCCCAAATGTAATATGAGATTCGAGGATGTATCTAGTATTCCCATATTACAAAAAATATTTGGTCCTTTTTTATGTGTTCACTAATATAAAGTAAAATTTTATTAAATAAACCACCAACTATGGGATTATAGGGTTTTGGTATATAACAGAAATGATAAAAATTCAAGAGAATCACATCCCAAAAAAACACCCATTATCTATAAAAATATTCATCATTGGATCTCATTCAAAAATAAATGAATCCAATAAATCATAATATATCTCAATATGGAGATATAGTTTCAAAACCTTTATAAAAATGGTATAATTATATAGTTTAACTTATGACTTCCGCAATGGGACATCATTTATAGAGAACCCAACAAAACCAAGATGAACACCATCTAGTGCACAACCAGAACTAGTTTCATCCACCTCATAGTCACCTAAACATGCACCCAATGATCTTTCATGTCTCCTCATCTGTAAATAAACATTATTACAAACCCAGTGCATTTATATACCTCATTGAACTAATAATTTCAAAAACCATTCATGATAAAATCCACAACATAGTCGATATCCCATCAATTAATGTAACCAATATGACACCAAAGGAACCCCCTAAATAAATATTCAACAATGTATTAATCAAATACATATCCAAAATTATTGAACCAAAATTGGATCATTACCTAAAACTGTTAATATCACAAGAGACTCTCAAACTCAAGGTAGACCAATTTGTACCATCTAAAGTTTTCAACAAAGGTTCAATTGATGTAAACCACTCATCCACAGCTACAAAATCTTCATGAAACAAAATATACACCAATACACCCCAAAAAAACAAATAGTATATTCCACTTCATTTTGATCATCTATAGAATAAGACCTACAATACCAATAAATATAGGTAGTTATCCTAAAAGAAACACCCTATAGTTTCTTAAGATCTTTCCAGGAGACATATATAAAAAATGAAACCTAAACCCCAATCATTAATGTTTCCCAAATAAAATCAAGTGTCCCCATCATAAACCATGGTATAAAATTACAAAAATAATTCTCAACAAGTAAAAAGACTTTCATAAATCCATTTTCCACATTTCAGATCAAAATATCTCTTAACAATAATCCTTTAAATCATTTTTTTAAAATATCCCTTTGAAATAGGACAAATAATTTTAAACACTCTCTCATATTAAAAATCACATGAAACCCACTTTGCAGTCCCATTTGAATGTAAAATCACATTTTCAATTTAAACACCCAACATTCTCTTAAAAAATTAAATTTATAATCATTAAAAAAACTTATCAATGGTCGGTTTTGCAAAACACGCCACTAACATGCGTCAAAAGTCATTTTTTAAAATTTAACCCATTTTTACTAAAAAATTAATCTATCCATTTCATCGGAAAAACAAAAAATTTCTATAAAATGTATATTATTTCCAAGCATTTCTAAATTTTAATTTCAAAAAAGATAAAACTTTATAATCCCAAAACAATAAAAACCAAAAATTAAAATTATTTCATTAAACAAAACTTGGAGGAACCCATAAGAAATAAATACCACTCACCTCAACCAAAAACCAAAATAACTACTTCATGAAATCACAAATCCCTCCTAAATTATTTTTCCCTTATAAAACTGAGTTTATATCTAGAAATTATGAGATATAAATAAAAATATAAGTAGGACTTTTATGATACATGAATTACCCTCATGGTTTATGTACATGTTCCGACCATAAATCTCTCTCTAAAACATTTTTAAAATGAAGTGTTTGGTCTCTGTGTGGTTTTTTGGGCCATACAGGCATTCCTAACACCATATATTAATTTTTCCATTTTTAGCCCATGTATCATATAAACCCTCAAGTCAAGTCACCATATTATTATAAGGATAAAAAACTATCAATAAATAACTCATACCCATCAATACAGGAATCATAAATCAGGAAACATGGTATAATGATTGAAAAAAAAGGAAATAGTCATAAGAATCAATAATCAAAAGAGATGTGATATCATTATTAGAAAAAAAACATTATAAGACTCTAGAAATCATAGATAAAACATATTATCATCTTGTAATATCATCATAATAAAACTCTTACATAAACCTTACAATTAGAATAACCATTTTCCCAACTTCTACTATAATTATCTAGTGAAAAAACTCATTTCCCAATGTATTGTAGTGTTATTTTTATAACATCATGTTATGTTTTCAATTATTCAAAAAATTATTTTTAACATTATTTTTTTGGGTTTATTTTAAGGGGGAATCTAGAGAAATTGTTTAAAAAAATATATGGCTAGTGCAACGTTGGCCCACCGTTTTTCCAAACTGTTTACCCTCTCAATGAAAACCGTGAAAACCCAGGTAAAGGGGTTTAACATAGTTGGTGCATGTATTTTCAAACCATACACCCACTTAATAGAAACTATGTATCCCATTAAAACCAGGTTCTTTTTTTGGTCTAATCATACATCCCTATCAAGATTAATGTGTGTTCATTATTTTTTAATCTGGATTTTAGTTTTAAAAGTTCAGAACACTTTTTAGGTCCCCGAATGACCTGTAAAACCCAAAAACGTTTTCTATCTCATTAAGAGATCCCATGAAAATATCGTTTCCCCTTAACACCCCTTTAAATGTTTATCAAATCATAGAGAATAATGGTTGATCCTCTCTCAGTTATTTCATCTTCTTTTCCTATATCTCCTACTCTCTTTCTTTTTTCCTCCCTAGGGTTTTTAGATCTTAGTGTTAGTTGGGGGATCTAATCCCCTCTATTTTAGGATATTACATCTTCTTTGGATTCGTAGAACCCATTTTATTCTTTCTTTAATAATAATCCTAATTATTATTTGGATCTTCGAACTCTAGTGATTCTGGTTGGTGGTTCCATTTTGAATGGCCAAAAAATTAACCCAAAATTGATTGATATGATTAAATTTATTTCATTTAAATATGTGGGATTTGATTCTTATCAAATTGAATTTTTTAAAAACCCATTTCCATTGAATTTGTGGATTTGGTATTGGGAATTTTTTTGTGGTATGAAATAAGAAAAACCACTAATTCCACTGAATTGGGGTTGAATTGTGAAATTTGTAAAAAACTGGGGAAATTTAAATCATTGATTTAAAATTGGGAAATTGATGGAATTTATTTCAATTAAATTATTTAATTTAATATTAGATAATATTTATTTAAAATTGAATTGTGAATTTATTTCAATTTATTATTTGGGAAAATGGCATAAAATTATTTTGACAGAAACCATTAAGTTTAATATCAGAAAAATACATGTTTTTATTAAAAAACTATTATGGTTTTTGAATGGAAAATTAGAATTTTTGAAATTGGATAAAGAGATTTAATTTTATTTTAATGAGTTGTAAAACAAATTTCCACCATTGAGTTTTACTAGATCACATGAAAGACCTGGTTGTTAGTGGGGTGTTTTGGAGTAGTATGCTAGGATGGGAATTCCCTAGAACCAAATTGATGTTATAAAGAACTAAAAAAACATCTTTTTAGCACATCTTATTTCTCATTAGGACATAGATGATTCCTCTCTTTATAGTTTTTGGGGATGTGTGTAAACATTGGGTTTATGATCATAAGACTGTGTGAGGATCCCGTAACCTAGAGCTATCATACCTCTTGGCAGATGACCATGTTACTCACTATTTCTATATGATATATAAATGTATGCCATTATTGTAGACTATTTAAAATTAATTGTGTATTTGCATAAAATATTTTATATAATATTTTTATTAATCCATTTTTTAGAAATGTTCCATCATTGATAATATGAAGCATTTGTTTTAAATTATTTCAATCATTTGAAATTTAAATAATTATTTATTTAAATATGCTTTGGAAATTCAAAAAAAATTATTTTAAATTTTAAATTTATTTTTTAGATAACTAAATGTTGGAATTTTGTTATGGAATACTTTGTGATACCCTTCTGGGATTTTAGATCACACCGTACCTATGACTTTTACTGTTTGTACATTATCTACTTCCAAGTTCGAGGATGGTTAAAGAAACACTTGAAGGTTGTTCTAGTATTTAATCTATGGACTTGGTGAGTTTTTTCCATCTGGACATGTGTAGTTTTTTTTACTTTTATGCAGTACTATGGTTTTTCATACCTGTTCGAATTTGGTAACACTTATCTCTATGGAGTTATTATTATATACATTCTGACTTGTTTATATTTACTTCTAAAATCCATGTGGAAAATTAATTCACACTTCTATTTTGTATAAAAAATGGTTCTACTCTCCAAAACATTAGCATCGGTAGCGCCCTTCGGGCTATGTTGGGGCAGTCTTAGTTATTGGTTTACCAGGGTACCTAGGATGGTTTATGACATTGTGGTATCAAAGGGAGGTTCATCAGGATCATTTTCAAGAATTCCTTTTCCAAATGCTAGAAATGTTCAAGGGATAAAATGATCTTTAAGAGACTAAGGAATGGTTAATCAGGATTAATAATTTATTAAATTTCATATAGAAATATATGAAAATTGGGTTAACTGTTAAACCTTTAAGCTAGAGGGATCGGGAAAGAGATGCCGGGACAGAATGGTGATTGATAAGAAGCATGTTGGCATAGAGTGAAAATCCTTCAAAGTTAATTTCAATGACTAGTTCAATCCCAAATTAATGTTTTTGGCTAGAGATATGGAGATTTTAAAACATTTATTGTTTGAAAGTACCATTACAGAGTATGAGAACTATTTTGCTGAGATCATGTAGTTCACACCTAAGATGGTATAGAATGAGATGATTAAGGCATGATGGTTTGAGATTGGACTATGACAGGATATTCATTCTCCATATTTCTTAATGAAACTCCCATCATATATATATTTGAGTGATGATTATAGAAATGCACTTAGATGGAATTTTAGGGTTGTTTGTAGTTTCTTTCTCTCCTAGTGGAAGTTTAAATTCCTTCAAATTAAATTTGAAGTGTGGTGATTCTTATAGAGGTTCTTGACAGTAGGATTATTCTAGAACTCCTTCAATACTGGGTAGAGTCCCATTGATATTCTACCCGTGTGTCAACCCTAGGAATTAAAATAGTGTTTTCACTAAGGAACCTATAATTTTTTGATCATACAGATGATCAAGTCACTTAAATAAGTTTTTCCATATCTATTTCACTCCACATAGTAGTACGAGATCATTAGATCCTTATAAAAATGTTGGGTAATCATATAATTCAACTAAAAAGGGTTTCTAACCACCTGTATCCATAAAACAATATTATAGCCATAGTGGAAGTGTCTCTATAAGAAGTGGATACGAGTCTAGAAACTATGAGAGGTACCATAACTATAGCAACATCTATAGTGACTGATTTATTTGATACAGGTGCATCTCATTCATTTATTTAAACCTTTATTGTTAATCATATATATCTTTCTATGATGCTTTTATCTTATGTAATGTATATTAATACACACCTTTGTATGAAGAGATATCGGGGTCTCTATAGTCCCACTTGTGTTTTCCCTCTTTCATGTCTTGAGCTTGCTTGGAGTTTTCCAGTTCTTAATATGAAATCTCTTGGTGTCATTTTTGTATGGACTGGTTCTTTCTTAGTAAAGCCAGGATTGATTGTTATCTTCTATGGGTCTACTTTAATACCCCTGATGGTGTGTGTCATGTAGTATAATGACAATGGGACCCAAGTTCAAGAAAATCAAAACATTTTTATCTAGAGTTGGGGAATGTGATATATATCATTTCTTTTTATCTAGAGTGGGAATCATTGAGTAGTGATCTCATTCCAATTATTGAAAAGATTCCTAATTTCATTCCATCTGAAGTCCCTTGTCTGCCACTATAAATAGAGGAAGAGTTTTCAATCTACATTATATATGTTACTTAACCATTTTATATTCCCTCCTACCGCATGGCACTGGATAAAATGAAAGATCTAACGACTCAGATAAATGATCTTCTAAAGAAAGGATTTATACACCCGAGTATGTCACCGTGGGTGGCCCTTATTCTATTTTCCAATAAGGATAATTGTTCACTACACCTTTGTGTTTATTATCGAAAACTCAATTAATTAATGACATAGATATTTATTTGTTTTCAATGTATTGAAGATCTTTTCGATCATTTAAAATGGGGAAATCGGTTCTCAACAATCAACCTTCAAATCAGGTTACCATTAGTTGGGGATAAATGAATATGATTATTATAAAACTACCATTCAGATTACGTATGAACATTATGAGTGCCTTGTTATTCCCTTGTGTTTTACCATTTCTTCTACAATCTATATGGATTTAATTAATAGGATTTTCTATTAGTATCTTCAAACCTCTATGGTAGTAATTGTGGATAAAATAATTGTTTACTCTTAGTCCAAGTAGGATCATATGATTCATCTAATATTAGTTCTAGAATTTATGAGAAATCACCATCTGTATGCCATGATTTATAAATATGATTTATGGATTTGGGTAGTGATGTTCTTGGGGCACGTGGTGTAAAAAAATTGGATATTAGTAGATTCTAATAATGCCAAGGCTATTATGATATTGGAACACGCATGGAATTCATTTGAGATTCGGATCTTCTGGGGTGTAGTTGGGTATTATATATGGTTTGTAAATGATGTCTTAATGTTGGATTCTTTGATGAATAATCTAACTCATATGAGAGTAATGTTTTCTTGGTATGATAAATGTTATAATTATTTTGTTGAGTTAAAACACATTTTTACTACTTCTCTGATATTGACTCTTCAAGATGCCAGGAATGGCTATGTGGAATTTTGAGAAACATTAATTTTATGTTTGGGAAACATTATTATACAAGGTGATCATTTCATTTTTTATGGATCTTGTTAGCTAAGGCCACATGAGAAGAATTATCCAACTCATGACCATGAACATTCATCTATGACGCATGTGCTTAAGAGTTAGTGGAACTACCTCTATAGAGAAATTATTACCATGTTTTCAGGCCATAAGATATTGAGTTAAATATTCTCACAAAAATATTTGAATCTCTCCCAGAGGCATTGGGTGGAATACCTAAAGTATTTTGATTTATACATCACATATACCCTAGGGAAAGGGAATTACATCACAGATAATTTCATCATGAATTTGAATACAGAGACCATGAATGAATCTTTGAAAGAGTGTAACATGATGGATATATTTTCATTAATTCATATTGGAGTTTCGGAATTAGGGGATGAATTTTCTTTGTCCATATTTCAGTTGAATTCTACTCTTCTCGAGATGATTCTTTAGGAACATCATATTGATGATTAATTTCGTAATATTAGAGGCTTTCTTTATAGTGGGGAGACCTTCTCTGATTGGTTTTTCTTCAATGATGGGATTATATACCATCATAATCACATTTTTGAGTTCTTAGCGATAAAGAATGATTTTATGGTGGATTTCCATAATTCCCAGGGGTAGTGAACCCTAGAACCATGAATATTCGGTATAACATATGGCATTGATTATAGTGGCCCGGTATGAGACGAGGAATTTCTATTTTTGTTTCAAATTGTTATACATTCCAATAGTTCCAGGTCGAGCATCAGAAACCATTAGGTTTTGTTCATCCACTTCCAATGTCTACTTGGAAGTTGGAGGTGATCTAAATAGAAATTTTTATTGGATTGCATTGTACCAAGAGAATGAATAATGTGATTTGGGTAATAAACTATAGGGTGATCAAGTCAGCTAAATTATACCCATTTTTATACAACCATAGTTGAGGAGTTGGGAAATATCTATGTGAAATAAACTGTTTGATTTCATTGGGTACCATCTATTATTGTCTTCTATTGGTATCCTTGGTTCACTTCTCATTTTTGGAGTGTCCTTCATGAGGCACTAGGATGTTAGGTCTATTTGAGCTTGAAATACCATCTGGCATCAAATGGCCAGATAGAAAGAGATAAAAAGATTCTCCAGGATATTCTCTATTCTTATGTCCTCAACTTTGGTGGAGATAGGGATGCACATTTAGGGCTGGTTGAGTTATCTTATAACAATAGTTACCATTCTATGTCAAAATGACTCCTTTTTAGGCATTTTATATCCACCCTTATAGATGTAGGCATGATGCCACACTTGGCTTTTGAGATAATTTGTGGGCCATTGGGCTATGTAATGGGATTCAATCCCATTGAGACTTCAGAACATATACTAAATAAATAAGTCTTGATTGGTGGGTTATACCATGGGGGGATATGGCCTACCTTTTTGGAATTTGTGTGTGTTTTCTGTGTGTTTAATTTAGTTCTACCGCCATGCACCTAATATATATATCAAGCTTGGTTCAATAAAAAATTAAGAAGATTTAGTGGACTAGTTATAGAATGTTGATGGAACATAGACGATATAATTATTATGATAATCATCATCCCAAACCATTGGAATTTTTAGTTGGTGACCATGTGTACTTGTAAGTTTTATCCCAATTGGGTCATCGATAGATTGGGTGGAAAGGGAAGGTTAATCCTCATTTTCTGGGACCCTTTGAGGTTATTGATCATGTAGAAAAAGTTACATACATTTTATCACTTCAATTTTAGCTGACATCGATACATAACATGTTCCATGTATTTCTTGTATGAAAGTATCTATTTGATCCATCTCATGTGTTGAGATGGAGTAACATTGAAGTTGAACCTGATTTATCTGTGATGGAACGATCATTCATGATAATTTATTGAAAAACCAAGGTACTTCATGGCAGTATGATACCTTTGGTTAATGTGCAATGACATCATGGTTCTGATAATCATGAGATGTGGGAGAGGGAGGCACTTATCATAGAGTAGTGGCCACATCATTTTGGCATGGAAACTTATACTTAGTATTTCTAGGGACAAAATGTTTCACGTGGAGTAGGTTATAACATCATGTCACTATTTTATGGTATTCCTAATACCTTATTTTTACCATGATTTCATTGGTTTTATTTTAAGGGAACAATTTGGTGAATTTTTTAAAATAAATTGAATATCTATGAGCTAGTGTATGGTTAGAATATGGTTTTCCCAAACCGCACGCCCTCACAAGGAAGATTGTGGAACTAAGAAATATAGGTTTTTCGTGGTTAGGGAATGTTTTTTAATTTATGTTCCCATATAAGAGAAACTGTGCAACCCATTTAAAATATGTTCACATCTAGGGTGCATCACTTGGTATAACTGTGTGGACCTTCCAAGATTACGTTGTGTAGGTTTTATAATCCATATTTTGATTTAAAAATTCTGAACAAACTCTTTTTAGGTCCCCATTTTACTTATACTACCCAAAAAATGTATCCTCCCTTATATCTCCCAAGAGTATTTATTGGCCCATCTAAACCCCTATGGAGGCGGATCGAATCTTGGAGAACAACCGTTGATCATATCAATATTAGTTTCATCTTCTCATTCTTTATCTCCCACTCTATCTCTCTTTCTCTATCTCTCTCTTCCAACTTAATATTTTTCAGATCTTTATATCAGTTGGAGAATCTAATAACCTCATTTTTATGATCCAAAACAAATGTTTTATTCTCATATCATGTTGTCTTCATTCTTCATTGGTAGATCCCAATTAGGGTATGAAGCTTCAAGTCCTAGAAATTTTTTAGGTGTTTACCTTTTGATTGGATAATTTAATTAACCCTAAATTCCCGGATCAGATTAAATTGATTTCAATTAAATTTTTGGGATTTGATTCTTATGTAATTGAATTTGGTAAAAAATAAATTCCATTGAATATTGGAATTTGGTTTTGGGAATTTGGTTTTTTCTTTAAATTTTTAAAAAACCCCCAATTCAATTCAATTGGGGTTGAATTATGAAATTTGTGGAAACTAGTGGAAATTTGAATTTTGTATGTAAATTGGAAAATTAATGGAAATTGTTTCAATTAAAATTTTGAATTTAATGGTGGAAAATTGAATTTTGAAATTTAATTATGAATTTATTTAAAATTATTATATGGGAAAAGTGTTTAAATTGTTTTGATCAAATCCCTTGGGTTTATCTTGGTAAAGGACATGTTTTTCCTTAAAAATTTGTTTTTTAATATAAAAATGGAATTTATGAATTTGGAGAATGGGATTCATTTATATTTTAAGGTTTCTTAAAAACAATTTCAGTCATTGATTTTTATTAGATCACTTACCATCCTAGTAAGTTAGTGAGTTATCTGGGACAAACATGTTATGATGGGAATGCCCTAGCACAGTATTAATGCTTTACAACACTAAAAACTTCTTTTTCAAAAATTTAATTCCACAGTAAGACATAGATGATATCTATATTTCCAATTTCAAGGGATGTGTGTACACATTTCAGGGATGATCATATGAGTGTGTGAGGATACAATAACCAATAAATATAACATATCCTAGAAAACAACCATGATCCTCACTTATTTATATACGATATATATATGTATGCCATTATTTTAAACTATTATATATTCCTTTTATTTTAATATAAAATATTTATATAAAATGTTTTATTAATCTGATTTTTTTGAAATATTCCATCATTAAAAATGTAAACAATTTTTAAAGTATTTTTATCATTAGAAATTTAAATCATGATTTGATTAAATATTATTTTGAAATGAAAATTAATTTTATTTTATATTTTAAAGAATTTATTTGTTTAATTAAATTTTCCATCTTATTATGGAATCCTTAGTGAGACCCTACTTAGATTTTTGCTTATACCGAACCTGTGTCATCCGGTGTTTGTAGATTATCTCCTTCTAGGTTCAATAAGGGTAAAGTGCCAAATGGAGGTGGTTATAGCTATGGATATGTGGAATTTTTGAGATGTTTCCATTGAAAATAAACAGGTTTTTCTTATTTTTGGTACTTATTTTGGGACGTTGGGTTTTCATACTAGTTTGAATTCTAGAACACTTTTAGTAGTGATGTTTTTCTTATATACATATTGACTTGTTTGTATTTAATTTCTCAAGGATTGTGAAAAATTTGTTCTTGTATTCTTTTTTTATAATTTTGAGTGCTTTTCATCAATCCTTGGAGATCAAGAACACCCTTCCGAGTATTTCATTCCCTTCTCAGTAATTTGGTTACTAGGTTGCCTGGTCTTGTTCATGATAATCTGGGTGCACTCATTGTATATGTTATACCGGGCTCACCATGTGCTCTATGGGCACACACAATAAATAAAATATAATTGGATTACTCAGAGCTATCTAGGTGCACCCATCACATAACATTGTCTAAGAATCAATAATTAAATACATAGAAAATTCATTTTATCACAATGGTAATTAAAACATTATTCCTTTTATAACAAGATTAACTAATATAAAATAAATGAGTTCCATGAAATTATATTTGAAACATTATTAAATTGTGCAAAATAAATGGTTTTTATATCAATAACTTTGAAAAAAATTAACCCATGGAAAGGAAACATTTTTCATAATTTTCACATACCAGCCTAGATCAACCCTAAATCGGTCACCCTATCCAATCTATATAAAGTCCTAAAGGTCCATCCCGATCCCCACAGGATGGAAACTACAATTGGGCATCAACAGAGTAAAAAAATGAAATATTTCCCCCATTAATAAATAATTTAAACATTATAAATAAAAAACATCCCAATAGATATAACAATATCCAATCTAAAAATCCTTTATACAATAATTCAAAAGTCTAACCAAAATATACAATAAGACCCAAACTAAAACATTAAAATCCAACGTCTCAATGTGACCCTTAGGTCCACTCTCCAATACTAAGAACCACTATCTATAATAGAGATCAACACCAACTTAATACCTACACCACAAGATAAAAATAAGAAGAAACCATTAGCATGAGTATTAAAACTCAGTAGGATAGCCTGATAATCTATTCCCAATGAACTTATTTTAAAATAAAAGAAGAATCAACTTCGTGTTTGAAATATGAAATATCAAGATTAAATATTACACAATTTAACTTTAAAAAAAACCATTTCCCATTTTCTTTCAAAACCATATTTCATTCTATCAAATTATCGTCAACATTTTCAAGGAGAAAGTGATGCATTCATTTTTAAACAAGTACAAGGTATTATAAAAAATTATCTTCATTAAAACCTTTTTATTAACTTATTATAACTAACTAATGAAATTGCAAAGAGGAACAACACATATAGAAGAAATAAAATTATCACATAATTAGGTAAATGGAAATAAACACACTGGAATAACCAGGCATTTCAATCATCACTACAACCAACTATGTTTCAATATACATGGGTGCACCTAGGAGATCATGAATAATCTTGAACATAATAATACATGATACTCATCCCTGGAATCATATATCACATGATGAAATCAAACTACCCTAATATACCCATCCATCATAACTCAGGTCAGACTGAGGGGAAATCCTATTGTAATAAACCCAATATATCCACCTACTATCGACCACTAGTTAGTGCATAATATATCAAATGCAATATTCATTCTCAAAAAAATCTATATATGCTAGGTTCCAATGTATCATGTGTAAATGTATTTTCTATTTGATTCCAACCAAGAATCCAATCACATACATATATAATAATAATTCAACAATAGGCATCACCCAAGTCACTCTGGGGACCATCCTCTTTTCATGTAACTCATAGGTCAAAAAGGATCACATACTAAGGATCTACCATTCCATACAATATTCAAATTTAAAGAAGTCAATAATATTTTCGTAGGATGGTTTTTATATTAAACACATCCACCATTTTCACAAAATTGTTAAAGGGACTGTTAAACATCTTTCCCAAAACCATCTCTTGAAAAGAACCAAATCCACCTTTCTAAAAAGGTGTAAACACACCATTAGACACTTCAAAATCATTGTATAAATATATTTTAAACACACACATCACACTTTCAATTCAAATTATTTTTAATAAACTTTCCAATTGGTCCATTAAATGTTATCACATGGCAAACCACATTTGAAATCCAAATACACATGTCATTTAACCAAAAAAACCACTTTGAAAACCCATTCACGGAACACGAACTATCATTTCAAAAATCACATATATATTCCAAAAACCAAACCATGATTTAGATGTCACAAAAATCATGAAAAGGGAAATCTAGCATCTCATCGAATACTTGGTGTGTAGTGTTTAGAAAAACAAAAAAATGTTATCATAAAAAAGGGGTACCATATCCATTTTTCACTCCCATAAAACATTGCAAGGAATATATATCAATATTTAATATTCAATGAAGGATAAAAATAATGAAATAAATGAATATTAAATAATAAAGGCATGTTCAAGGGAAACATACCTAAAATCTGTGGTGCATCCATAATGCATGCCTGAAACAACTCCATAGAAGGTTCCTAGATTCAATATCTACAAAGAGGAACCCTAAAAACCCCAACATAAATCAAAGGGAAACCAATCCTGAGGTTAACAAGACTATAGTAAAATATGAAATCATGGAGAAATGGGATAAATAAGAAGATGGAGAAGATAAAAGAGTCTTACCTTGAGGAATCTAGACCCAACCATGAATAATAACCATAGATCTACACTATGGGTTGGATGATAGGCATAGAGGGGAAGGGGAGAGCCCCTTGGGGTCACAAGAACCCGGAGAGGGGTGGAGGATTTGATTTAGGGTAAAAATCCCATAACGTTAGTTTATTAAAATCAATTTCTTAATGAATTGGGAACCACACATGGTTTACCAAATAGTGCATCGACCATGCACCCCTCACTGGACACACATGGGAACCCACATGGTTTGGATGCATGGTTTACAAACCATGTTCCAACCATAAAAAATGGGTCTATATTGAAATAGTGGCTTCCACAATGCCTTATGTATGGTTTTACTAAACATTTGGGGATGTGTTCCCTCAACAAGGAGCACACCAATCTTTTCAAGGTTTCCTAGAGCATGCTTCATGGTTTCCCCTAACCATGTGGAAACCATTTGTAGGCTATTGTAAAGCCCAAAACATTTGTTGTTCAAAAAAACTCTCATAAAGAAAAAGAAATGAACTTGGTTCCATATTTATAAAATTGAATATCTTGAAAGAAAACCATAAAACACTCAGAACCCAAGAGAAAAATCATGACTACGGGATAACTAGATCAATGAATAAAAATAAAATTTATGGTAGTTCCAATTCTCACCGCCATAATGCTTTCCTCCCTTTTAAGGCCACAAAATCTTCCAATTCATCAATCAATGTCTAAGGACTCCCACAATCAAATGATCTGGCATCCCAAACCAAGAATACCAGAACTATCACCACAATGGATCTTATACCCCTTCCTAAAAATGAATAATAAAAGAAAACCACATCCTAAGAAACTCTGGGAAATCGAGCCACAAACTCCACATCTACAAGAACCATCATCAACAACCATACTACATGTGATATTTATAAAAAATTTAAAAGATTACTCATAAAGTTTAACTAGAACTAAAAAGAGGTCAAATAAAAAAACAACTAAAATCAAACTGTATCCTCATTACTATAGATCGTAATGTACTCCCAACCTTTTAGAAAAGACTAGCATTGATAAAAAACCAGAAGAATTCTTAACGATGCCTGAGGTGGGTCTCCCCGCCATAAGAACCAACCACACCGACCAATATAAATTTTAACACAATGCAACACAATTCCTTTCCCACATGGGTCAGTCAAAACTATTCCACACCAACCTACCAACCACGATTAAGAAGAAAACCACAATAGAATTTAGACATCCTACCCACAAACAGATGGGAAAAATTGAGACAATGCTATCTACACCCCTTGTGGTTTCCTAACCTCATGAAAAATATTCACTCCAAGATCTATGGCTAGAGACCGGCTGTTTGAAGAATCTATTGCACTGCATTTAAGATTTCACAACCACAATAAGGAACATGCATTATCTAGTTATATTAAAAGAAAAAACCATAATTTCGAAAATAACAGCCACACTTCAATTTATACATTGTTTCATTGAAAGACATACAATATTACCTTACATTTCAAAAAAAAGGAAACACCACTGGAATAATATCCAAGAAAAATAAACCCCTAAAACTGGAAGGACATGTATAAAAAATAAACTTTAAATGAGTCCCTAAATAGCACATTAATCCTGTGAATTGGCTCCATGATACTTTCTAGAAACATCCCAAAAAACTGATTCCAAGTTACCTAAGAATCCACTATTATGGAAAGGAAATAGCTTTGACATGAGGGATTCTTATGAATCTTCATGCCACAATGACAACACACCAAGACCTCATACTTAGAAGATGTTGATGAAATATCATGAGGCCTTTTGATTCCATGACCAGCACCAACAGCTTCAGGATGATTCCCCATTTCATTACCAGACCTCTCATGACCACTTATAGGGACTAGGGGAAGGTCGGTTTCATCATGACATCCTTCTAAAACAATTTCATCATGGAGATCATGCTTCACCACTTCATAAAAATAAGTTAGGTTGAACTCTAACACCTACAGTCACATATCAAGATGAAGTCCACACTCAAAACGTCAAGACCTCATGGAATGATCAACAACATACTCTAGAATTCAAGGAACTTGGTCCAAAAAAATGGAACTATTCAAACATTGATCCATTACCCTTTTGAAAATAGAACATCTCCATACCCTTTATCACCTTTTTCATTTTGGAGAAATACTATTGATTAAACAAAGCCTTGAAGAACACCCATTTGAGATCTACACAAGACTTTTTTTGAGACACTAACCTCCACCACATTCATGGAGAACCTTCAATCATAGAGGTATCTAGATTAAACATTAATTAATTAAGAAACCCAAGGGAATCAAATATCCCTCCCATTTTAAACATCCACTCTTCTAGTAAAAGAGGATACATTTGACCATAAAAAATATATGGATTTAACTTTAAAAACATAAGAAAAAAAGCCTTAGGTTGATCAACTGGAAGACCTTCTAACTGAGAACCAGCCATATCCCCACAACCATTATCCCTAAAAACTATATGGTGGAATGCACTGGTAAACAAGAAAACCAAAACCTAAATAAATATGAACTCGTCCACAAGATTTTTCAAACTCAAAATACCACATACACAAAACTCCCCAAATCATGGGAAAATAGACCACACAACATTAGTTTTAAACAAGTTAAAATTTTCCCCTTCAAAACACATTAGAAACAAAATGGACTTGGCATACCAACCACTCACCAATGGTATTCCTCATATCCCCACCTATATGCACATCTCCATGTCACCAAGATCACTCATCCACATTTTCACACCTTACCATGCATGTGATCACTCATGAGTGTACCAAAGGACAAGACAAATTATTCTATTTCAGATTCCATTAAGAAATTTAAATTCCACAATCCACAATGTCAAAAACCATTTTACATTTCCACAGATCACCCCATTTTTTCATGATCAAAAATTAAATTTTATGGATTTCTATCCAAAAATCTATTTTATCTCATTCTATAGATTTTTTAATAACTCAAAAAATATCATCTCATAAAAATTATTTGATTAAATCCCACACCCTTTTCATTTGAAAAAAACTACTAAATAGACATTCAATATCAAAAAAAATCCCTAGATATCATGTTTCGATTATAAAATACAACCTCATTAAATAATTTCTATTTTACCCCAAGGGGTCATTTTATAGAAATTAATTTTCTAAAGTCTTCTGTAAGGCTAATTAAAAAAATATTTCTCCCCACATAACAAAATCCAACCATTAACACTAAAACCACATTTTTACAATAATAAAACATGGTTTTTCTAAACTTTTTTATAATCACGAAGAACTCAAAGCAACTCTCATAGAGAACATGTTTCGGTGGGTGATTTTGTAAGGACCCGGCCTTAAAACATTACATAAATTTGAATTAAATGGAAAATTCACATTGGGGATCTTTTTAGGTTTAGAGTTTTAGAGAATTAGGACATAACTATTACATTTTATTTCAAATACAAAGTAGAAACTTCTACACAATTTCCATTTTTTCATAAAATATAAACTCTTGAAAAAAAGAGTCATGTATAGTTCCATGTTTAATAAAGCATGACTTTTCCTTGATCTCATCTTTGACCCTATTCGAGATTATGTCCTGTGAAAAACATTTCAAAAACTTGGAATGAGCATAAGAATCACAATAACAGATACACAAAGAAGGAAAACTGTTCGTTTTTCAAAACAACAGGTAAACCATTAATAATTTATCATAAGTAATACTTTTCACCTTTATGAAGTAGTAAATACTCTTCACTGAATAAAAGATCATTACTTACCCTTTTGTAACCAAAAGATTACCATAAAACCCATATAAAGAACACATAACATATAAAGGTAACTTGGGACATAAACATAATTAAATGGAAAAACCATACGGTTAACTTCCACACATATCACTAAATGGAATAGTCATACGGCTGACTTCCATAACAAATGCATTGGAGGTTATAACGTAACCACCCATCCAGGTTATCACAGCACCACCCAGCATATGGTTTATCGCGTAACCACCCGTAAAATTCCCAAGTACCATCATAGCACATAAAATATTTCAAATATAAACATTTCACAAATAAAATTTCATTTTAAGTCACAAGAATTAATTTCATGATATTGAAATAATCAATCCATTTTCATAAACCACTTAAAAAGAGATTTCTAAATCAAAGTGTCCCATACCACTGTAAAGATTTTAATGGAATTATAATTTCAAAACATTAATGTCCAAATAAATAAATATATAAAACCATTTATTAAACATGGACTTTAAAGATAAAGATTTAGAATAATAAATAATTAAACCATTTAAAATGATATTTTAGTTAAAGAGTTTTTAACAAAAAGATAGACTCTTGAATACAAATAATTGCGGAATAACATTTAATCAGAATGTTATAATATCATGAGAATAAAGGGATTCATGATATAAGATGTCAAAGGACATTATATACACCATAGAAGAGTGAACTGGTGCATAACAACAATGAAGTCTCAATTAAAATGTAAATTTATATGAAATCCCTCATAAAGATGGTATCCTTAAATTAAGGATAAATCAATCTCATAATTATGTGTGACAAATATAAATACACCCAATATAAGTGAATATTAAGTGTAAAACAATCAGAGTACATTCACACATTTTCATAGGATTACATATTCAAGAAGTACAAGTTGAACCCAAAGAATTGAAATTAGGTTAAGAAGTTCTCTTGTAAATAGTTGATAACCTAACGATGTCACTTTAAAATTCAGAAAATTAATTCATGAGATAAAAATGGTATATCATCACTTGGACATAAAATTTACATCAATAAGGATATATAAGAACATATCCCAACATAATAATATGTAAATCGAAAGACATAACAAAAAGAAATCTTTTAAAAAGAGGAGGGTGAATAGTTCCCTTACCGATTTGGTAAGTTGCAAAACATACGCCACATGAAAGAAGGATTGTAAAATGAAGATGTAAATACTAATAAATGAAAGTATATTACATAAAGAGTACAATCATGGGTAGTAAATACACCACACAAAAGGAAAATAGTGGAAAATATAGCATGAATCTCATGGGAATAAAAAGTGAGACGAAACCCTTTACCACATTGTAATCAACTGAGTCGTATGAACAAAAGTTAATAAACACCAAATTAATCACATAATAGCATGAATATAATGAGAATAATGATAATATATATCAAATTTATGTACACAATACACCACATGCAATGAATAAGTGGTGAACAATGGAAATCTCATTGAATTAAAAATGAGATAAGAAAATCCCTTACCTTGTGTCCGACTTGACTAGACCATTCTTTAATCTCCTGAATAATAAACTAAAGTTAATTTCTACATGCTTAAGAACATTTTTCAAGTTCATTATTCCTTTTTATATCACTTATTACCATTTTATAAACATTATGTAATCATTTAAGTTAGTAATGTTCGTTTTGTCGATATTTGGTACTTGAGTCAAAAATGGACTTCTTATAATTACATTTTGATCATGTGGTAAAAATTTCATTATATCCAGAATGATATTCAGGGTTTAGATATCATATATATCCATAATATACATGTATTTACAATATTAAATAACATTTAAGAGGTAAGAAATGGAATGCACCGTTCATGGAGACGGTAAGCCGTACGTACGCATGAACGCTACATTCATTTATATTTCTTATATTAATGGAATTTAAACATAATGATACATAGGTATATTCTAATTACAGTATAATATCATATATAATATAATTAACTCTATCCTTTATACATCCCACATAAGGCATTAACGAGTCACATCACTTTGAGGGGGCGGTAGTCCGTGCTTCCTCAAATGAGATTATCGTATTTAACCACTATGGAAACCATAAAGGCATGCTATAAATGAAAAATACAGAAGAATAAAGAAAACATAAACATAATATATATCGTATATAAATACAATTCCATCATAATTTCCACCATGAGAGGCAGTTGGAGATATTTGCACAATCATCGTTTCGTGAGGCGTTAGTTTTCCATCCACAGAAACATTATGTTCTTCATCCATTAGATAGAGGTGTGTGTTAGTGTAGTTTGAATATTTATCATAAAAACATCCTAGTATATTTAAGATACTGGTTTTGTTACAAAATAATGGAATAAAAACATTTTAGGGGTATGACAAGTAAAATAGAAGAAAAGAATTTAAGAGAAACCGTTAACTTTAATTTGGGTAACTCCCTTTGGTTTGAAGCAAAGGACTTTTTGAAGTGCCTTTTGACTAAGGTAATGCTTCTAAGAGGACTCTAGGGATATAGGGATATTAATTTGGTAGAGTTTGGATGATCCAAATGGCTTGAGTGGTATGAGGAATTGGTTGAAAGTTGTCTCCTTTTATAAGGGGGAGGAGGAGCTCTTTAGGAAAGTGTGAAAACATTATTTTATTATATATTGATATTCGGTTTCTAATGGACCAAAAATCATTATAGTAGAAGATAAGATGACTCAAGGTTGAAATAAAATTATCCAATAGAAATTGGACAGGTTTTGGATAATATTTTAATCATTAAAATCTAATTTATTTAAATAATTGATTAACAAAGTAAACACTGCATCATTATTGTGTCATAAATATTTAAAATTCGTTGATGTCTAAAAATTATAAAAAAACACTATAATGTAGGAAATATTTTTATCTTCATAAATAATATTTATAGTCAAAAATCAGACTTAATTAACACTATATAAAAATTAATTTACTAAAAGATATTTGCTTTTGTCATTTTTTCCTTAACATTAAGTTAATTAATCTAAATTGTCATTATCACTCCCATGTGGCTCAATGGGGTCCCAAAATAGACCCAAAGATGACCATGGTCTTAAATGAGTCAACCAATAATTTTTGGACAAGTGTTAAGGTAATTTTGAATTATTATAATCTTCCTTTTACCTTGAATTACCTTATTTACCTTTAACAGCGGTAACTAACTGTCAAAAGTTAATATTCACCAAAGAATATTTTCAACTTATTTAACAACATTTTACTTCATGAAAACATCCATGTATGTCAGATTTTCGAAATTCAATTCAAAAAAGTGTTAAAATTTTGTTTAAATGAAAAACTCAGTTTTTTTAACCACCACTTATTGGTTTCACTATTCATCAAAATTAAAGTTTTTCAGAAAAATAACAAAAATTCAGCCTAAGCTATATTTGATATTCCGAATTCAAAAATGATGTCTATTTTTCCAAATTCAAAAAATAAAACTGTCATTAATTAATTTTTAAATTAATTCCCATTATCAAAACAAATAGCGTGTTTTTGATAAACAATAACTATCAAAAGATTGATACTTGTTTATGTCCAATTTCAAAGTGAAATTAATTCCAATGACAAAAATTGGATTAAATTGTAAAAATATATTTTAATTTAACTTTAAAACCAACTAAATAAATAATCTAAGAATATAAATAAATTAGATTAAAATGCACTTTTGAATTAAAATACAATATTTTTCACTATTCATTAAAAATTAACTTTATCGGAAAAATTCTAAAAAATTTACAAAAACTAAATTTTGATGTCCCAATTATAAAGAAGGATTTAATTTTTTCATATAGAATGTATTAAAGTGACGGAAACTATATTTAAAAAGGGTTCACCATTAAAAGGCGATAAATCGGCATTTTAATGTAAATTATGCTTAAAATTAGATTCATTCACATTTTAAGCCTCTAAAGTTTATTGAATAAATGTAAATACATTTAACAAACATGTATAATTAAATTGTAGTTAGTTTCGTTCATTCCTTCCAACACAACCAGTAGGAGTTAACTACTTTTAAAAACAATAATATATTATTAGTGTGCAACGTAAGATTTCCAAGAAACTCGTTGCTGCGTATCGGGTACGCTATCGAACATAGAAACCATTTTAAAGTAAAATTAATATTTAATTCAAAAATTACTAAATAAGAAAAATTAATATTCTTTATTTACCTTTGATGTTACATCATTTCCCCCTTTTGGGAATTGCGTCCTTGCAATTTTAAAATTTAGGCTCGGAAACATTATTGAAAGTCCCATATCGGAAAAAAGAGTCAGTAAAACTATCACATTAAAATAAAGAAAGAGAAGTACAATTGTCACTCGAGTTAAACCAAACTATGATTCCATGAAAACATGGATATGGAGGAGAAAAAAAGGGTCATGTTCTTATAGAGAGTTATAGGACACATGATTAGGAGAAAGTTAACCACAAGAAAATCACAAACTTATGATGTGTGTAGACGGTCTTTGATTACCCTGTTGGAAACGTAAACCAACAACATTTTTGTTTTATGTTCCTTTTTCATAATTTTGAGAAATTCATCTTCTACATAGAATAAGAACATAAGGAAATATACTTACCTTCAAGTAGAGTTTCATCTTTTAATAAGTTTCTTCCAAAACTAATCATTTCTCTAAACGATGAGCATTCAAAAAGACTTGGTCGCATCAAAAGAACAAGAATCATCTTCTAGAGAATCACATAATCCAAAAAAGGGGAACAATCTATTTTCCTTGTATTTAAACATCAACTAAAACCAAAATTGTTAGTATAAGATCAGATAATCACCAAAAGGACAATCCTTTATAAAAATATATACTACTCTTAATCTCCAAAATTCAAAAAAAAGAACCCAAGGTTCAAGAAAGACCATTAAATAAACAGTTATCCTTAAAATTATTCAATGTAATCCAAACTAAGATTGGAACCCAAATCTTTGAAGGATTTAATCACATAGTCTTCCAGGATAAATCTTAACATTTATCTCCAAATAACATCAGTTACTCTTAAAGTCTCATACTAAAAAGTAATTAACCTAGTCACATATCCTCCATGATAGGTTAATGATTTCCATATATAACCCAAAATCAACTTATTCCTGATTCATGGGATCATCTAACTAAAAATAATTAGTCATACTAACTAGGTAATTCACGTAGTCCAGTGGTGGGTGATAAATACCTGTCGCACTTTGGTTGTGGGTTCGATTCCCACATCTTCATCCGACGCGACGGGTAGTCACACAGTTTTCATGTTGTCCGTTTTCAAAAACTACATAATTTTATAACATTCCCAAAAAGAGATAAATTAATCAAAAATAACCATAACATATTTTAACTTCAAAGGTTATCTAATAACTTTTGTTTTGCATCCCAAAAAGTATTAACTGGTAATTGCCTCAAAGTCAAGGATCATATAAACCCAAATGGTTCTTTATAACTATATCCACAAAAGAGAAGATAATTATTCCTTGAATAAAATTTTCATATATCAATCATTAGGGTTACACATACTATAAAATCATTTCTAACGTAACCCCATCTTCATACGAGCCTTAATACTTTTAATCATTTCACCATCCTAAATTCTACCATATCCATTTAATCCCTTATATGGTGACTTCTTACTCATTCAACATTATTCATGATCCATTAACCATTTATTTCTAAATTATTCTTAAATATATCTTTCCTACAAACAGAGTCATGAATCATATCCTAAGATTTCAATAAAAGGTAAACATATGTTAAGAAATAATTCATACCTTTCATTGGTCATTTTCAGTTTCTTCATCCTCAATCAGAAAGGCATTAGGTATTGGTAAATGAATATGTGTATGATCCTTGTGAACCCATTCCCAAAACTTCTTCGTAGGACATGTGTTTCCATAATGACCATGCACACCACATTTAAAACATTCAATTAATCCCTCAGAAGGGACTTCTTTCCATTTCCTAGAGTCAACTAGATACTTCCTTTTTCCATGGCAGATTCTTGCTTTATGACCTTCATTTCCACATATATAGCATCTTTCTTTCGCTTTGAAACATTTTCCAAGGTGTTTCTTTCCACGTCTTTGACACATAGGTTTTTGAACACACTTACCTTTATGATTATTACCTGAACTTCTGTAGGGAATTGTTTCTCGGATATATGATTCCTTATAAAGATCACTAAGGTTCATGTGGCCAATCATGACTCCAGATAGTTGGTTGAGAATAACCATAAGTGTTCTCATTGCAGCTCCCATATCATTCATTTTCTTGTTCAGAAAAACGTCATTGTTTTCATCATATCCACTTTTAATTTGGTGCCTACTATATCCAACCATTTACAAAAACCAAAAAGGTCAGTGTGAGTATATCAGTAAAATCATCATATAATATCTTATGAGGAGGGTAAGCACTAAGATATACTTATTCAGTTTATCTTAAACTCATTCACTTTATCAAAAAAACTATGAATCTTTCTAAAATACTAACCATTATGGTAATTTCACTTCTGCTTAAAGAATTCTCTAACCTCTATTGTTATATAAACCGACCTCTGATACCAACTGTAAGGACCCAGCCTTAAAACATTATATAATCATGAATTAAACGAAAAATTCACATTGAGGATATTTTTAGGTTTAGAGTTTTAGGGAATTTTGACATAACTATTACATTTAATTTCGAATACAAAGTAGAAACTTCTATAAAATTTCCATTTTTTCATAAAATATAAAATCTTGAAAAAAAATTCATGTCTAGTTCCATGTTTAAGACAGCATGACTTTTCATTGATCCCATCCTTGACCCTATTCCACATTATATCCTCTGAAAATCATTTCAAAAACCTAGGATGAGCATAAAAAGCTCAGTAAGGGATACAAAAATAAGGAAAACTATTATTTTTTAAAAACAACAGGTAAATCATGAATACTTTATCATAAGTAATACTTTTCACCTTTACGAAGTAGTAAATACTCTTCACTGGATAAAATATCCTTACATACCCTTTTGTAACCAAAAAATTACCATAAAACCCATATAAAGAACACATAACATATAAAGGTAACTTGGGCCATAAACATACTTAAATGTAATAACCATATGGTCAACTTCCACACATATCACTAAATGAAATAGCCATACAGTCGACTTCCATACATAATGCATTTGAGGTTATAACGCAACCACCCATCCCGGTTTTCACGGCACCACCCATCATATGGTTTATCACATAACCACCCATCAAATGCCCAAGTACCATAATAGCACATATAATATTTAAAATATAAACATTTCACTAATAACATTTCATTTGAAGTCACAATAAGTAATATCAAGATATTGAAATAATCAATCCATTTTCATAAACCATTAATAAAGAGATTTCTGAATCAAAGTGTCACATACCAATTTGAAGCTTTTAATGGAATTATAATTTCAAAACATTAATGTACAAATAAATAAATAATGAAAATCATTTATAAAAAATAGACATTAAAGATAAAAATTTAGAATAATGAATCATTAAAATATTTAAAATAATATTTTATTTAAATAATTTTTAACAAAAAGAGAGACTCTTGATTACAAATAATTGAGGAATAACAATTAATCAGAACATTATAATATCCTGAGAATAAATAGATACATGATATAATATGTCAAAGGATAGTATATACACCAAATAATAGTGAATTGGTTCATAACAACAATGATGTCTCGAAGGAAATGTAAATTGAGATGAAATCCCTTATAAAGATGGTATCCTTAAATTAAAAATTAATCAATCTCATAAATATGTGTGACAAATATAAATACACCCAATATAAGTTAATATTAAGTTTAAAACAATAATAGGTCATTCACACATTTTCATATGATGACATATTCAACAAGTATATATTGAACCCAAAGAATTGAAATTGGGTTAAGAAGTTCCCTTGTAAAAATTCGACAACCTAATGACATCACTTTAAAATTCAGAAAATGAGTTGATGGGATAAAATGGGTATCTCACCACATGTACATAAAATCTAAATCAATAAGGATATAGAAGAACATTTCCTAACATAATAATATGTAAATTAAAAGACATTACAAAAAGAAGTTTTTTAAAAAGAGGAGGGTGAATAGTTCCCTTACTGATTTGGTAACTTGCAAAACATATGCCACATGAAAGAAGGATCATAAAATAAAGATGTAAATACTCATAAATTAAATTATATTATATAAATAGTACAATCATGAGCAGTAAATACACCACACAAAAGGAAAATAGTGGCAAATATACCATGAATCTCACGGGAATAAAAAGTGAGACGAAACCCTTTACCACGTTGTAGCTGACTAAGTCAAATGCCCAAAAGTTAATAACCACCAAATGAATCACATATTACCATGAATATAATGAGATTAATGATATTATATATCAAATTTCAGTACACAATAAACCACATGCAGTGAATAAGTGGAAAACAATGGAAATCTCATGAAATTAAAAATGAGATAAGAAAATCCCTTATGTCGTGTCCGACTTGACTTGATCGTTCTTTAATCTCCGGAATAATAAGCTAAAGTTAATTTATAATTGCTTAAGAATATTTTTAAAGTATATTATTCATTTTTATATCACTTATTACCATGTTATAAACATTATGTAATCATTTAAGTTAATAATGTTCATTTTGTCAATATTTGGTACTCGAGTGAAAAATGGACTTCTTATAAATACATGTTGTTCATGTGGTAAAAATTTTATAATATCTAGAATTATATTCAAGATTTTGATATCATATATATCATATATATCTATCATATACATGTATTTACAATAGTACATAACATTTAGATGTAAGAAATGAAATGCACCTTTCATGGAGAGGTAAACCATACAAACGCATGAATGCTACTTTCATTTCTATTTCTTATTTTAATGGAATTTAAACATAATGATACATAGATATATTTTAATTATAGTATAATATCATATATATAATCATTAAATCTATCTTTTATATATCCCACATAAGGCATTAACGAGTCACATCACTTTGAGAGGCGGTATTCTGTGCTTCCTCAAATGAGATTATCGTATTTTCCCACTATGGAAACCATAAAGGCATGATATAAATAGAAAATACATAACCATAAAGAAGAAATAAACATAATATATATTAGATATAAATACAGTGCCATCAAAATGGACACCATGAGAGACGGTTGGAAATATTTGAGCAATCATCATTTCGTGAGGCGCTAGTTTGTCATCCACAGAAATATTGAGTTCTTCATCCATTAGATGGAAGTGTGTGTAAGTGTAGTTCACATATTTCTCATAACAACATCCTAGTATATTTATGATTCTGGTTTTTTTACAAAATAAAGGAATAAAAAGAGTTTAGGGGTTTGAGAAGTAAAATAAAGGAAAACTATTTAAGAGAAATTGTTACCTTTAATTTGGGTAACTCCCTTTGGATTGAACCAAAGGACATTTTTAAGTGCTTTCTACCTAAGGTAAGGATTCTAGGAAGAGTAGAGGGATGTAGGGAGATTAATTGGGCTGACATTGTAAGAGACAAATTTCTTTAGAGGTGTGAGTAATTGGTTAGAAGTGGTCTTCTTTTATAAGGGGGAGGAGGGGCTCTTTTGGAATGTTTGAAAACTTTATTTTATTATATATTGATATTTGGTTTATAATGGTCCCAAAATAATTATAGTCTAAGATACAATGACTCATGGTAAAAATAAAATCATCTAATTGGAATTGGACAAGTTTTGGATAATATTTCCATCATTATAATCTTATTTATTTAAATGATTTATTAATGAGGTAAAAACGGTAACATTATTGTTTCATACAAAAAAGATATTTTCTTTTGTCATTTTTTCCTTTAAGTTAATTAATATAAATTTGCATTATCACTCCCAAGTGGCACAATGGGGTAAAACAATCTACCCAAAGATGACCTCGGTCGTAAATGACTCAACCAATAAGGTTTCAACAAGTCTTAAGGTAATTTTGAATTATTATAATATTTTTTTTACCTTGAATTACCTTATTTACCTTTAACTGTGGTAAATAAAAGTCAAAAGTTACTATTCGTCAAATATTAATTTAATCTTATTGAACCAAATTTTACTTCTTGATAATAACCATGTATTTAGTATTTTAGAAATTCAATTAACAGATGTTGTAAAATTTCATTTAAATGAAAAAGTCAGTTTTTTTAACTACCACTAAGTGGTTTCAATATTCATCAAAAATTGAATTTTTTCAGAAAAATACCAAAAATTCAGCCTAAGATATATTTGATATTCCAAATTCATAAATGATGTATGTTTTTCAAAATTCAAAACATAAAAGTGTCATTAATTAATTTTAAAATTAATTCCCATTATCAGAACAAATAGCATGTTTTTAAGAAACAATAACTATCAAAAGATTGATACTTTTTTATGTCCAATTTCAAAGTTAAATTAATTATAATGACCAAAATTGGATTAAATGGTAAAAATATATTTTAATTTCACTTTATAACCAATTAAAAATACAATATAATTATATAAATAAATTATATTTAAATTCACTTTTGAATTAAAATACAATATTTTCACTATTCATTAAAAAATGAACTTTATTGGAAAAAATCCAAAACATTACACATAGTAAATTTTGATGTCCCCATTCTAAAGAAGGATTTTATTTGATCATATAGAATGTATTAAAGTGACCAAAAGAATATTTTAAAAGGGTTCACCATTAAAAGGCAATAAATCGGCCTTTTAATGTAAATTTTGCTTAAAATTAGATTCATTCACATTTTAAGCCTATAAATTTTATTGAATAAATGTAAAAACATTTAACAAACATGTATAATCATATTGTAGTTAGTTTCGTTCATTCCTTCCAGTACAACGGCGAGGAGTTAACTACGGTTAAAAATAATAATATATTATTAGTGTGCAACATATGATTTCAAAGAAACTCGTTGTTGCGTATAGGGTACACTATCAAACATAGAAACATTTTTAAAGTAAAATTAATATTTAATCTAGGAATTAATAAATATGAAAAAGTCATATTATTTATTTACCTAGGATGTTACAGATTTGGCCTTACATTTTTCAAACACATGCCAATCATACTGCTTCCACTAAGAGTATTCTAAATCCATGTCCTTAGCTTCACATGGATTACCCTGCCCTATGATCTCACTGAGGCCACTAGACCAACTATCTTTTCATAAACCAAATACCAGAAAACCATAAGAACCAAATGAACTAAAAAACCAGACTTACCAAGGTGACCTGATGATCACAATGATAAGGGGTTCATAGCATCCTTCCCATTCCTTCCTCTCAAGTCCTAGAAATCCTACTCTGTATACCTTGATATCCACAGGTAACAATGGTGCCTCCAAAAAGAAATTTAATCTAATGAAAACCTACTCCCATACCATTTCTTCATGAACCAAGACAATTCATCCTCGAACCGACCACCCGAGTCGATCTGTTTAAAGGCCCTAAGGGCATTCCCGATCCCCATGGGCTTGAAACGAGTATTGGGCATCAACATAGTATGGAAATGGAATGAATTCTCCAATTAATAAATAGTCTAAATATATTAAATTAAAAAAATATCCTAATAGATATAACAATATCAAAATTGAACAACCTTTATACAAGAATCTAAAAATACAACCAAACTATACAATAAGAACCAAAATGTAACTTGACAACCCAACATCATCATGTGACCCAATGGGTAACTCTCTAATACCAAGAGCCACTATATCCCATGGCGATCAAGACCTACATGAGACCAACACTGCAAGATAAAAAAAATTATAGGTGTGAGTATTAAAACTCAACAGGCTAGCCTGATAATCTTTTCCCAATTCATATACTTTAAAATAATATAAATTTAAACATCATGTTTGAAATAAAATATATCAAGTTAAATTTTTTGATAGTTTCACATAAAAAACATGACCCAATTCCCTTTTTACATTACAAAACCATAATTCTTTCCATCAAAGAAACACTAAAATTTTCAAGGGGAATGTGATGATTTCATTTAAAAATATGTACAAGGGTGTATAAAATATTCTTTTGTTTAAAACATTTTTCATATATTTTTGTAACCAACACATCGCTTTCCAAATAGGTACACCACATGTGAAAGAACTAAAATTTCAAATAATAATGGAAATGGAAAAAAACACACAAGATTAACCAATCATCTCAATCATCACTGAACAAATCTAGGTGCCAATATACCTTGGTGAACCAAGGAGATCCTGAATAATATAGAATATACTAATACATGAGGCCCATCCCCAGAAGCATGCATCACACAATGAAATCAAATCACCCTAAATACTTTTTTCCAAACTAACTCATATCATACCGAGGGGAAATCCCTTACACATAAACCCAGTATATCCACCAACTATGGGCCACTAGCCAGTGCAGCAACATTTTTCAAGGAATTCTCTCACTATTTAAGGTTATCATGTCTTACATGTAAATGGTGAGCCAACTAATGAAAATTGAGTGTTCAATCATATACACATATAATAATAATTCAACAATATGCATCACCCAATTCACTAAGACAACCAACCACTTGCTATATAACTCATAGGTCACAAAGGATCTCATACCAAGGATCTCTCATTCCATACAATATTCATATATAGAAAGGAAATATGATTTTCAAAAGAAATTTTTCATATAAAACACTTCCTCTATTTTCAAAAAATTTTATAATGGGTCTTTTATCATCATTTACGAAACCATCTCTTTAAAATAAAATTATCCATCTATCAGAAAGGTGTAAAAATGCAATTTTCCCCTTGAAAATAATTGTAAAAATATCTTCTATGAACATGCATAAAACATTCAATCGGAATCTATTTATTATATAGATTCTGAATGGTTCTTTAACAGGAAACACATGTCGAACCACTTTTAAAATCTAAATAGACATGCTATTTAAATCCAAAACCACTTTGAAATCCCATTAAAGGAACCCAAGAAATCATTTTTCATATAAAAACATATTAAAAAACCAAACCATGAATTATATGTCACAAAAACCATGAAAAGGCCAATCAAGCATCTCATCAAACACTTTTTGTGCATTATTTATAAAAACAAATATATTTATCACAAAATAAGGGTACAATAACCATTTTTCACACCAAACAAAGATTTCAAGTAACATATATCAATATTTAATATTCATAGATGGTTATAAAATCATGAAATCAATGAATCATAAATTATAAAGTCAAGTGTAATGGAAACCTACCTCAAATCCATGGTTCATCAACAAAGCATGCTTGAAACCACACAACAATGGTTCCACGATCCATGATCTACTAGGAGAAGCCCTAAACACACAAAACTCCCAACATAAATCAAGGGAAGCCAAACCATTGGTTGACATGACCATGGTAAAAGAGTAACTCAAGGATAAATGAAAGAAAGTGGAAGATACAGAAGAGAGGAGAATCTTACTTTGAGGTGTCCATCCCCAACCTTGAAGAAGCACTTTATATACACACTAATAGAGGAAAGAGAGGATTAGATGTAAATTGGGAGAGACCCTTAGGGTCCCATGATCTAGGAAATGGGAGGAGGAGGTGATTTGGGGTTATAATATCATAATTTTATTTTAAGAAAATCATCATTTTCATGACCTGGGCATCCCACGTGATTTGGAGACATTTTTTACCAAATTGTGTGCCAACAACGCATCCCACATTAGACACACCTGGACAACCACATGATTTAGCAACACGATTTTCAAACCATGATCCAACTGTACAGAATGACTTTTTACTGAGATAGTGGATTTCTGCATGCATTATGTATGATTTTACTAACCATATGTGAGTCTTGTTCCCTCAACCCGGAGCACTCCAAGCCTTGCATGGTTTCTTGGAGAATCTCGTACAGTTCCCTTGATCCTTCAATAACCATTCATATGCTACTACTAAGCCAAAAACATTTCTTCTTTAAAAAAACTTGCAATAATACTATGAAAAGAACATGGCGATACATGTAGACAAACAAATAGCTTGAAATAAAACCATGGAAAAATCGAAAAGAAATCAAGATAAGGGATGGACCAGATCAAAGAATGAAAATAAAATTTCCGATTCTGACAATAAAAAACTATTTGGAACAACATTAACCCTTGGAAAAAACAGGCTCCATAATAATCTCTTTCAAACAACCTTAATCCTTACAAATAAATATTTAGATTAGTATCAGTAAAAAATATCCACATTAGAGCATAAGTAACAAAAACGGCTGTTGACATTGATGAATGAGAATAAAATTAAAATATATATAAATATATCTTAGTAAAATAAAATTTTCATTTTGAAAATTAATTTCTTTTAAATTAAAGATTACAAAATATTATGATAATATATTTCTTTGAAAATAGCTATGAAATAATAAAGTGGAAGCTTTAATAATAATTTAAATATTTATTGAGAAAAATATCCTTTAAAAGTTGGAAAAACACTTTTAAAACATTATTAAAATAATTTACATTGATAATAACTAATAATTTTATAAATTATTATTCAAAAAAAAAGTAATTTTCATGATTATGTAAAAAAATCTTGTTGTAAACGTTAAAACAAAGATTCCTTTCACATTTTTGGTAAAACCCAAATTCGAATTGTTTGGAAAATGACATGAAGATTCCTTTAAAAAATAATTACAAATTGTAAACATGCGTAAAGATTTATTTAATAAATCAATTCAATATTTCCAAAAGAAAATGAATTTTTTTTATAAAATATTGTTTTGGAAGAAAAATGGTAGTTAACCAAAGAGAGGAATTAATATGATTTTTTTTGGAATGTTTTATCAATTATTTTATATACCATAAAGTGTAAAATGGTAATATTAAATGAAAATATCATGAAAAACAATAGGATAATAAAATTAATGAAAATTATTGATAGTAATATTAGAATATTTCAACATTGGAGACTTAATCATAAATAAACCCCATAAAGGAGGAGATTGTAAATAAAACACTTACAAAATTCGTAACTTCATATCATAATCCCCATGAAATGATAAAATTAAATGAAACATAAAATTTCATGAGAATAAATAAATTCATGATATTAAATTTCAATAAGGGTGTATATACACCTCATAAAATTATATAGGTTCCTAACATGACATAAGTCTCAAAGAAGAAAAATATAGAAAAAAATCCCTTAACACATTAGTAATATTTTGACTCATTATCCCCAATAAAGAATAACATAAAATGAATCTTCAAATATCATGAAAATAATTTTATTCATGATATTGCATGTCAATTGGTAGGTATAAACATCACACAAAAGAAACTGGTCGTACATTTGAATATGTCTCCAAGAAATAAAAGAGAGACTAAAAACCACTTACCTTAAGTCTTAACTTCCTTCATACACATACCGACCTTTTATATACTAAATATAATTTTATTGACCCAAATATATATATATATATATATATATAACAATTATAACATATATTAATTACTTATGACCATATATGAACTATTTATTAGCAATAGCTTATTAAAATGATGTTTCAGTTAACAACAACTTTTTTTCATATATGTTTTGATTTATTATTTTTGGGCCTTTTAATTAGATCATTGTTTGTCCATATAGAGAATAATAATTATTTCATAAATTTAATATTTATATATATATTATAATTTTAATACCAATCATGAAATATGGATTTGATAAATTCTGTATGTTATGGTCATGGAGACAGTTGGTTGTACGTACGCATGACTAACGTAACCATTTATCAATGATTATTATGGAAATGATATAAGAAATATTCTATCATAAAATAATGAAAATAATATTATAAATAACATTTAATTTCATTAAATATAATGATAAATATCATCCATGTGGTGTGATAATGGAAATTGAGAGTCGCATCGCTTTATAAATGAGGTCATCCACACGTACCGAAATGATAGTATAACTTTTTTCAGTGAGTGAAAAAATAAAAATTAAATTGATAGATTTTATTTTTGAAATTATAAATATGTTATTAATGTTATAATTATTTCATTTATATCACATAAATGCATTATCCTTGCCCTTATAACCCTTCTTGTAAAGTGTTAGTGGCAAATGAATCACATCACTTTGCAAGGCTGTAGTTTTTCATACACACGATCAACGTTATATTCTGCCATGCGGGGTAGAAATTTAAAACTGAGATACAATATAATGACTCATAAAGTATAATTAACCTGTAAATATCAAATATATATGTACTTTATATCTATAATAATACCCAACTGAGAGAGCTGGTAATGGAAAATGAATGGCACTAGTTCATGAGGTAGTAGTCTGTTGTACACAAGAATGATGATTTCGTAGCCCATTTGATAGGAATTCATAGGGATAAATAATATGTAACCAGTATAATAACATCTTGAAATGTGGAAGAAACATATTTTATTAAATTTAAAGTGTTAATAAATAACTTAATGTGGAAAATGAATCATTAAAATGAAAGAGATCTGTAAATATAATTACCTTCTCTAATTGAAAACTCATTTGGATATCCTCTTAATGATATTAGGGTTGGTATTTTCATATGACCAAAATCTCTAAAATCTGTATAAAGATTTTTTGGAGGTATTTTGGTCAGTTTTGGTCATGCCAATGGGCTTGCGATGATAGAATAAGTTAGGAGGAAAATTTTCCCTTCCATACATTTCAACATAAAGGTGACCCAATTTTTTCCATCCAAACCATACAACATAAAAAAGAAACATTTTTTCACTTGTATTATCAAGGGAATGTTATGTTTCGAGTTATACATAATTAGGATAAACTCTTAAATAAAAAATATTCATGTTTATAAATGATCATTTATCCTACTTAACCTGTATTTTCTTATTTTACATTATTTAGTTATCATTGTCCAAAAAAATCCTTTATTGACACAATTTATTCTACATAATTCCTGATAACATGGAGAAAAAGAAACATAAGAAGGGTGATACCAAATTCTTAATAATGGTAAAAATAATCATTAATCTCTGAAATTCATCAATGATTAGAACAATTGTATATGGGTTTGATGACATTATTAGAGTACATGAATGAATCATAAAAGAACTCATGTCCATCAATACTTGAATCATCAATCATGAAACATATAATAAGTCTTTAACAAAAGAAAGAGTCATAATAATAAATAATCATGAACTATGTGATATCAATCATTGTCCATGGAAACATTATAAACAAATGAAAATAAAATATAAAATGTATTGGTACAAGGAATATCTTCATCATAGAACACCTACAGAACCCTTAAATTTTGAATAATCATATTTCCAAATTCAAATATAATTCTTCATAGAAACTAATATGTACTCAATCTGTTGGAGATATATCTAGAAACACCCATCATAAAATATATATCGGGTTCAACCAGGCCTATATAGGTGCTCTCATTATAAGTTATATAAGTGGATTATGAGATGCTATCTGGGCACACCCATAATATAAATATGTCCAAGATCCATAAATAAATCAATTATATATCCAATTTAATTTTAAAACTCATAAAAATCATTATTAATTTTATATATTTATTAACCCATAAAAAGAGAAACTATTTTTTTAAAAATTTCTTCGAAACATTATTAATCTATGGAAAATAAACTGTTTAAAAAAATTTCTTTGAAACATGATTAACCCATTAAAAGGAAATGATTTCAATAATATACTCTTTCAAACATGATTAAAACATTTAAATTAATGTTTTCAATAAAAATCTCATTGAAATGATCTTAATCCATCCAATAAAATAATAATGTTGGAATCATTACAAAATATCCTCATTGGACCATTAGTGATAACAATGGTTGTTGATGTTGTTGAATTGTAATACCATTAAAATATCATTAAAGAAATTTTGGGTAATGTAACATTTTAGTTTTTCAAAATCATTTTTAAAAAACTAAAAATTTAATAAGTATTGAAAAAATAATTTTTTTAGAACAACCCTAGAAACATATAAAATAAGCCTTAAATCAATTAATGCTTTTCATGATGAAAATATCCTTTCATTTTGAAAAAAAATCAAAACATTTTTAGAATAATATTTATTTCAAATAAACTAGGAAAAATATAAAAGAAGATTCAAAAAAATAATGGTCATGATGTAGAAAATTTTAATTATAGCAAATATGTTAAAATGAAGTTTTCTTTTTATGTTTTAAGTAAAAACCAAAGTTTAATTATTTTGAAAATAATATGATTATTCTTCTCAAGAATTTTTGTAGAAACAAAAAATAGTTAAAATTTTAATTAATAAATAATTTTAATGATACCAAAAATATCTTTGATACCATATTTAAAAAACATTGTTTTAGTAGAAAATATGTTTTTAACTGAAGAGATAAATAAAGATGATTTTTTATAAAATCCATATTCTAAATTATTTTAAGTAAAAAATAGTGGAAAATGTAATCATTACATGAAAATAACATGAATAAATAATGGATAATGAAATTAATTATAATTCTTGAGAGGTACATCATAATAAAAATATTAGAGAATTAATCGTAAATAATCAAGATAAACATTGAGATTGTATATAAATCTCTTACCACATTAGTAACAATGATTCATAATACCCAAGAAAGAATAAAATTTAATTAAACATAAAATTTGATGAGAATAAATAAATTCATGATACTATATGTAAAAAGGGTTGTATATACACTTCATAAAGAAAGATAGGTTCATAACATGGCATAAATTTTAAAAACGATAAATTGACAAAAAATATTTTAATACTTTAGTAATATTTTGACTCATAATCAAAAATAAATTATAAAATAAAATGAAACATTAAATATTATGAAAATAATTGTATTAATGAAATAAAATTTAAAATGATCATTATATACACCACACAATATAATAGAGTTATGAATTTTCATATGTCTCCCAGAAATAAAGAGATACTCGAAATCCCTTATCTTAAGTCTTGACATCCATTTTACACATTAAAACCTCTTATATAATAGATTTAATTTTACTATAAAACTATTATATGATCATATATATATAATACATTATTTTATTTAATTATGACCATTTACCATCCATTTATTAACAATTACTTTTCAAAATCACGTTCCGGGTAATAATCGCTATGTTTTTCATATATGTTTTGATTTTTTATTTTTTACTCATTCATTTATCATGGTTAAATAATATAAATAATAATAATAATTATAATATTTATAATATTTATATTTCAATTATACTTTTAATACCAATCCTGAAATACGGTTTTGAAAAATGAAGTGTGTTACGATCATCGAGATGGTAGGTCATACGTATGTTAGAGTAATGTTACCATTTTTTAATGATCATTATGAAAATTAGGTAACTGATATTTTATCATTAAAAAATTATAATAATATATTGAATGAAATACTATTTATTTAAATATACTTTTAAATTTCATCCATTAGGTGTGGTGATTAAAATAGAGATCCACATCGCTTCATAAAGATGGTAGTCAACACAAACACAAATGACATTATCACATTTTTTAGTAAGTGAAAAATTTAGAAAGAAAAAAAGATATATTATATTTTAATAATGATAATATAACATTAATATAATAATTATTTCATTTATATCATATATATTCATTATATTTATTCTTATTATCTTCCATGTAAACCATTAAGGAAAAATAAATCTCATCGCTTCGCAAGGTGATAGTTCTTCATACACAAAAGTGACGTTATAGTATCACATGTAGATTAGGAATTAAAATGTTAAAATGAAATAATTAATATATATATAAAATTATGCTATATATATCATATATATACTTTATATCCATCTACATACCCAACCGTAATAGGTGGTAATATAAACATGAATGACATCGGTTTGCGGGGATGTTGTCCTCTATTTACAAGAATGGGGATTTGGTAACCCATTTGATGGAAGTGAATAGGGATAAATATTATTACCTTTACATTATAAAATCTAAATATATGTAATATACTATATTTTTTATAATTTATGTTTCAATTATTAATAGAAGGTGCAAATAATAAATAAAATGAAAGATCTTTGTTAAGACAATTACCTTCACTAAGAAAACCCACCTTTGGATCTCTTCTTAAGGACTCTAGGAATAGTATTTTGTAGGTCCATCAACACTATAATGTGAATAATGATTTTGGGGAGGTATTTTTTTAGGTTATTTTATCAATGTTCTTGAGAGATGTTAATAAGTGAGGGGAGTGAGTTCCCTTTTATAATTGAGGAGTGGCCTTTTCTAAATACCCATTATTATTCAGTAATGGGTCATAAATCTCCCTTCGTGTCAATAATAAATGATAAATAATGTATGTTAGGGTATATATGGTCTAGTAACACCCCCACCACATGGAAAACAAATGTTTTAAACAAGTCATTCATTAGCCTTTAAGTTTTACTCACTTTTTCCATTTTAATTTTCTCTACAGCAACTACTTTTTTAAAATAATTAATATATCCATTATGAATAAATTAAATTTATATTTATTAGATAATTTATTCCTAATTATTATAAATATGATATCATATTTATTAAATATAAAATCATTTAGTTTTTAAAATCAATTATTACAAAATTGCATATAACACTGAAAACCCTATTTAACCTTAATCACAGTAATTAATTTTTTACTAGTTTCCCTAATAATTATGTCCAAAATTAATTTGAACCTATTATATAATAAAATTATAATTATTAAAAATATTTATAAGATTTAATAAAATTAAATTCACAAAAGGGGAAATTTTTAATTTAGAATTTATCCCACATAAGCTATGAGATAGTGGGTTTTCAAAGAAGAATGTTTAAAAGGTTATGGTGTTATTATATCAAAATTCCGAGTGAAATGTTTCAAATAACTTAATTGTATTAATATATATATAATTTAAATATTTTTACATTAGAACTAATTTATAATATAACTTTATTTATAAATGTTTTAAATGAAAAGGCAATTTCTTTTAAAATTTAGTATTTTTCACGATTCATCGAAAAATGAATCGTTTTAAAAAAATTAAACAAATCCCCCTAGGATAATATTTTTATTTTTATTTAATCAATTACGTTTATTTTTCCAAATAAATTACCTAAAAGTGATAAAAATTTATCTTAAATGATATGTTCAAAGAACAATAAAACTATCTTTTAGAAAAAGAATACATTTTTTCAGAAAAAAAAAATTATTTTATTTCCAATAGATTGTTATTTTAATCCTAATTAGTAGATAATAAATGATTTTTTATTTTTTTTAAACATATACTTTTTATAATTTTTTATTACAATTCATATCCACCAATTTAAGAGATAAATATTATTAGTTATAAATTTTATTTTCCCCTAAATTGTGGTGATTCATGTTGAATATGCTATCAAACATATTTTTTATTTATAAAATCTCAGGGTGTTACACCCACCCATAACATAAAAAAATGTGCCCTCAAATTTCTAACTCTACCTCAGTAGTAAAAGGTTGGACAACTATAAATACTTTTAATTTAATTCCACATTGTAAAAGAGGTTAATAAAATATCCTCTTGATAAAAGAGAAAGGGATATGCAAAGGTAATATAGAGTAACACATAATAGGTTTCCAAATAAGAGAAAAAAATGGTAAGTGAATATTTTGACGTGGTAGTGGAATTTAAATAATTATAGAGAGTGATATAGATCATTGATTATATGAATGGGAATGATCAATATAAAGTTAAAGACGTCAAAACTATAAATCTATTATGAGAGAAAAAACTACCAATTCTTCCAAAATCATGGTACTTGGAAAACAATTTTATTCCAAAGATACTTTTCGTAGAGTTTTGGACTTATATATCCATTTATACTGACAACATCTTGAAATAAGATTACATGAAAATTATAATTTCATCTTTTATCCGATTTCTACCCGAATATTATCTTTTTCTCCAAATGATGTGTATTCAAGAAGAAAATTTCATACCCGATGCACTAAAAATGAAATTCTAAATGATCACATAACCATAAAATGGGAAAAGTCTATTCCATGAATAATTTTACAATTTAGGAAACCAAAGTAGTTAACACATGTTAGTATAATTTTTAGAGTGAGTAAACCTTCATATAATACATTAATATCCAAACATCAATAATAATACCCAAATATCACCTAAAACATTATTAAATAAACTTAAAATTAGATAATTTTTTAACCCTAAATTTATCTCATACCCTTAATCTTTTAATCCCTATTAATATTGTGATACCCCATTTTTCTAAATTAAATTAATCACTTATTCACCAAATTACATTTCAGCCACAACAAAACATATATTCCTAAAATTACCTCTAAATCTAATGTCACATAAACCATAATGGAAATAAATACCTTAAAATTTATTTACACAAAATTTAAATGTATAATTCACATTAAACAAAATGTTTTAAGATAATTCAACCCAATAAAACTTCTCATAAAGTGTTATTAATCACTTCAAGATATCATCCCTTAAAACCTCAAGGGGGTGTCTAATACATTGAACTTGTATTCAACTTTAATATTATATAACTAACAAGGTTTCCATAACACTTAATATAACCTCACATGAAAACATACTAATATCCATATTTATCTACAAAATTCTTCAAACATCAACTATAACAGCCATGAACCTACACTCCTAGACTTTGTATTGAAATTAAAAACCTTACATTTCTGGATTTAATATTAATTTAGGTGATCCAATTATTTCCATCCAAACCTTAAAACATAAAAATAAAAAATATATCACTCACATTCTCAAGGACCTTTTATGTTGTTAATTTTTGATAATTAGGACAGATTTTTACATAAACAATACAGATTTTTGTAAATGACCATTTCTCCCACATAACCCATCTTTTCTTATTTAATATTAAGTCATCATCGTCATCCAAATGAAATTCCTTCTATAAAAAATTAATTCAATATAGTTATTGATAAAATGGGGAAAATGAAATATAAGAATGTCGAGCTCAAATAATTTTTAAAAGTACACATTATCGTTAATAATTGAAAGTGATCAATGTGAATAAGAGGTGTATAAGGGTATGAAAAAATAATTAGATTACACAAGATAATATAAAAGAATTCATACCCATAAATACTTTAACCATCAATCAAAAAATATGGAATAATTATTAAAAAAATAATGCTACATATTTCTAAATAATCATGATCCATGTGATATAAATCTTGATGAAATGTAACAATATAAACCAGTGTCAAGCATAGAAAAAATGTATTGGTATCATCAAACATCATCTTTATAGAAAGATTATTAAACCTATAAAATTTGAATATCCATATAGATAACTTCCAATACAATTATATAGGTAACATAATCATTACAAAATTAATTTTAGCGCTATCTGGGGGCACCTATTTTCAAATCTATATCAGACTCATCTGTTACTATATGGGCACAAAAATTGTATAAGCTATAATAGGATTACATGGTGATATTCATAGATACCCATCATATAACAATGTAAAATATACAAAAAAAAGTAAAAAGAGATTTAATTTAATTTTAAAACTCATAAAGATAATCATAATTTCATTTAAAATGTTATTAACGCATGGAAAAGAAACGAGTTCCATGATAATATTCTTAAAACATGATTAAACTATGTAAAAGAAACTTTTCATTTAAATATCACTTTGAAACATGATTAACCCATGGAAAATAAATGGGTTCCAAATAAATATCATTGAAGCATGATTAACACTTATAAAATAAACATGTTCCATAATAATCTCTTTGGAACAATCTTAATCAATCCAATGAAATAATATGGATGATATCATTACAAAATATACCCGTAGGAACATGAGTAACAACAAGGTTTGTTGACATTGATGAATAATAGTACCATTTAAATATCATAAATAAAATTTTGAAGAAAAACTACTTTTAATTATTAATATTAACTTTTTTGAAACTAAAAACTCAAAAGAATATTTAAAAATTGTGTTTCTATGAAAACAACCTTAGAGACATATAAAGGATGATTTAAAATCATTTAATAATTTTCTTGAGGAAAAGATACATTCTATTTTGAAAAAAAAATCTAAATAATCTTTATTTAATACAACATTACGAGCTTATAAAGTAATCTTATAAAAAAAATAATAGTTTAGATGGATGAAAATTATATTCATACTGTACACATTAAAAAAATTATTCCTTACACATTTTCGGTAAAAGCAAAGCAATACTTGTTTGGAAAATGACATGAAGATTCATCAAAAAAATGGTAAATTTAAAAAATGGATAAAATATTATATATTATTCATTTTAATAATTATAAAAACATTTTTGAAAAAAAAATTAGAAAACAAGTTTTTGGGGAAAAAAGTGTTTCCGATCAAAGAGAAATGAAGATGATTTTTATTAAAAATATTTTCTAAATATTTTTAAGTACCGAAGAGTGGAAAATGGTTTTATTACATATAAATGTAATGAATAAAAAAATATAATAAAATTAATTATAAATTTTTAGATTTAGATCATAATATTTCAGGGATGAAAACTTAATCTTAAATAATGCTCAAAAACAGTGAGATTGTAAATAAAACTCTAACAAATTTAGTAACTTTGAAAAATATTCCACATGAAAGTATAAAATTAAATTAAACTTAAAATATCATGAGAATAAATAATCACATGATGTTACTTTTATATCAGTCTTTTTATACACCTCATAAAATAATATAGGTTCATAACATGACATAAATCTCAAAGAAGGAAAATTACAACAAAAATTCCCAGCCTCTTAAGTAATATTTGGAATAATAATCCCCAAAAAATAATAACATCAAATGAAACATTAAATATCATTAAAATGTTATTATTCATTATATAATATTTCAAAGTATCATTATATAAACCACATAAAATAAACGAGAGTTGAATTTTTATATGTCACCAAGAAATAAAAAAGAGAATAAAAATTTCTTACCTTAAGTATCAACTTCATTTATACCCATTAAAACCTCATTTATAATAAATATTAGTTTATTATAAATCTATTTTAAAACTATATTATATAGATCATAATATATTTTATTTAATTATTACCATTTATAACTCATTTATTAAAAATTTCCTATCAAAATCACATTTTGGGTAATAACCACTTTCATTTTCATATATGTTATGATTTTATATTTTTGGTTATCTTACTTTGATCATGGTACCATAGTCTCAAGAATAATAATAATTACATAATTATATTAATTATACATCAATTTTACTTTTATTGCCAATTATGAAAGATGTTTTTGAGAAATAAAGTGTGTTTTGATCCGGGAGATGGTAGGTCGTACAAACGCCTGAGTAATGTTTCAATTTTTCAATGATCATTATGAAAATGAGGTAAGTAATATTTTATCCTCAAAAACATTTTGTAATATAACTAATAAAATATTTTTTATTTAAATATTTTTATAAATTTCATCCATGTGGTGTGGTGATGAAAAGAGAGAGTCGCATCTCTTTGTGAAGGCCATAGTCAACACGTACAAAAATGAATTGGTTTTTTTTATGAGTGAAAAGGTAAGAACTAAAATGATATATTATCTTTTAATAATTATAAATTTTTAATTACTTTTATCGTTATTTCATCTATTTTACATATATTCATTATATATTTACCCTTATTACATTCAATGTAAATGGTTAGAGAAAAACAAATCGCATCGCTTCGTGAGGCGATAATCCTCCATTCACAAGACTAATGTTATCATATCCCAAATCAATGAAAATTAAATCAAATATGACAAAATAACAAAATATGTATAATTGTGTCATAAATATAACATATATACTTTATATCTATCAACATACCCAACTGCGATAGGAGGTAGTGGACAATAAATGTCATAAGTTAGAGATGCATTAGTCTATCGTACACACGAATGATGATTTCATAACCCATTTGATGGAAGTGGATAGGGATAAATATTATTACATAAAAATAATAAAAAACCAATATATTAAATTTACAATTTTACCTATAACTTATTTTTTAATATATAATTTATGGTGTAAAAGAATAAATAAAATTAAAGAGCTTTGTTGAAATAATTACCTTCTGTAGTAGAAAACTCCTTCGGATATCCTCTTAAGGACCCTAGGGTTGGTATTTTTTTAGTTCCATAAACTCTATAATTTTTATAATGATGTTGTTTTCAGATTTTTGTAGGTTTTATCGATCCAAAGGGCTTCATATATGTGAATAACTGTGGGAAGTCATTTCTCTTTTGTAGTTTAGGACTAGTGGAATTTTTATTAATACCAAAAATTATCCAATAATGGGAGGTTACTATAACCTCATGTAGCATGAAAATTGATAAATAATATATTTTAGGGTTTAAAATTTCAATAAAATCCTCCACCAAAAAACACAAGTTTTAAACATGTCATTATTTAGCCTTTAATTTTTACTCACTTACCATTTCAATTTTTACCATAGAAATTAGTTTTTTAACCTACGTAATTTATCCTTTGATCCTAAATTAAAATGAGCCTTATTAAAAAATTTGTACCTATGAATGAAAAATATGAAATCTTATTCATTGAATAAATATCATAGGAGTGTGTAAAATCAATATTAACTCAAACACATGTACAATGAAAACCCATGTTTTATCCTTAATCATGGTAATTAATTTTTAATATTTTTCATTAATCATTATGGTAAACAAATTATTTTACCATATAATATAACATAAATTATTATGATTCCAAATATTGAACAAATTTTCCAAAATCAATTCATATAAAAAGAAATTTTTAATTTACAATTAATCTAGTAGAAGTGATGAGAAAGTTGGTTTTCAAAGAGAAGATATTCAAAAGATTACGATGTTTTTATATCAAAATTCAATATAAAAAATATTATAATGGAATAAATTTGATTAATAGTTATATAATTTAACTAATTTTACATTAAAACCATTTTTAATATAATTTAACTCCATAAATAATTTAATAAAAAAGAGGGTTTCCAATAAAAATTCAGTATTTTACAATTCATAAAAAAATGAAACTTTTAAAAAAATACAAAAAAAATAAACCTAATCTAATTTTTATATTCTAATTTCAAAAATAAGTTTAATTTTATCAATTAAATTTTATAATAGTTAAAAAATTATTTTTAATTTATTTTTTAAATGGGGGATTAAATCAACTCAAAGAAAAAAATATATTGTTTCATAAACATTTTTTATTATTTAAAATGTTCTTATTTTATTCTTAATAATTTGAAAATAAAATTAATTTATCATTACAAGTTCTATCCATAATCATTTCAATATTTAGTTATTATTATTTATATCCACCATTTTAATGGTTATGTTTTTTACAGGTAAAATTTAACAGGTAATTTACGCTCGGTGCTGCATATCAAATAAGCTATCGAACATAGTTTTGTTTTCTAAAATATCAGGGTGTTAGAACCACCCCATTCATCAAATTATTTCCATATAATTTTATCATTATCTCAGCAATCTATGGTTTGAAAAATGAGAATAATTTTGTTGTAAACCAACATTGTAAATGTATTAATAAAACATACTATTGAAAATAGAGAAAGGTATAAGGACCCGACCTTAAACATTACATAATATTAAATTAAATGAATAATTCACATTGAGGATCTTTTCAGGTTTAGAGTTTTAGAGAATTTGGACATAACTATTACATCTTAAAGGATTACAAAGTAGACACCTTGACACAGTTTCTATTTTTTCATAAAATAAAAACTCTTGAAAAAAAGAGTCATGTCTAGTTCCATGTTTTAGATAGCATGAATTTTCATTGATCATATCCTTGACCATATTCCACATTATGTCCTGTGAAAAACACTTTAAAAACACGGTATGAGCATTAAAAGCACAGTAAGGGATACACAAAGATGGAAAATAGTTAGTTTTTCAAAATAACAAGTAAACCATGAATACTTTAACATAAGTAATAATTTTCACCTTTTTGAAGTAGTAAATACTCTTCACTGAATAAAAGATCGCTACATACCTTTTTGTAAACAAAAGGTTAAAATAGAACACATATAAAGAAGACATAACATATAAAGGTAACTTGGGACAAAAACATACTTAAATGGAATAACCATACGGTCGACTTCCACACATATCACTAAATGGAATAGCCATACGACCGACTTCCATATCCAATGCATTGGAGGTTATAACGTAACCACCCATCTTTGTTTTCACGGCACCACCCGTTATTTGGTTTATCACGTAACCACCCATCAAATGTCCAAGTACCATTATAAAATCAGAACACATAAAACCAACATAAAAGAATGATAGAATTTCTACATTTCAATAACAAAATATCATTTAAATATATTGAAATAAAATAATCCTTTATCAAAACCATTTTCAATACCAAAATATGAAAAGCAGTATATGGTATTTATTTTATTTTAAAATCATTACAACTTGTTGAGGAAGACAAAGATCAAATAATACCTGCGGTGACAAAAAATGTCATTGTAATTTCTTATGTTAGAAGGAACATTATTTTTGTCATTTAGTAAAACACTTCATTGAAAAAAGATTCCTTTTGAATAAAATTAAAAGTCAAAGGGGTTTATACAGAGTATAAAAGAAAGTTGTGTATTAAAGAAAAAACAATAACAGCTAATTCCAAATCATGTGTAGGGTAATTTAACTCATGAGGATTCAACTGACAGGAAGAATAAGCAATTACCTGATCATTTTGCATAGGGACATATCCAAGTCCCTTAAATGAAGCATCACTGTAAATAAAAAACTCACCATTTTTGTAAGGTAGTTCCAAAACTGGAGCATTGACCAGTCTTCTTTTCAATTTCTAAATACAACCATCAAATTCTTCTATCCAAAAGAACTTGACACCTTTTCAAGTTAACATAGTAATTAGACTAGATAACCAAGAAATATTATCAAGAAACCTCTGGTAATAACCTTCCAAACCAATAATACTACGAATCTCAGTTATATTTGTGGGTCTTGGCCATTCCTAAACAACTTTTGTTTTAGTAGGATCAACAATTATGCCATTTTTTGAAACAATGTGACCATGGAATGAAATTAGTTGTAACCAAAACTCACACTTTCTGAATTTCCCAAACTATTTCTATTATTTTAAGGTTTGAAAGATAACACTTAAATTAATTTTACAATCCTCCTTACTTTTAGAATAAACCAAAATATCGCCAATGAACACAACCACAAACTTATCCAAGAACTCATGGAAAATTATATTCATAAGATCTATGAATACGGCAGGTGCATTGGTTAACCCAAAAGGCATAACTAAAAATTCATAATGGTCATATCTAGTACGAAACACGGTCGTCGGAATGTCTGGTTCTTTACATTCAACTGATGGTACCCTGATCTCAACTCAATCTTCGAAAAATACTGAGCTCCCTGGAGCTGATCAAACAAATCATCAATATAAGGCAAAGGATACTTGTTATTAATAGTGATGTTATTTAATGCTCTATAATCAATGCAAAGTCTCATTGAACCATCTTTATTTTTTACAAACAAGACAGGAGAACCCCATGGTGATGTTCTAGTTCGAATGAAACCTTAATCTAATAACACCTGAAATTGATTCTTTAACTCTAAAAGTTCAAATTGAGCCATTGGATAAGGGGTGTTTGAAATTTTCTTAGCATTATGAACTATGTCGATAGTAAATTCAAGTTCTCAGTCAGGTATAATACCAGGAAACTCATCGGAAAAAACATCAATGTACTCATTTACCACTGGCACATCATTAATCTCAACACTTTCTTTATTTTCAACAATATGAGCAGGGTAACATTCATTTCTATCTTTTACTAGTTTTTCAGCTTCCTGATATGTTATCAAAATAAAGTTTTCATTCTTGTACACAAACTGTAAATATTTCTGAAATGAAACCTCTTTATCTACGTAGTAAATCTTATCATGATAAATAGACAGCCAATCCATGACCAAAATAACATCTAACTCTACTAGAGGAAAAATAATAAGGTCTCCAGGTTGAATCTTTCTTCACACAACGATAAGAATGTTCTTATGTTTTCTTTTTGTCTCAAAATTTCCTCCAGGTGTTTTTATCGTAAGTGTTGTATTCATATCTTGAGATGGAATTCCCAATTTATTAGAAAACTTCTCAGAAATGAAAGAGTTTGTAGACCCTGAATCAAACAACACATTGGCATAATCTCAACAAACAAACAGTGTACCTGATACTACTTCGTTTGATGGCCCAACATCTACTAAAGTAGTTCCAAAGGATTTAACCACCCCTTCCTGCATGTATTCTGGCTGCTTTCCCTCAGTTGAGTTCTTCGCTGGGCACTCATTTGCATAATGACCCATTTTATTACACTTAAAACATCTTACCGATGGCTTTTCATTTCCTTGTTGATCATATTATTTATAGTTACGAGCAACATGACAAGGCTTACCACACCAGAATCACATTCCTTACTTTGATAAACATTCGACGGGATTCTTTTTACCACACTTATAACAAGATGGATATTTAGTTTTCTTACCTCTAGGCTTCTTTAATGAATTCTTCCCCTTTTCACTACGGGAAAAATGGGTATTTGCGACGGGTTATTTGCAACGGGAATAAATCACGTCGCAAATAGCCCCGTTAAAAACTTATTTGCGACGGCGGTATTTACCCGTCGAAAATAAGTAGGCTTTTGCGACGGGATTGCTTTCCCCGTCGCAAAAGAACTGGCGCGCGATGCGCGCCAAATCGCAGGAAAACTATTTGCGACGGGGGAATATTCCCGTCACAAATAACCGGCGGCGGTAAAAGGTATTTGCGACGGGAATATTTCCCCGTCGCAAATAGTATGTCGGCAGGTGGTTATTTGCGACGGGACCCGTCGCAAATAACTATTTAACCGTTGACCATAATAAATGTTGGCTAAGGTATTTGCGACGGGTACTGTCGCAAATAATACTATTTGCGACGGGAATCCCGTCCCAAATGGACCCGTCGCAAATAATCCAACCTATAAATACCCCAATCCGTTTTTTTTTTCAAATCATTCTCAAACTCCATCTTCTTCTTCTCTCAAAGTTGTATTTCTAAAGTTCAGTTTTTCTCCAGTTTAATTTTTTTCTCCGGAGTTGATATTAATGTTTTGAAGAACGATCAGAGCAGATCAATTTTCAAGGTATTTATGTTCATTTTAATTTAATATTTATTTTTAATTTTTTATTAGTTTCAATTATTCTTAATTAGTTGTAATTTAATTATGTTTACATTGTTTTGATACTCAATAAATTTAAATTATTAGTATTGTTCATAGTTAATGGTAATTAGGAATAATTAGTAATAATTTTTAATAATTAAGATTAAATATTAATAATTAGTAATAAATACCAATAATTAGGAATAATAACATTATTACATTATTAGTATATTTTATTATTAATATTAAAATGATATAATTTTTTACATATATATAATTCTTTTTTCATCTGTGTGTTTGCTGTCTTCACATGTATTATTTGTATGTGGAGATAGAAAACACACAGATGAAAGGAGAATTGTATATAAATTAGAAAATTATATTATTTTAATATTAATAATAAAATATACTAATAATGTTATTATTTGTAATTATTGGTAATTATTCCTAATTATTGGTAATTATTCATTTAATTACTAATAATTAGGAACAATTACCAATAATTATCAATAATTAAGAATAATTAGTAATAATTAGTAATAATTACCAATAATTAGTAATAATTACCAATAATTAGTAATAATTACCAATAAGTAGTAATAATTATCAATAATTAGTAATACTTACCAATAATTAGTAATACTTACCAATAATTTTAATAATTACCAATAATTTTAATAATTACCAATAATTAACAATAATTGGTAATAATTAGTAATAATCACTAATAATTACCACTAATTAGTAATAATTACCAATAATTACCGATAATTACCAATAATTACCAATAATTACCAATAATTACCAATAATTAGTAATAATTAGTAATAATTAGGAATAATTAGGAATAATTAGTAATAATTAGTACTAATTAGTAATAATTACTAATAATTACCAATAATTAACAATAATTAGTAATAATTAGTAATAATTAGGAATAAATACCAATAATTACCAATAATTAGTAATAATTAGTAATAATTACCAATAATTAGTAATAATTAGTAATAATTAGTAATAATTAGTAAAAATTTGGAATAATTACCAATAATTAGTAATAATTAGTAATAATTAGTATTAATTACCAATAATTAGTAATAATTACCAATAATTAGTAATAATTACCAATAATTAGTAATAATTAGTAATAATTTCCAATAATTAGTAATAATTAGTAATAATTACCAATAATTAGTAATAATTAGTAATAATTACCAATAATTAGTAATAATTAACAATACTTACCAATAATTACCAATAATTACCAATAATTAGTAATAATTACCAATAATTAGTAATAATTACAAATAATTACCAATAATTGGTAATAATTAATAATAATTACCAATAATTAGTAATAATTAGTAATAAATATTAATAATTACCAATAATTAGTAATAATTATTAATAATTAGTAATAATTAATAATAATTACCAATAATTAGTAATAATTATCAATAATTAGTAATAATTAGTAATAATTACCAATAATTAGTAATAATTAACAATAATTACCAATAATTAGTAATAATTATTAATAATTAGTAATAATTAGTATTAATTACCAATAATAAGTATTAATTACCAATAATTAGTAATAATTACCAATAATTAGTAATAATTACCAATATTTAATAATAATTACCAATAATTAGTAATAATTAGTAATAATTAGTAATAATTACCAATAATTAGTAATAATTAGTATTAATTACCAATAATTAGTATTTATTACCAATAATTAGTATTAATTACCAATAATTAGTAATAATTACCAATAATTAGTAATAATTACCAATAATTAGTAATAATTACCAATAACTAGTAATAATTACCAATAATTAGTAATAATTAACAATAATTAGTAATAATTAACAATAATTAGTAATAATTACCAATAATTAGTAATAATTACCAATAATTAGTATTAATTACCAATAATTAGTATTAATTACCAATAATTAGTATTAATTACCAATAATTAGTAATAATTACCAATAATTAGTAATAATTAGTAATAATTACCTATAATTAGTAATAATTAGTAATAATTACCAATAATTAGTAATAATTAGTAATAATTACCAATAATTAGTAATAATTAACAATACTTACCAATAATTACCAATAATTACCAATAATTAGTAATAATTACAAATAATTAGTAATAATTACCAATAATTACCAATAATTGGTAATAATTAATAATAATTACCAATAATTAGTAATAATTAGTAATAATTAGTAATAATTACCAATAATTATTAATAATTATTAATAATTAGTAATAATTAATAATAATTACCAATAATTAGTAATAATTATCAATAATTAGTAATAATTAGTAATAATTACCAATAATTAGTAATAATTAACAATAATTACCAATAATTAGTAATAATTAGTAATAATTAGTAATAATTAGTATTAATTACCAATAATTAGTAATAATTAACAATAATTAGGAATAATTAGTAATAATTAACAATAATTAGGAATAATTACCAATAATTTGTAATAATTACCAATAATTAGTAATAATTAGTAATAATTAGTATAAATTAGTAATAATTACCAATAATTAGTATTAATTACCAATAATTAGTAATAATTACCAATAATTCGTAATAATTAACAATAATTAGTAATAATTAACAATACTTAGTAATAATTACCAATAATTACCAATAATTACCAATAATTAGCAATAATTACCAATAATTACCAATAATTACCAATAATAACCAATAATTACTAATAATTACCAATAATATTAGTACTATGAATATAATAAAAAATTTATATAATATTAAAATTATCAATATTTGTAACATGTTTTGCTTTATTCTAAACATATTTAATTCTTAAATGGTCAATTTTTAGGTCTATCTCAATAAAAAGTTTGCGTCAGTCGTGTATGATCTAAACTCTATAATTATCCTAGCTTGAGTGTTTTTTCTAACAAATTATTCAAAACCAGTAATGCTTTTATATTTTATAGAGAAATATGGAACAACGAGGTCGTCAACAATCATTATTAGGTGACCGCATATGGATAAATCAACGTAGAAATCCGAACGGTTCTGGTTTAAATCCAGTATATGTAGAGGGTGTGGAGACTTTTTTATCATTTGCGGCATCAAATCCAGAATTTGTTTTAGAAGGAAAAATAAAATGACCTTGCAGAAAATGTGCATTGAGAACGTTTGACACGTTTGAAAAAGTGGGAGAACATCTCTTGCGTTTTGGTTTTCAACCAGATTATGTTTTTTGGTATCAACACGGTGAACGCAGTTCCAAAGCAGGTGATACCAACTTGATTCCGGATCCATCCCGGTTTCAAGATTTAGTACATGATGTTGCAGGTTCATCTGTTCAACATACAGAAACTCCGGCTGATATAGCTTCAAATCCTGAGTTTGCACCGTCTGAATTTTATGAGTTGTTGAAGTCTGCTGAGGATGCATTATATCCTGGCTGCAAGATGAGCAAATTAGAAGTATTTGCAAAATTTATGGCTATCAAATCAGATAACAGAATGTCAAACACCTGTTTTGACCAGATATTTTCTTTGCTGAAAACACTGTTACCCGAAGGAAATGTTTTACCTGCAAATTACTATGAGAGTAAGAGGCTGGTTCGAAATTTGGGACTTACTTGTCAGAAGATTCATGAATGTTCAAATGACTGCATTTTATATTCTGGGGAAAATGAGTCGTTGGATAGTTGTCCCACATGTGGGCAACTTAGATATAAAGAAGGACAACATGGGAAGTCTGGTTTGATTCCTGTAAAACAGTTGAGATATTTTCCGCTTACATCCAGACTTCATCATTTATTCATGTCTAAGAATACAGCGACAATGATGTCATGGCATAAAGAGAATATTTCAACCGATAAAAGCTTGAATCATCCAGCCGATGGTGATTCATGGAAACATTTTGATAGAGTGCATCTATCCTTTGCTTTAGAAGCTATAAATGTTCGACTGGGCCTTTCCACTGATGGTTTTTGTCCATTTGGATCTTATGGTAGTCAATATTCATGTTGGCCTATTTTTTTAACTCCATACAATTTACCTCCATGGATGTTGATGAAGGAGCCATATATCTTTTTGACTTTACTAATTCCAGGACATCCGAAGAAAAATATTGATGTTTATTTGAATCCATTGATTGATGAATTAAATTTATTGTGGAGTACTGGTGTCAGTACATAAGATGTTGTAACGAAATAGAATTTCATACTGAGAGAAGCATTGATGTGGACAATAAGTGACTTCCCGGCTTATGGGATGTTATCTGGCTGGGGTACACATGGTCAGAAATCATGTCCTTACTGTATGGGAGAGAACAAAGCATTTATGCTCATTCATGGAAAGAAACCTTGTTATTTTGACTGTCATCGCAGATTTCTTCCAGCTGATCATCCTTTTCGTAGAAACAGATCTCATTTCAGAAAAGGAACAGTTGAAAGGGATGGACCTCCAAAAATGCTATCAGGTTCGGAGTTAAAATCAGTTGTATTTTCATTACCTCCCATCACTTTTGGTCCCACAATAAACCAACAGAAAATTTCTGGTTTTTGGGAAAGAACACAATTGGATTAGACGTAGTATATTTTGGGATTTGCCATATTGGTCTGATCTGTTGGTCCGACACATGTTAGATGTCATGCATATTGAGAAGAACTGTTTTGATAACTTGTTTCATACAGTTTTGGATACGCCAGGAAAGATCAATGACAATGTAAATGCACATTTAGATCTTGCCCAAATTTGCAGGCATCTAGAATTGGAACTATTTGAGAATGTCAGAACAGAAAGGTTACTGAAACCAAAAGAAGCTTATACACTGTCTAAAGAAAACCGTTTATTATTTTGTCAGTGGATTGCAGATTTGAGACTTCCAGATGGCTGTGCATCCTATTTGGGTAGATTTGTAAAGAATGGTCATATTACTGGATTAAAAAGTCATGATTGTCATGTTATAATGGAGAGACTTCTACCCATTTGATTAAGAGGTCTGTTGAATTCTGTGATTTGGGATTCCATAACAGACATGTCTCATTTTTTTCGGGAAATTTGTGTGGCTATGGCAGATTATGATGCTCTAGGCAAACTTGAAAAAGATGTTGTTGTAATTATATGTAAACTGGAAAAAATATTTCCGCCGTCTTTCTTCGACTCAATGGAACATTTGATGTTACATTTGCCATATGAAGCCAATTGTGGAGGTCTGGTACAGTTTCGATGGATGTACCCATTTGAAAGATGCATGCAAAAATTGAAAAGAAAAGTACGTAACAAAGCATCTGTTGAAGGATCTATTGCAGAAGCTTATTTGCAAGAGGAAATATCTTTTTTCTGCTCCTATTATTTTGAATCTGAGTATCCTTCAAAACACAACAAAATGGGATGGAACGAGAGGAATATTGATGAAATCGACAGTCAATTATCTATTTTCAACCAGTCAGAGCTTGGTTTTGGTGGAGTTTATGAACGCTGGCTTTCAGATGATGAACATCAGAGAGCTCATACGTATGTTCTGCTCAACTGTGAAGAGATGACATCAGTTGTAATGTAAGTATTTATATCACTTATTCTATCATTTATGTTATAGTAAATAACTTTGGTTTTTATAGGTTGTATGATAATCATATCAAGAAACAAATTCCACAAATTATAGCAGCTGCTCTCAAAGAACGTCGACTGAAAAATTTCTCTCAGTGGTTTCAAAAACTGGTAACATAAATTCTTTATCTTTTAGAAACTCATTCAATGTATAGTTTACTATATTGATAATTATTTCACAAATTTTCAGGTGTCTCGACATGCTGATAAAATTGACAAACGGCTGTGTGTATTGAGTAACCCACCTTCCAAATTTTTTAAAACTTATAATGCATATGTGGTGAATGGATTTCGATTCCAGACACATGCATATGGGGAATCGAAAAAAACAATGAACAGTGGAGTTATCTTGAGAGGATCTCATCATCGAGAAAATGAAGTTGACTTTTATGGCATACTTGATGAAATCATTGAACTCTGTTATCTTGGACAACATTACATAACCATCTTCAAATGTCGGTGGTTGGATACAGAGAGAGGCGTACGTGTTCATCCGACTCATGGAATAATTGATATTAAATGTAAAAGTGTTCTCACAGTAAATGAACCATTCTTATTGGCTTAACAGGCATATCAAGTTTATTACGCAAAGTACTGTGCAACATCAAGAGACTTGACTGATTGGTGGAGTGTAATAAAAATCAAAATTCGAGACAATCAGTTTAGTCAAAGTGAATGTGCTTTCACTGATGTGCAAAGAATTGGAGTTTTTCAAGAGAGTACTCAAAATCAATCTTTTTTACAAAGAGACATGAGTATCGATGACGACACCCCACATTTAAGAGTCGGTGATGACAATGATGTTAATGATGTCACATATGAATTTGAAATGGTAAGAGATGAAGCAACTGTAACTCGAATGGATATCGATGATGTTGAGGAGGAATATGAAGATGACATTGACATATATGAAGATGATGATGAAGATGAACACTGATAGCATTCCATGGTATTTATATACAATCATAATATGTATATATGTATATATAATAGTAATTATCAATTATTTGATAACATTAACATTTTCTGTTTCAGATGGACGACGCCACATTTCGTGAGTTGGCGGATGCTGACCTGACTTTCGATGCAGATGAGTTGCTGACAGATGACCCTTAGCCTGCAGGTGCTCCAGGAAGTACGCGGAGGGGGTGCGGTCTTGCACGATTGATGATTCCTGACCCTGTCCCCGAGCGACGTCCACGTCTTGGGTTTGATCCACGCACACGGAGGTGTGATAACCTGTGTGATAACCTGTGGTTTTGACTAAGATTTCATTAATATATTCATATAATAAATGTTTATTATTTTTTCAGTTTTCCGCATATAGCAGTCAGACAGGGCAGCGCTATTTTGCGCAACTATTTCTCTCAGTCGTGGACCACATGAGAGCAGATTCCCATTGATGTGCAGCAGGCCATGTTCGGTAATTGGTTGGTACATACATAAATAAATAATTTTTATTTGAAAATTATTTCATTTCTAACTTGATATTTTGATTTATTTGTAGGGTTTATGGTATCTGATCGAGGATACCATGCGTGACGCCATCCACGAGGCATGGGAGGTGGCCATGCGTGATCGCCTTCGTCAGTTTTTGCACAATTTATGAAAAGCTGCGATGAAGAAAGCAGGAGTGTCAGATTTTGACGAGTCATGTAGAGCACACCGACCAGAGTATATTTCATCTCATGTATGGGATGGATTATGTGCGCACTGGTTGAGTGGTGCCTTTCAGAGGAGATCATCGGTGGGGAGGCAGAATCGGGGGAGACAGGAGGTGACTCGTCGAGCTGGGATTTGTTCTTTTAGTACTCATAGACAGCATCTGGTATGTACATTATTTATAAATATTTTATATAACTATAAATATTAACAGTTTATTTTTTATTCTTATAGGCTGTCGAGCACCCCGATATTACAGAGTACGACGTATATCGGAGGATGTATAGTGATCCTGCTACTGGGGAGCTCAGAGGTGATCGTCAGCATCACATCGTGGTCAGTATTATTTGCTTTCAAGTATAAAAATTAACTTCATATAATATATTCACAATTTTAATTTTAAATTGCAACTATAGGAGTCATATGAGGCCGTAGCGTCACAGGCCCGGCCTGAGAGTCAGGCCGGTCATCAGATCAGACCACTGCCCGTCAGTTTGATGAGGCGGCATGGATGCAGGCCACCCAGTATGCCTTCGAGAAGGGCCGGGTAGTTGGTATCGGCTCTCGACTGACTCCCGGAGATTATTATGGCAGTGTTGTGATGTCGGCATCCATCTCGAGAGGAGATCGTGCATCTTCTTCTATTACACAGTATGAGGATCAGTTGCGATCTCAGACTGCACAGATAGAGAGTCTCCGATAGGAGTAGGAGCAGATGCGTCAGCAGCATGAGGAGGAGCGTCGACGCCAGTAGCAGCTCTACGAGGAGCAGGCGAGTCGGTGGCAGTAGCAGCATCAGGAGCAGATGGAGTACATGCGCCGACTCACTCATGCTTTAGGGATGGAGTTTCCTCCACCACCATCTGCAGATCCCCCACCTCCCCCCCCCCTTCTTCATATTAGAGTTTGTATTTATGTTATAAAATTTGTGAAATCAAAATATTATTTTTTTCTATTCGTAGTTTCTGTCTCATTATAAAATATTAATAATATTATATTTTTAAATAACAATATTAATATGAATAATAATATTATTTATATTTTATAATATTAAATTTTATATATATATTAAAATTTTATAATATTATAATTTAATTATATTTTTTGTAATACTTGAATTACTTTAATATTTGAATGTAAAATAATTCTATTATTTTTATATTAATTAAAATAACTTATTAATATTTCTTTTATTTATGAATTATAATTCTAATATTATTATATTAATTAAATCATTAATTAATATTCTATTATTTTTTATTTTTGAATTATAATTCTATTATTATTATATTAATTAAAATAATTTATTATTCTTATTTGTGAATTATAATTCTATTATTATATTAAATAAAATAATTTATTAATAATTTATTTTTTTTAATTTTTTTATAGTATTTGCGACGGGATACTATGCCCGTCGCAAATACTAGTATTATTATATGCATTAAAATAATTTATTAATAATTTTTTTTTTTAAAAACAAATAGTTTTTGCGACGGGTCCCGTCGCAAAAACTATTTTAAAAGTTTTTTACAAATATACGGAGTACTATTTGCGACGGGGAGAATAACTGTCGCAAAAAAAGGCTTTAGCGACGGGCCCTTCGCAAATAAGTGTTGTTGCGACGCCGTTTTCAGCAACGGGCCATTTGCGACGGGCCCCCATCGCAAAAAGCCATTTGCGACGGGCTCCCGTCGCAAATACCTGTTTTTCTAGTAGTGTTTCCTGCTAGCTGGACCTCTTATTCTATTGTTTGTCAAAGAACACTTGATCATTGGTAAACTCCATTTCCACCATCTCCACATATCAGACATGTTTTTCATAACTTCTGAACTCAAGAGAGGATAACGCTCTTCGATATTATGGTTTCAATCCTGAGTAAAATCGATTTATCTTACTATCAAGATCTTTGATGAAATTTGGAGCATACCTTTCCAGTCGAGTGAATTTTTCTTCATAAGTATCCACAAAGTCATCCTCCTTACTCAATTCCAGGAATTGTTTTTCCATTATAATACGAACCACCATAGGAAAATATTTCTCAAGTAACATGACTTTTAATTCATCCAAATCGAGAGCATCAATCTACTCACTATATCTGATATTTTTCACCAACGACCCCCACTGATCAGCTTCACCTTCAAAATGTTAAATAGCGAGACTAATCTTTTGATGTTCTAAACAACCCATGACATCGAAAATATTTTCTAGTGATATAATCCACCCTTCTGCTATCACCGGGTCAGATGATCCTCTGAATGATGTGGGATGTTGCCTCATGAAATGCTCTACTACTGACATGTTCCTCTACGGTTGATGTGGCTGATCTCTTGCATGGAGACCACCACCATTTTTTGCTTGAATCAGTTGTTCCATCATTGCAACAAATTGTTCAGTTCTGATTACGACCATCTCAGGTTGCGGATTTAGAAGGTTATCTTTCTCCTGATGTCGTCCCAACATAGCTTCCATGTTTCCTCTATGGAAAACCATTATGAACACAGAAATAACATAGGAAAAGCAACATGGTAATCTTTAAATTCTATATTATTTCAATATTACCATAAATTAATTTAGGGACATTAATTTAACAATACCTTAACTCCTTAAGTTTTCTAAACTGACCTCTGATACCAACTATAAGGACACAACCTTAAACATTACATAATATTGAATTAAATGAATAATTCACATTGAATATCTTTTTAGGTTTAGAGTTTTAGAGGATTAAGACATAACTATTACATCACAAAAGATTACAAATTATACACTTCTACACAGTTTCTATATTTTCATAAAATAAAATCTCTTCAAAAAAAGATTCATGTCTAGTTCCATGTTTTAGACATCATGACTTTTCTTTGATCACATCCTTGACCATATTCCACATTATTTCCTGTGAAAAACATTTCAAAAACATGGGATGAGCATAAAAATCTCAGTAAGGGATACACAAAGAAGAAAAGTTGTTAGTTTTTCAAAACAACATGTAAACCATGAATACTTTAACATAAGTAATACTTTTCACATTTATGAAGTAGTAAATACTATTCACTGAATAAAAGATCACTACTTACCCTTTTGTAATCAAAAGGTTACCATAAAACCCATATAAAAAACACATAACATATAAAAGTAACTTGGGACATAAATATACTTAAATAGAATAACCATACGATCGACTTTCACACATATCACTAAATGGAATAGCCATACGGTCGACTTCCATACCCAATGCATTGGAGGTTATAATGTAACCACCCGTCCTGGTTTTCATGGCACCACACATCATTTAGTTTATCACGTAACCACCCATCAAATGTCCATGTACCATTATAAAATCATGACACATAAAAACAATATAAAGGAATGATAAAATTTCCACATTTCAATAAAAAATATCATTTAAATATATTGACATAAAACAATCCTTTATCAAAACCATTTTCAATTCCAAAATACGTAATGGAGTATATGGTATTTATTTTCTTTTAAAAACATTACGGCTTGTTGAGGAAGCCAAAGATCGAATAATACTCACGGTGGTGGAAAAGTTCATTGTCACCACTTACGTTAAAAGGAACATTGTTTTTGTCTTTTAGTAAAATGATTCAAATAAAAAATATTTCTTTTGAATAAAAGTAAAATCCAAAGGGGTTTATACAGAGTATAAAAGGAAGTTGTGTATTAATGAAAATATTCCTCAATGAATGGAGATTGAGACGAAGTCCCTTACCTCTTGTCCGACTTGACCCGTTAATTATTTAATCTCATAAATAATAAACATACGTTTATTTCTACTTGCTTAAGAACCTTTTTCAAGTTTATTATTCCTTTTATATCACTTATTACCATGTTATAAACATTATGTAATCATTTTAGTTAATAACGGTTGTTTTTTCGATATTTGGTACTTGACAAAAAAATGAACACCTTATATTTACAAGTTGTCCATGTTGTCAATAATTCATTATATCCAAAAAGATATTCATTTTTTAGATATGATATATATCATATATATCATGTATATATATATATATATTTATAACAGTACATATCATTTGGAGGTACGAAATGAAATGCACCGTTAATGGAGACAATAAGTCGTACGTACGCATGGACGCTACTTTCATTTATATTTCATATTTTATGGAATTAAAAAATAATTATACATAGATATATTATAATTAAATTATAATATCATATATAATATCAATAACTCCATCCTTTATACATCCCACATAATTCATTAACGAGTCATATCACTTTGAGGGGGCGGTAATCCGCACTTCCTCTAAGGAGATTATCGTGTTTACCCATAATGGAAACCATTAAGGAATGCAATAAATGTAAATTACAAAAGCATAAAGAACACATAAACATAATATATATCATATATAAATATAGTTCTATCATAATGGCCACCATGATAAGCAGTTTGAGATATTTGAACAATCATCGTTTCGTGAGGTGTTAGTTTTTCATCCACAGAAACATTATGTTCTTCAACCATTAGATGGGGGTGTGCGTAAGTTTAGTTAGAATAATTATCATAAAAACATCCTAGTATATTCATGATACATTCTTTGTTACAAAATAAAGTAATAAAATAGTTTATGGGTAGGAGATGTAAAATAAAAGAAAACAGTTTAAGAGAAACCGTTACCTTTAATTTGGATAACTCCCTTCGGATTGAAACATTGGACTTTTTGAAGTGCCTTCTACCTATGGTAAAGCTTATAGGATGAGTATAGGGATGTAGGGAGCTTAATTGGGTAGAGTTTGGACGAGAAAAAGGCTTGAGAGGGGTGAGGAATTGGTTATAAATGGTGTCCTTTTATAAGGGGGAGGAGGGGCTCTTTAGGAAAGTGTGAAAATATTATTTTATTATATAATTATATTCGGTTTCCAAAGGTCCAAAAATAATTAAAGTATAATATAAGGCGACTCATGGTCGAAATTAAATCATCCAATAATAATTCGACGGGTTTTGTATAATATTTTAGTCATTATAATCCTATTAATTTAAATCATTTATTAATGAGGTAAACACTCCATCATTATTGTGTCATAAATAATTTAATTTATTCGATGTCTAAAAATTATAAAAAAAATACTATCATGTATGAAATCATTTTATCTTTTTAAATAATATTTATAGTCAAAAATAAGACTTTTATAACACCATTTAAAAATTAATTTACTAAAATATTTTTTTATTTCATTTTTTCCTTTACTTTAAATTAATTAATCTAAAGTGTCATTATCATTCATAAGTGTCTCCCTAGGGTTCCAAAATAGACCCAAATATGGACATGGACGTAAATGACTCAAACAATATGGTTTGGACAAGTGTTAATGTAATTTTGAATTATTAAAATATTATTTTTACCTTGAATTACTCGATTTACCTTTAACCGTTGTAAATAAAAGTCAAAAGTTACGATTCACCAAAAAATATTTTCATCTTACTGAACCATATTTTACTTACTAATAACAACCCTGTATATCGGATTTTCGGATTTCAATTCACATAAGTGGTAGAATTTCATTTAAATGAAAAAGTCGGTTTTTTCAACTACTACTAAGTGGTTTCACTATTCATAAAAAATTGATGTTTTTCAGAAAAATACCAAAAATTCAGCCTAAGATAGTTTTGATATTCTGAATTCAAAAATGATTTCTATTTTTCTAAATTCAAGACATTTAATTCATATTAATTAATTTGAAATTAATTCCTATTGTTAAAACAAAAATGTGTTTTTAAGAAACAATAACTATCAAAAGATTGATACTTGTTTATATGCACTTTCAAGGTGAAATTTATTCCAATTACCAAAATTATATTAAATGTAAAAAATATATTCTAATTACACTTTAAAACCAATTGAAAATATAATCTAACCATATAAATTAATTATATTAAAACACAGTTTTTTGTTAAAATATAATATTTTCACTATTCATTAAAAAAATGAACTTTATCAGAAAATTCCAAAAATTTACACAAAGTAAATATTGATGTCCCGATTATAAAGATGGATTTTATTTGGTCATATAGAATTTATTAAAGTGACCAAAACTATATTTAAAGAGGGTTCTCCATTAAAAGGTGGTAAATCGACCTTTTAATGTAAATTAGGCTTAAAATTAGATTCATTCACATTTTAGGCCTCTAACTTTTATTGGATAAATGTAAATACATTTAACAAATATGTATAATCATATTGTAGTTAGTTTTGTTCATTCCCACAAATACAACAGCTAGGAGTTAACATCCATTTAAAATAATAATATTATATTATTAGTGTGCAATGTAAGATTTCAAAGAAACCCATTGTTGTGTATCAGGTACGCTATCGAACATAGAAACCCTTTTGAAGTAAAATTAATATTTAATTCACAAATATTAATAAATATGAAAATCTCTTATTTTTCATTTACCTGGGATGTTACAAAAGGGATGTCCAAAGGTCATCTAGAATAACACATACTAGGTTTCCAAATAGTATAACATATGTGGTAAGTGAATATTTTGTCATGGAATAAAAATGTAAAAAATTATATAGATTAGTATATATTATAGTTCATATGAAACTAAATAATGAAAATAATACTAAGGATCTCAAAGCTATACATCTTCGATGAGAGAAAACACCATCGGTTCATTATAAATTATGGTACTAGGATATAATTTTTGTTTCAAGATAATTTTACAAGGTTTGATGAAATATTTCAACATCTATAATGAAAACATAGTGGAATTTAATTACTTGAAAAGTATAATTTCATCCTTTAAACAATTTCCACCGGAATCGTGTATTTTTTTCAAACTATGACTATTAAAGATTAATTTTTCATGCCTAAAGCACTTAAAAATAACATTTAAAGGATAATATAACCATAAATGGTATTAAGATATATTCCACCATTAATTTTACATTAACAAAATCTAGATTGATTATTACAAGGTAAGATAATTCCCAAAATGAGTAAACCATTATATGATACATTAATCTTAAAAATTAAAAAGTAAAACCCAAAGTTCATCTAAATCATTAATAAATAACCTCGAAATTTAATAATGTTTAAATTTAAAATTTTATCTCATAACTTTAATCTTTAAATCCAAAAGAAATTTTGTAATCCCAACTTTTTTTGGAAATAAATTAATCACTAATTCACTGAATCACTTTTAAATCTCGACCAAAAATGTGTTCCAATTATTACTTCAATATCCAAGATCTTATAAACCTTAATGGTTATAAATACCTCAAAACATATAAACAAAAAATTTAATGGAATGCTTCACATCAAACCAAATATTAATATATACTTCAACCCCAAAAAACATCTCGTAAAGTATCATTAATCACTTTAAGATATCACTGCTTAAAACCACAAAGGGGTTTCTAAGACACTGAACTTTTGATAAAACCTAATCTTATAGACCAAATATAGTATCTATAATGCTTAATATAACCTCACATGAAAAAATTCTAAATTCCAAAATTTTATAAATCTTTAAACTGATACCTACAATAAAATCCCCAAACCAACACTCATGAATTCGATGTTGAAAACATAAATATTGCATTTTTATATTTTATACTGATAAAGGGGACTAAAAATTTTCCATATAAAACATATAACAAATATGTAATAAAAATTTCACTCACGTACCCAAGTTCCTTTTATGTTTATAGTTTTAGAGAATTATGAAATACTCTTAAAAAAATTCCCATGTATCTAAATGATAAAATGGGTCCCATAACAATATCTTTGAAACTTGATTAACCAATGGAAAAGAGGTTGGTTCGATATAAATCTCTTTGAAACAATCAGAATCCATCCAAACAAATAATGAAGATGGTTTCATTACAAAATAACCTTTTTGGAGTATAATTTAAAACAAGGGTTATTAACATTGATGAATGAGAATTCCATTAAAATATCATTAAATAAATTTTGATGAAAATAACTATGTCATTATGAAAAAACCCTTCTTGTAAAACAACAAATTTATAAAATAATGTGAATATAATTTTATTTTAAAACAACCTTTGAAACATATAATGTAATATTTTAAAATAATTTAAAACATTTTTTAAGAAAAATATGATTTTTATTTTTAAAAAATAATTTTAAAAAATTTTGAAAATAGTTTTTATTTTAAATAAAAATGACCACTTATGAAGGAATCATTAAAAAATCATGATGGTGGAAAATTTTGTTCAATCACTACATGTTAAAAAAAATATTTGATTCACATTTTCAGTAATAGCTAAATAGGAATTGTTTGGAAATTTACATGAATATTCCATTAAAAATATATATTAAAAAGTAAAACATGGGTAAAAATATCTTTAATAAATTAATTTAATAATTCTTAAATGTTTTGAAAACATTTTTATAATACATGGTTTTGGATAAAAAAGGGGATTCAGTCGAAGAGATAAATAATAACGATTTTTTATAAAAACATTTTCTCAATTATTCTAAGTACCAAAGAGTAAAAATATGGTAATATAACTTTAAAATATAATTAATAACTACAGGATAATACAAATAATTAGAATTATTGAGAGTTATATCATAATATTTAATCATTGGATACTTAATCTTAAACAATAGTGATAAACTATGAGATTTTTAATAAAACTCTTAAAACTCTGGTAAATTTTAATCATAAGATTAATAAAAGGAAAAATTTAAATGAAACATAAAATATAATGAGTATAAATAAATTCATTATATTACTTATTAATGGGGTTGTTTATACCCCCTCATAAAAGATTATTGGTGCATAACATCATGTAAGTCACAAAAAGGATAATTGGGACAAACAACTCTTTCAGCTTTAGTAATCTTTTGAAACATAATCCTCAATAAATAATAAAACAAAATGAGATAAATTTTATCATTAAAATAGTTTTATTCATGATATAACATGAAAAAGGTTCCATATATTCACCACACAATACAAACGAGTGATGAATTTGGATATTTATTTCAAAAATAAATGAGAGACTTGAAATCTCTTACCTTATAAACGAACTTCCTTTTTACACATTAAAACCTTGTGTCTTAAAACTATAAGTTTACTATACTTCTAATATAGAAAAATAATTTTATTTATCACACCAAATATGATTTTTTATGACAATTTTTTACTCATTTATTAACAATTACTTGTCAAAATCACGTTTTGAGTGACAACATCATTGTTTTTCATATATGTTTTGGGTTTTTAATTTTGGTCCTCTTAATTTGATCGTGGTCTCATAATCTAAATAATAATAATAATGACAGAATTATCTTATTTATAAATATATTATATGTTTAAAACCAATCATGAAGGATGGTTTTGAGAAATGAATTATGTTACAATCATAGAGACGACAGGTCATACATACATATGATTAACGTTTCCATTTTTCAATTATCATTATAAAAATGAGGTAATTAATATTTTATTTTTAAATAATGATAATAATATAATATATATAATATTATTTCATTAAATATACTTATTCATATTTTCCATGTGGTTTTATGAGGAAAAGAGAGATTCACATCGCTTTGTGACGGCAGTGGTCAACACATACTAGAATGACATAATCACTTTTTTTAATGAGTGAAAATGAAATACATAAAATGATATATTATATTTTAATAATGAAAAATATTTCATTAATATCATAATTATTCCATTTATATCACATATATTCATTATCTATACCCTTATTACCATCCATATAAAACATTAGTGAAAAACGAATCACATTGCATCATGAGGTAGTAGTCCTCCAAACACATGAGTGACATTATCATATCCCATACATAATGAAAAGTGAAATTTTTAATATTATATAATGAATCAAAAGGTAAAAATATGTTCTAAATATAATATATATATATATATATATACATTATATCCATCATCATTTCTAACTATTAGAGCTGGTAATAGAAAAATTGAAGGACATTGGTTCACGACACGATAGTCCATCGTACAGTTGAATGAAGATTTATTAACCCATTTAAGGGAATTAGATAGTTAAAAATATTATTTCAAAAACATAATAACATATAATTATATTTTATATCCTAGTGTTGCTATATTTTAAGTTTTAATATATTATTGAATGTTGAAAAATGATAAATAAAATGAAAGATCGTTATTTATTCAATTACCTACCCTAAAATAAACCTCCTTTGGATTACCAATTAAGTACCACAGGGTTTTCCTTTTGGTATGAAACATACCTCTATGATAAATCTATGAATTTTGGTGAGTGATTTTTTAGGTTTTTGTCAATACAAATTTATTGAGAGGGGTTAATAATTTAAAGGAGTGAGTGTCCTTTTATAGTTGAGGAGGAGTAGAATTTTTTAAAATAACCAACAGTATTCAAATGAGGGAGGTCACTCTCACCACATGTGGCACCAAAATTGATAAATAATTATGTTGAGGGTTTTTATGTAATTTAAACACCTCGAACAAAAACAAAAACACATATTTTTTTAACATTCCATGCCTTAGAAATTATGTTTTACTCACTTTTACCATTTGAATTTTCACAATGGTAACTACTTTTTTCACCGAGGTAATTTTTACTTTAAGAATAAAATCAAATGAGACCTATTATATTATTTGTTTCTAATAATTTTTAATAAAGATACATTTTCTTAAATAAAAATCCTAGGTGTGTGGAAAATTAATTTTAAATCCAACCCATGTAACATGCAAAACCATGTTTCTACCTTAATCATGGTAATTAATTTTTATGTATTTTCACTCATAATTATGCTATAAAAAAAGATTTCACTTTCAAATAATATAATTTAGTCTGATCCAAAATATGGAATCCTTTTTTCTAAATTTAATTCACATAAGTGTAAAAATTTAAATTAATATTATTCCCACAGATGTGATGAGAATTTGTGTTTTTAAAAAGAAAATGTTCAAAAGTTTACATTGTTTTTCTATCAAAATTAAATATGTAACATATTATAATTACCTAAATTCTAAGAATAGATATATTATTATACTAGTTTTACTATAAAAAAATTATAATAGAATTTAACATTATAAATAATTTTAACGAAAAGGTAGTTTCCAATTAAAATTGATTGTTTTTTAATATTCAAAAAAAAAGATTTAGAAAAAAATCCTAAAAACATAACCCTAAGATGATTTTGAAATGTTGATTTAAAAATTAAAAATTATTTTTTCAAATAATTTTATTTAAAAGTTGTAAAATTTTATCTTAAATTATATGGGCCAAGAGCTATTATACAATCTCTTAGAAAAAAAATAATTTTTTTCAAAAAAAATTCTTTCAAATGATTAGTTTTTTATTCCTAATCAATAGATAACCAATTAATTTTTTACAATTGTAAACCATGTACTTTTCATAATTTATTTATTACTATTCATATCTACCAATTTATCATCTAGGTTTTAATACATATAAATTTAATGGTTCATTCAAGCTTGGTGCTTCATGTTTAATATGCTATTGAACATATTTTTCTTTTCTAAAATATATTGGTGTTTCAAATACATGAAAATAGTAAATAAAAAATCATTTCAAATGAAACTACATGATCACCTTCATGAAACCCAAGGTGTCTAATCATATCCCAACTCATTATCAACAACCAAAGAAAAGGAATCCAATCTGAAGATTAAAGTTGGAACCCATATGCAATATAGTAATTACACACACAAACATAGTTTGTGTACAGAGTGTGAGATAATATAATTAGTAGGATTTATCATGGAATCCATGAATTTAGATTCATTTTATAGTTTGGTATTTCTAGTATGAATTACATTAAAATATAAGATATTTTTAGTTCTTTATAAAATATAAATGAAATCAACATCATATTTTACACCAAAAAAAGAAATTCACTTACCTACTTAGAAAACTCATTTAAAAATCACAATGTATGTCCTTGATTTTTTAGAAACCAATAATATATATTCTCCTCTCTTTAAATATATTATAAAATTAAAAAAAAATAGATCCTTTCTCTTTTTATTTAAACAGTTTCAATAAATCATCTTTAATAAACCTTTTCAAAGATAACTCAAACAGAAATGTGTTAAAACAATACAATTATGACACTACCATGTCAACAAAATTTCACAATTTTTGTCAATATAAAAAGAGGTGCCACAATAAGAAACCATAGGGGAATATAAATAATCAAGATAAATATCCCCTACATGGAATCACCAATTAGTGATTGAGTGGAATGGGTTATACCTTATATCCTATAGTGAGATGAACCATGACTTTTAGAAACACTTGGGCCAAAATACTAACATGTGTTGCCTCTAATGATAACAAAATCCACCCAACTATTCCTCTATGTCATCATCTGGTTTTCACTCCCCACTAATACCTATATCACACTATAAATGACCTTAGATGTCTGTGTACCAACTGGGGTCACAAAAATCTAGACGGCCCCCATAGTTCATGGGTCTCTATATCCAATCTAAAAAATAGGTAATCAAGTAATCAAGTAGAATATCAATAATAATACATAATAAAAAAATCTACCTCACCACCAATTCCCTCATAAAAATACCTTTTTATACCATATATTTGTCACATAAAGATAATACAACCCACCAAGGGAAATCTATGATCATAGGTGTCCTCAATGTGGGTCTCACAAAATCCAACCATCTTTTTGAATTTTCAAATGGTCTTTTAATAAATACAACTTCATTTTCCAAGTAATTTACATAAAATAAAATTTAAATTAGACCATTCCTTATAAATCATTAAAAAACCAAACCATTCCCATTTTTTAAAAAACATTCTTCATAAATCACATGTAAAGCCACCATACCCATTTTTTCAAAAAAAAATCCTTAAAAAATACATTTCTTCATTTAAAATTGAAAACAATTTTAAAAACCCTTTTTTCTCTAAGAACACATAAAATAATTTCATAAACATTTTCACAATTTAGTTGGAATGATTAAATAATAATTTTCAAATAATAAATTTAAATTCATATGAAAACTATATTTTTTCAAACAAAAAATTAATGGAATTCATTCAAAAACACATTATACATATCATATGTAACTAAATTTTAATAAAAAGAAGTTAAAAGAACTCAAGTAATGAGTCAATTAAAAATAATGGAGGAACACATAAATGTCTACCTCAAACGGGGTAGTATCAAGTCATAATGCATTTCCTCCCATGGGAAATACCCACTAGAGTCAAGAATCATCTCCTTCAAGACTTAAATTAACCCAACCAAAATATTAGTTAAAATTTAACCATAAATCATCTTTAAATAGTTTTCAGGATTCTTCATGTGATATAAAAGCCCATGTAATAAGAGAGGTTGGAGGGGATAAGAGAAATAAATAAGGGATAAGTGTTTACATTGAAAAAATCCCTTGAAAGCCAAGATGAAATAACTATAAATCCAATGGTGGGGAATAATTTAGATCAAATAAGGTTCTACAAGGAATATTCACTTGATATAGAGGATGTTTAGGGAAAAAGGGATCTTAAAATTAGAGGGGGAAAAGATATTTTCCCATTTAAATGAAAAATTGGTAGCTTATACAATTTAGAAACATTATTTGGTAAATCATGTTACAATATTGTGGCACACACTAAAATATGACTAGAAACTCACATGATTTTCCTACATGTTATACCAAACCATGCGACAACCATGAGAACTAATCTATCAAAATTTTAGATCCCCTCACATTCTTTCCACAAAGTTTCTACTTAGTTTTCACAGGTCATGCACCAACACCTTTACACAAAAATAGATAATATGGTGTTTACTAGGTTTCACATGGTTTGGTTCCATGTGACATCAGGTTACACTTTTATGGAATTCCTTTCCATTTGGACCTTTTTATTTTTGGTTTTTAGTTCAATTTGGTCCACTTAGTGACAATGTGTTATCAAAGGTGCTCGTTGAGCATCTTTCTTTGATATTAGTATGCGGTTTAGAATATCTTGTCAAGACTTAGGGGTAGTTTTTGAGTGAGAGTCTAGCCATCTATTATTGTAACATGTCTTAAGTAACTATGGGTGGTTTTTTAGGGCCATTTTGAGGAAAATTTTGTGGTATATCGTTTACTTTTATTTTTTTTAATTATGGATAGTTGAAATCTAAATCATATTTTCTTTTCTGAAAGGATTAATTTTCTTATTTCTCATGTTTGATTCGTTGATATGAGTAATATTTTTATGTATTCAATGTTTTTTCTAATGTTTTATAGAATCATGCCAATAATAATATGTGTGGGTAATCCCTAAGAGGAAGATGTTAGTTAACCAAAGCAAGTGAATCCTCCCATAGACCAGAATTTGGTTGTGGTTATTGTGTGTGTTTTATAATCTTTGAGACAGGCACCAAAACTAAATTCCATTCAGACTCCAACTGTGTAACCTTAGAGGGATCAATCTTAGAATTCGAATATAGAGTTCCATCACTAGAATCCACTAACTTTCCATGTTTCAGATGATCCTCAAGATGATGATAATTTCTTAAGGAATGTAGAACTTTTGTTTGAGTTCATGGAAATTCCAAAATCAATTAAAGTGAAATATACCACCTTCAATCTAGAGGGACCTAGATAGAGATGATTGTATTTGATGGTTAAAACAAGAATCATGTGGGTTTATATTATAAGAACTTCTGTGTTCTTTTTCTTGAATAATTCTATACATATTCTATAGTTTTGGCTCTGGCTATAGAGTTTTCAGACTCTAGCAGGCTGATAGGACCATGATGGACTGTGAAAACTACCTTTCTAAGCTTCTGTAGGTTTCACATGAGATTATATAAAATGATAATATGATGAATCAATTTTTTTATATGGTTCTTATACTTGTTATTTATTCATGGGTTTTCTTTACTAAATCGTTCTTCTTATGATGACTTGCTGGATAAGGATTTGATGGTTGTCCTTGTCCTACTTTGTAGGTCACTGTTGAAAGGAGTTCCCTTTTCTCTCAATTATAGTTCTATGAATCAATTGAATGGAGATATAAATAATGGTGAGTCCCATATTGGACCACAATTTAAGGGTTATTCCATACCTTAATATATCCTTCTAAGGGGCCATTTGACTATCTTCGAGTGTTTAAATCCAGGGAACTAGAAATTGTTATTCACTAAGGTACCAAAGATCTGAAGCTTTTGTGGACATTTAGGACACTTTTAGAAGTTATTTTATATATTTTATTCCCCACATAGTGGAATGGTATCATCATCACCAAAATGTATTTTGGTGTATTCAGATGCGTCATAAAAAAATTGATTCCACCCATAGGCATCTAGAACAAAGCTTATTCTCATGATGGAATAGTCTCCAGAATAAGATGATATGGTTCCAATAAAATGTGAGAGGTACCATAATTATATCCCCATATTTAGTGATTTTATTAATTTATACCAGTTCATCTCACTGATTTATATCAACTTGTATTGTAAACCTTCTTAATATTTCAATGGAGCGTTTGTCTTATGTGATGGATATTACTATGTCCCTAGAACTAAAGAGAGAGCATGGCCTCTATTGTTCTTCTCATGTATTATCATTATTAGATATCAATATTACTTTTTATTTTATATTTATTGACATGAAACCTCTTGAAATCATTTTTTGGATGGATTGGATCAATGCTAATAAGGACCTAATTGACTGCTAAGCTTGACGGGTATCCTTTACCACACCTGATGTGGTGAGTCGTATCATTTCGGGAGAATGGGTTCTGAGGTCGATTAGAGTTAGACATTCTTGTCCATAGTGGGGGAAATTAATATCTCTGTTAAATTTTGAGTTGGAGGATGAATCCTTGATTGATGATCTCCCTCCAGTTATCGTCGAGTTTCCCATCGTTTTTATTTTATATTTTGATGGGTTTTCACTAGTAAGAGTGGTTGATTTATTTTTTCATTTAGTATCTAACACTCAGTCAGAATTTATACATTTTTTTCACATGTATCCAGCTATGATGAATGTTTTAAATACTAATTTGGATTACCTGTTAGAGAATTTATTAATACACCTCAGTGTGACAACTTGGATGATTCCTGTTCTATTTTTAAAGAAGGATGATGAGACACTTCACTTTTGCCTTTATTACCAGAAATTCAACTTTGTTATGGTAAAAAACTATGTACCAATTTCTATGTATTGATAATCAATTAGAACATATGAAATTATTAATGTGGTTCTCAATGAATAATTTTCAGTATAGTTATCACCATTTCAAAATAAAAATAATCTTACATTCATAAAACTACCTTCTACAGTAGTTATATTCATTATAAGTACCTTTTCATTCCATTTGGTCAAAAAAATCTCATTTAGTATTTATGGATTCATTGAATATGATTTTACAAAATTATCTTAATACAAATGTGGAAGACTTTTTGTATGAAATCCTTGTTTACTCTCAGTCTGAGGAGGATCATATGTGTTATCTGAGATGAGCACTGTAATTTTTTTTGAAATCACCGACTTTATACCAAGATTTCAAAATCTTATTTTTGAATTCAAGAAGCGATATTCTTGGTATATGTGATCATAGAACATGGAATCTCAGTTTATCCTAGTAATGTGAAGGTTGTTATTACATTGGAAACTACAAAATATTTTTGATATTCAGAGATTCTTGGTTTTAGTGGGGTATTATATTCATTTTATAAAGGATTCATCAAATTTAGCTTCTCTAATAATTGCACTAACATAGAAGAGAGTGATTTTTTCTTAGGATGAGAATTCATAGAGTAATTTTATTTAGCTAAAACGCCTTTTGACATATAAACTAGTGTTGAATTTTATAGATGTTGGGAAGGGCTAAGTGATATTCTATGACACATTAGGTTCTGGTTTGGCTTGTGTTCTTATATAGGGTGATCACATGGTATCCTATGGTTCTCAACATCATAGTCCATATTAGTAGAATTTTCTAATAAATGACTTTGAACCCACAGCTATGATTCGTACACTTAAGAGTTAGGGGTATTACCCTTTTGAAGAAAGGTTTACCATGTTTTTGGACTATAGGAGCCTTAGTTATTCATTCTCTCAAAAATATTTGAATCTCTACTAGAGTCATTGGGTGGAGTTCCTATAATATTTTGGTTTTGACATCACCAATACCATGAGGAAAGGGAATGTCATTGAAAATTATTTGAGCTGGATAATCCCTAACCAAGTCATCAAGGAATCATTAGAAGGGTGGAACTTGGTGGATCCTTTTGCACAATTTCATATAAGAGTTCAGAAAATGGGAGTTGTGGTTGTCTTTCCTACTATTCATTCGACCTCCTCTATTATTGAGATGATTACCTAGGAATAACTTCTTGATAAAGAATTTCATATCATTATAAAATCTCTTTCTATTTTGGAGACCATTATTGAATGGTTATTCTCCATGAAGAGTACTCTAGGTTTTTATTATTTGTTTTTAGTGTCATTATATGTTAGGAAGGTAGTGAAGGGGTTTCAATAATTCCCAGTGGGTTGTAAAATAATGAACCACAAAGATGTTCTATGATACTCGATAATTATTCTAGTAGCTAGGTATAATATTTTACATTGTTGATTTTGTATCTCATTGTTATACCTTTCAATTGGTCAAGGACAAACCTTATAGACCTTTGGGTTTGCTTCAACCACTTCCACTACTGACATGGAAGTGGGATGTTATTTTTATGGAATTTTTAGTTGGGTTTACATATACCCCTCGAAAGAAGATAGATATTTTTAATGTGATTGATAGGCTTTCAAAATCGGGTCACATAATACCCATTATCCATATAACCAATCTGTAGGAATTAAGAAATATCTATGTGAACTATATTGTTTCCATTGATGGGGATTCGTTTACTATAGTCTCTAATATAGATCATTGTTTTAACACTCAATTTTAGAGAGGCCTTTAGGGGGTGATGATAACTCATGTCTGTTTTAGTATGCCATGCCATTTATAGATAGATATCCAAAAAGTGAGGGACTTAAAAATTTTGGAGGACATACTTCATGCCTACATCCTCAATTTGATTGAGCTTGGTATGACCATTTGGTTAAAGTTGAGTTTTCCTAAAATAATAGTTACTACTCTTCAATTAAAATTTCTTTTTAAGGTGATTTATGGTCGACATTGTAAATCATCATTGTGTTGGTTGGTGATCAGTTAAGGTCAGTTGTTCAGAGCTATCTTGGTCCAGGAGGCATCAGAAAAAGATTTAGATGGTTCATCCAAGAATTTTGAAGGAATATATATAGTATAAATCATATATTGATGGTCATCATAGACTATTTTATTTTTTATTTTGTGACTATGTGTTCATGAAAGTCTCACCCCTTCTGGTTCATCAATGACCTAGGGAGGAAAAGGAAGCTTTATCATCATTTTGTGGGACCTTTTTAGGTTATTGAGCAGATGGGGAAAGTGTATTTCCATTGAAAACATATACCATGGTTTAAGTTAATACATAAAATGTTCCATGTCTCTCATATATGAAGGTATTATTCTAAACCATCATATTTCTTAAGCAATGATGATCTGGATATTGAGCCTAAGTTATTTGTTAATGGGAATCCAGGTAAGATTGTTTATTCTATGAAAAGTATACATTGTGGGATGATGATAACATTGTTATATGTTCCATGGAAGCATGGTTTTTATATGCATGGGATATGGGAAAGTGATGCTCTGAAGTGAGAGTTTTGGCCTCAAATATTTGATATAGAAACTTCTTGAATGTATTCTAGTGAAAAAAACTTTATATGGGGGGGAGGTTGTAACATCCCGTTATGATTTTAAGGTAACTCATTCCATTTAGTACTTTGTATTTAGGGTTATTAGAGGAATATGGGATTGTTCAGTAAAAAGTGTCATTTTTTATGGTGTGGAGGTTCCAACATCTAGTCACACATTTTAGGTATGCATTTCCCTTTAGTCCTTTGGTTGTGGGGTTTTCATTAGAATCTTGGTTGTTCCCTATCTCCTAGGTCGTTACACACCATTTAAATGTATTACATGTTGTTTAATGTTAATTGGGAAGATATTGTGGATCTCTTTTAAGGTGTGTAAGGTTATAAATATTTTACTTTTAATTCACTACGTGTATAGTAAAATCAGGTTTTAATTAAAAGGGTTTGCTTTAATTTTCATTTTCAACCTTCGAAGGTTACATGATGCGAAATGGGAGTATATGCCATGTAATTATTATGAGGTATGATTTTAAGTGTGTTTCACAACTAAATTTCTTTTAAATCAAAATGTATACCTACCACATGTGACCCAAAGTATTCCTTAGATGATTTTGGGTTATTTTAAGGACCTCCACTCATTCTGGATCATTCATTCGATGATTGATCATTGTGCTTGTTTTGTTTCTTCTTTATGGGTAAGTGAATCTCATCTCATGTGGTTTTTCTACATTCTACTTATTATGATTTTTTATAAGATCATGTAATGGATGTACATAAACTCTTTTTCATTGGATCATGGTTTTGGGTTCTATTCATAGATCTTTTCTACCTTCATTCTTTGTATGTGAGTCCTGTTGCAGGTGTTGAATATTTGATTTTGTGATTAAAGGTAGGTGGTTCCTCTTGCGATTTTCCATATAATTAAATCCATTATTTTTTTGAAATTTATTTCAATTGATTTATGAAAACAAAATTTTCAATAAATTGGAATTGTAATAGAAAATGGCATGGGTTTTTGGAAAAACCTAATTCTAATGGAATTAAAATCTGTGGTGTATTTTGAAATTACTGGAACTTATGAATGATTATAATAATTTTTTTCAAAAAAATGTTTTATTTGAAATGATGAAAATGTATTATTGAGTTTTTTTTCAAAAAGACATAATTTGATGAAAACCCCATTTTTTATTTGAATTTGAAATTTGTTTATTGAAAATGAAAATTGGTTAAATTAATTGTAAATGATGACTAAATTTAAATGAAATTATTTTCTTAATTTTGATTGATTTATTAATCATATATGAGCTTTGGTAGTTAATGGGTTATTTAGGACAATAACACTAGGATGATTGTTCACTAGTGGTGGATTGATAATGAGAACTCAATAAATCCCCTATTTTGGAAGATCTTATCCCTAATGTGATGTTGGTGCATTCTATTCGGTCTGATTTGGATAGATGTGTGTACAAATATTGTCAAGATCACAAATATGAAGAGGGTGATGATCTTATAACTAAAAACTATTGTACCTCAGGGTTGATAAATATGGTGATTTTTGTGATTATCTTGATATATATTAAATTTTTTATATAACTATTTTATTCATGAAAAATGATTTATATACATTATTTAATATAAAATATTTATATGATCAATTTTGGTAAATTTTTTCCATCATTTTGAAATGAAATCATGTTTTTTTAAATATTCATTTGGCTTTCCATGCCCTATTTATTTCAATTTAATTCATTATTTGGTTTTTTATTATTAAATCTATAATGGAACATTTCATCAAAACATACTAGGAATTATACCTCACACATTACCTTTTACTTCATGTATTTCTAAATTTCCTTCAGGTATTTTTAAATTTCATTTTACAAGGTCTGATAAAATCACTTGTTCAACTTAGAGGTGTTGGATGTTCTTGATCCTTTAAGCTTTAAGCGATGTTTCCATTGGGAAGTTTGAGTCTATATTTATAGTTTCGGATTACTTTTATGATATGTTTTTTATCTTTTTATTATACCTGTTTCATTTCTACAACATTATCCTTTTGGAGTACTGAGAATACTGACTTCTATCTTTTATCCTCCATTTTTGTGGAAAATGTGTTCCCTATTTTATCTTGTATAATGCCAGGTGATAGTATCCAACCCATGAGGATTAGATAGGCCCTTCAGGTTGTGTTAGTTATGCCTAGAGTATTAGGGTACCAGATTATCTGGGGTGGTTCCTGAAAAAGTGGTATCAGAGGTGGTGGTTGAGCATTTTCCCATGATGTCATCATGTTGTTTAGAATATATTGGTGGGTCAGTCGGGTTTGACGGGTGATCATTATTATCCTAGTGATAGTTCTGTTAATTCATTACTGGTAAGTAGAAGTCATGATAAGTCTCATTGTGGATCTCATAAGAAGTGTTCTTCCAAACCTCCTTTAGACCCTAGCATATTACCTTTGACAAAATTCAAGTACAGTGAACCTAAGCACTCGAAATGGGTTTTCACTATACAACCCAATATATTTAGATCCTATAGAAATTCAAAACACTCATAGAAATTTTGTTATATCTTTTCTTCCCCACATAGTGTCAGAGGATCATCAACACTAAAAATTACTATGCTGCATTCATATTTTTCATGAACAAATGATTTCTAGCCATAGGTATCTAGAAAAAAGCTTCTTCAAACAGTGGAAGTGTCTTTATAGGAAGCCGATACAGGTCCAGTGACTATGAGAGGTACCATCACTATATCCTCATCAATATTGAATTATTTATTGGATAATTTTGCATATCACTTGTTTATATCAACTCTTATTGTAATTCTACTAAATATTTCTATATAGATTTTGTCTTATGTGAAAGATATTACTACACCCCTCAGAATGAAGAGAGAGAAGGGCATTTGTTGACCTTCTTATGTCTTTTAATTATCATATATCAATGTTACTTTATATTTTTTAGTTCTTGACATGAATCCCATTACCAACATTTTTTGGATGGATTAGATAATTTATAATATGGTTTGAATTGACTGTTATCCTCCACAAGTCTCTTTTAACACACTATATAGGGTGTACTGTATCATTTAGAGAGAATGAGACCCAAGTTAGAGTAGAGATATACATTATTATCTATATTTGGGCAAAGTAATATCAGTTTTAGATTTTAACACTTTTTAATAATCATAGAGTGATGATTTCCCTCCATTTTTGCATTGATTTTCCCAATATTTTTTCTTATGACTTTTATGGCTTTCCACCGAAAAGAGGGGAAGAAAACTTTATTGTTTTAGTACCTAATACTCATCCAGTATCTATAACTTCTTACTTCATGTATCTAGCAAAGATGAAAGAGTTAATAACTTGGATGGATGATCATTTAATGAAATGATTTATATTCCTAAGTGTTTCACCTTGGGTAGTGCATGTTGTCTTCTCCAATAAAGATGATGGAAAATAGTAATATGTGTTTATTATAATAAACTCAACCAATTTATGGTAAAGGAAAATTATTTATTTCTATGGATTGATTCTATTTTTTGACCAGTTGAAAGGGGTTAAGTGGTTCCCGAATATTGATTACTGTTATGGTTATCACCAGTTGAGAATAAAATAATATGACATTCAGACAATGTCATTTCTGAGTAGGTATGGACATTATGAGTAAGATATAATACCATTTAGTCAAGCCAATTATCCTAAAGTTATTATGGATTTTATGAATAGGATCTTACATGAGTTAATTAGTACATCCATGGTGTTATTTGTAGATGAAAACTTATAATACTCTCTGTCTGGGGAGGATCTTGTGCATCATATAAGAGTAGTTATGGAATTGTTGATAAATCATTGACTTCATTTCATCCTATCAAAATGGTTTTTTTGGATCCAGTATGTGACTCTCTTGGGTAATGTTGCCTCAGAACATGGTATCTCAGTTGATCCTGAAAAATCGAAAGTCCTTATGTCATGGTAACAACCAAGTAATGTTTTTGAGATTCATAGATTCTTGGGTTTAGCAGGGTAATATGACAAGTTCATAAAGGATTTCTCAAAGTAGTCTTTTCTAATGACCTCTCTCACTTTAAATGGAGTAAATTTTTATTGGGTTTCCAAATGTAAGACTTGTTTTTTTATCTGAAACATCTTTTGACTTCTTCTTCGGTGTTTAATCTACCAAAGGATGGGAAGGGCTATATAGTCAAATGTGATGTATCGTATTTGGGTTTGGTCAAGTTTTTTATTTAGGGTGACAAGGTGGTACCCTGTGGTTTTCAACAAAAAAGGACACAATAGAAAATCTATCCAACTCATGAACCTTAACTCAAGCAATGATTCATGCACTTATGTGTTTGTGGAATTACCATTTTAGATAATGGTTAACAATGTTTTCTAACTAAAAGTTCCTGAGTAATATCTTCTCAAAAAAATACTTGAATCTCCTATAAATGATTTGGTTGGATTAACTATATTATTTTTATTTTGACATAACCTATACCTCAAAGAAACGGAATTCCATTACTGATGCTCTTAGTAGGAAACTCTCGACCAAGTCCATGAAAGAATCATCAAAAGAGTGCAACTTGATGGATCTTTTTCAAATATTCATATAAGAGTTTTTAAAAAAGTATATGATGTTTTCTTGGCTAGTTTTCAGTTGTATTCCACTCTTTTTTTGATTATTATTTAGGAACAACAGCTTGATGATGAACTATATAGAATTAGAAACTCCCTTTATAGTAGAGAGATCGTTTCTACGTGATTTTTCTCCATGAATATAATTCTATGTTTTCATAATCATTATTCTTTGTCGTTATCCAAGAGGAGGGCTATAATGGGTGATTCCTAGAAATATCACTAGGTTGTACACCCAGAAACCAAAAATATGTTCTATGATTTAGAGTGATGTTTTAGGTGGCAAGGTATGAGATGGGACATTTTTTATTTTGTCTCTCATTGTTGTACTTTCCAACATTTAATGGCCATTAATGTGAGATCTATGGGTTTTATTCTTCCACTTCCAATTATTATTAAGAAGTAGGATTATATTTATATGGACTTTTTGGTCGGTTTGTTGTGTACCCCTCAAAGGACGAATTTTATTTGGTTTGTGATTTATAGGCTTACCAAATCATCTCACTTTATACCCATTTGAGATACAGCCAATGTTAATGAATTGAGAAATATCTATGTAAAAGAGATAGTTCAATTGTAAGAAGTTATATATACTATCATCTCTGATACATATTCATGTTTTACTTCTCGCTTTCGGAGAGTCCTTTGGGGCAATGGGATTTCATATTAATTTGATTATGGAATACAATCACAAATGGGCGGCTAGAAATAGAAGGATATATGGATTCATGAGGTCATCCTTTTTATTTGTGTCCTTAATTTTGGTGGATCTTAGAATGACCATTTATGATTGATTGATATTTTATAGTACAATAGTTACCAATCCACAATCAGAATGGATCTGTTTGAGTCCTTGTATGGTTGTCCCTATAAATCTCTATTCTGTTGGTCTGAGATCGGTGAAATTTACTTGGTTGGACTGAGATTGATCCAAGATACATCCGAGAAGATTCAGTTAATTCATGAGAGAATTTTGATAGCATATAGATGGTATAAATATTATATTGATTTTCATTTCAAACCATTTGATTGTTCAGTTGGCAACTGGGTGTTCTTGAAACTATCACCTGTTGGGGTCATCGATGGCTTCGGATTAAAGGAAATCTTGCTCCTAATTTTGTGCGACCATTTGACATTTTTGGTTATGTGTGGAAAGTGGATTATCATTTATCAGTTCCATCATAGATAATATAGATAAAAACATGTTCCATTTATCTCGGATATGGAAGTATCTTTTGGACTAATCTCATGTATTGATTTGTAAGGATCTTGAAGTTGATCCAAATTTATCCATTCTGAGAATCCATTCAGGATAGTTAATTTTGAGACAATCGCACTTCATGGGAAGATGATATCTTTGGAATGTGTTCTATAGAAGAATGGTTCAGATAAACATGATACATGGGAGTGTGAGGAACTAAGGAGGGAGCAGTGGCCACATCTCTTTGATATGTAAACATCTTGATATGACTTCTAGGGATAGAATATTTTTATGGTGGGGAGGTTGCAACATAACATAATGATTATAAGGTTTCCCCTTCCCTTGGGTACTTCCGTTTTGGGTTTTCTAGAATAATATGGGATAGTTCATGAGAGTCCAATTGTGTCATACCCATGAATAAAAACTATAGAAAACAAATATAAACTATAATGTCCCCTATGACAGTGTAATAACATGGTTTCTCATAAACTGTGCATGTCAACTGTGTATTTGGTATTAATTTCTATATTATCAAAAGTAATGCCCAAAAATTACAAATACATAAATTAACCTAGATATATTTAATAAAATCACCATAATAGTAACACTAGGTTTTATAGCTTTTGTATGTAATTTTTTTGAAAAATAAATAAATACTTAGAGATGTTCATGCAAGGAGAGTTGATATATTTTTTGGGTTTACTAGTGTGGTTAAAATAACATCATAATCTTATTTCTAGATAAAATTATGAAAAATAATTATTAAAGTAGTTTGAAAAGGATGATTTAAAACCCATGTCTACACCTATATAAGGTATCTTGAAACTTGGTAAGGATTTTAAAGGAGAATTTTTAAAAAAAATCCATTCAAAATATTTATTTGAAACCAACTCTACCTCACTACATCCAGACCTGAAATATTCTATATTGTGAGCCTGTGTTAAATGTAAGAAATTAAAACAAAGTAAAAAAAATTATAATTACTATGAGTTTACTTAAATATATTAAAGTGACATTTAGTTTTTACTAATATATAGGAAGCGTGAGTAATTAAATCATCATTGATTCATTGATGTTGATTGGGAAGGTAATAGTGACGATAGGAAGTCTACTTCATGTAGGGTTTTTTTAATATGATGAAGCTATTTGATCTATAAATATAAGAAGAAAAACTAAAATAAATAAACCACTACAGAATATGAATAAGTGTTTGTTAATTTAATTTCACCAATATTGTTTGTATAAAGGAACATCATGAAGACTTTAGGGTAATGATTGAATGACCTCTTAGAATTTTATTTCAAAATCAAACTATTATTGATCTTTCTAAAACCCCTATGCAACACTCAATATATAAGGACATTAACATCATGTTACACATAATAAAATAGATGGTGTAAAATGGTTATATTAAACTAGAGTTCATTTCTACTCAAGATCAATTATATGATATATTCACTAAGGCAATTTCCAAAGTTATATTTGAGACCTTAATGTTGGACATGAATAATCATCCCTTCATGATCTCTTGAAGGACTTTGGGACTACACCTACTTTTATTTGGATTTTTTGTCATGTGGGGTTAGATACAAAACTCTATAACCATTACTGTCTAAATCTAGTGTTTTTATTAAGGAAAAAGGGCAAAGAATAAATTGGATGAGTTTTTTATTGAGGGCGGAGCATCCAAATCAATTTGAAAAATTATTCTTATCATCTAGGTATGAAATTCTCACCAAAAAACTAATTTATTTATTGGTATATAGTCAATACATTTCTCCTTGAGAAAGGATGTAATTTTTTGTATAATATAATTTAGTTCTCTTAGTAGAAAAAAATCCAAATGGGAGATTGAAAATCCCAATTTAATTTTCAAATATGTAAATATTTATTATCAACAGCTCATGAAGATTAAAAAAAATTGTTTTGGATTTTTTTCTAAATAGTTTGAATATTTATGAGATCAATTAATGTTGTTGGCACATTAATTTAAATAATTTTATGGAATTCTATATGTGTTCTTAATTTTTTGAATTATAGATAATATTTTCAATGTATTAATTAATAAGAGTAATTCTTGGACTCATTGGGAATATGAAAATGGCATAAGACTCACTTGAATTTGTAAAATTACTTAGCCTATTTTGATGAGTAATGACTAACATTACAAGCATAATTTAAAATATAGGAATACTATTTGGGAAGTTTGAAAGTGTTTTAGGAAGACTTAAAAAGAGTATTGAAGGACTTTGAAAGAGTATTGACTTACTTTGAAATAATAATTGCCTGTTTTTTTAAGTCATTTTTTCTCTCAAATGAAAAATGGACAAGGAATGTGAACTTCATAAGGTTAATAAACAATGAAATATATCAAGAAGATTGGTTTTGACAGTAAAAGAGGTAATTATTAGTTGGACATAAAATAAATAAATATCATAGGTTTCTAGAAAATGTTATGATTTTGGCCAAAATTTATAGAATATTCAATGGAGATTAATTGAAGTGATATTGTAGAGATATTCATGGAAATTTCAAGTTAAAATATTTGAAATTATGATTCTGATTGAAAGAGGCTATTTTTCATGAACCTATTGACATGAAATATTATACAATTTAGAAGAAATGGTAGTTTACCTATTAATTGTGGAAATATTATTCATATATTTTTTTGACCATAAAAATAAAAAAAAATTGGTAAAATAGTTAATAAATTTATTGGCTAATATAGTTGGAAGAGAGAGACATTCTATATTGAAGAGACATGAATAATAGGTGTTTAAAAATTATTTCATTCAAGCTGATCAACTGCATTGAGGAATGTGATCTAATTACTAATCATCTATTCAAATTATATTGAGATGGAAGAAGACTGAAGGTGTGAGTATATGTTATCATTCATATACTAATAATAATAAAGTATTGATTATGAAGGGTTAAATTTCATGTTGTTCTATTTATATTTTTGGTAGTTTAAGAACTGACTATAATAAGAGTATATTATCTCTGGTACAAAGAAAAATTTTAAGATATTGAGGATCTTTTCACATTTAAGAGAGGGTAATGAATCATTAAGACTGATGATTCTTGTAAAAACAAAAACATAGCATATTCAGGAATTGGATGATACCAACCTTGGGTTGTGGATGAAACCTACTCAAACATAGTAAGTGATTATCAAGAACGTATACCCAAAATTATTAAATGTTTGAAATAATATATGTCTTGATAACAAACTAAACATGGAAAGGATAAGGCTCTCACATTAAGGTAAGACAATGGAAAAATATCTTTTATTTTTTGGATCTTTTACTATTAATTCATGTACATACTAAAGAGATTTATATAGAGTGGATCATGAACCTAATCAAGCATTGGGGTTTTATATGAAATAATTTATAAAACTAGTACAACTTATTCACCCCCAACCCCAAACACGGTAAAACTCTAAATAATCAAGGAATATTACATATAAGAATCAAGATACATGTATTGAATAACTTAAATAGTTGGTTAGTCATGTTATGGTTTCTCTAACAAAAATTATATTTCCATTTACTATGAAAAATTTTATAAATTTTTAACAGTCTAAGAATTTTATTACATTAAGATTCCCCTTTCTCAAGGATTGATCTTAAGTTAATGTTGGATGATAATAATGCTAATTTACCTACTACATAATAATTCCCTATATGAGTATCATGTCTTTCATTCATTTAGAATTGAAATTTATTAAATTTCATACCATTAAAATGGTGACCCATTATAAAATAAAACAAATAAATTAATGTTCCAAGATCCATATTTGACTAAATAATTTGTCCATTTTGGTGTTCCTCACACCAAAAAGTTATTTAGGTAGGGAATCATCACAATCGTATCATATATGACTCTTTGATGGTAAAAATGGAAATTCCTTATTTAATCCATCATATATATAAACTCAACACCATTCATCTGGAATCCTTCTTTAGGGTTTACCAACTAAGTGTGACCTAGAAAAAAGTATAAAAATAGGGAACTTCACTCTGAGGTTTACCTCATTACTTACATTCCTTACTAAATATTAATCATGGGAACCCTACATTTGAAAAACCTACCTAGTTGAATAATTGAGATCATAAAAAATATACACTTTGGGGAGAATTTGACATTAAATATTTGAAAGGGGATTTAACTTCACTATATTATATAATTTTATTTACTTTAATTATATGCATTCTTATTATGATTTAGTTTGTAATCTCATTACTTCCACCAATTAAATATATTCAAACCATATTGATGTCTAACTGTTTACACAATTTATAGATTTTTTACAAACCTAAATTAATATCCAACTATATTCATAGACTTAAAAATTCATCTGGTGAATAAGGTATTTGAAACCATTTTATGTAGATTCATTGAATCAAATTACCTCTACCATTCCCAAAATAGTAATCTTTGAGTGACAGATATCATACCCCCATTTTCTAGAGAAGGCATAAGCCTTCAGACGTGTGATCATCCCAACACAAAATCCCACCACTAAATAATACATTAATTAAGAGAGAATTAAATTACATCATAAATCTTACACCTAATATGTATAAACTATAAATAACTATGTAATTTTAGTTCCTAAACTAATAAAAGGAAAATTCATGGTATAATAAAACTAAATCAATTATTATATCAAGAATATTATTCCTTACAAGAATGTATTACAATGTATAATATCAGTTTAACTATGGAACTAATGAAAAAATCATAGTTCATATTATAACATATATATTTATTAATATATACAATAATAATAAAAAATAAATGAACAATTCATATATTAGAACATGAGATATAAATTTATGAGAAACTCATCGAAAAATAATTATAAACGCTTTATAATTTATCAATTCATTATAGGAATTACATAACTAAAAAAAAATATAAGAACTTTATTTTCATATCTAATTTTTACTCCTTTATATTATACTCAATATGGAATTTACATTAAATATATTATATGAAATGAAATATAACCATTTTATATTCCAAATATATTTTTTAAACAATTTATATAGACAAAATATCATATAATTAATATTATATAAACCATGATCACATCAATTATCACATGTCTTTTGTATATGGTTTAAGTGATTTTGAAAATAAGACATTAAATTTAAAAATTTCCAATTAATAATTATGAAAATTTCATAATTTAAATATAAACTCTTCAAAATGTTCCCTTATTTTTTAATTTATAAACACTTTATATATTACACTTTTAATTTCCATAAAAACATTCTATATCTAAATTACAAGTCATTCCATATAATTTTAAAATATCATTTTATTGATAATAATTGATGTTTATGGAAAATGTATTTATTTAATGTTTTATAAAAAAAATAATAATTAATTATAAAAAACTATAATTAATTAATTTATAAATATTTAATAAATTAAATGAGTAGCCTGAATATACTTTTAAATAATTTATAAACAATTTATAAATAATATAATTCAATTAATAATTAATTAATTGAAAAAATTAAATTTTCCATTCACCTCATGTTATATGATATATATATATATATTGTAAGATATGACATCCATGATTATCAATCATATCCTACGATTAGTAATTATTGGTTTTGATATCTTATCAATGTGTGAGGAGTCATATATAACAATATAGCATATATCCCCTCAATGATTTGAGGATCAGTTTTTACAAATTCAGTGTGGTGCTATCACTAGTTATGATCCCCTATATCATATGTTGTGATATTCTAAAAACTGTATGATTCAAGGGAGTTCATTTCTATGATATTCCATATCATATGCATCATCCCTATTTTCTATTACACTATTGAATAACATATGGTCATCCATGTAAATCGTATTTGATGATAGAGATTACAATATCCTTTTTTCTTGGTAAAATTCATATCTCAACCTATGACAGATAATAAAATATTCATAATATTTTAGTATTATTTATTTTAAACATGATTTCATGAAACAAAATTTCATGATAGGGCTCTGATACCAAAAATTTATTTTTTAGGATCAATTGGCACTCAATCAAGGAATAAAACACAACAATAATCCTTGACACTAATATATACCATGCGTGAAACTAGAATAGTGAGTAAATAAAATGAAGAACAATCATATGTATCTTACCTCATTGAAATACACTGACACTATGCTCATTTCTATGTTCAAGTAAAAACACTCAATTAAACCCATTACACTCTCTTCTCCATGGTATATCCATGGGATAACATGAATCACCTATCTAATGGGTAGGATCATCCTCTTTTCTCACTAAGTGACAGTGTGTCATAAGGAAAATAGGGAATGAGGGAGATATTTTGGGATAATCACATGAGGCATAGGTGACCAACAACTAGTCTTGTTGCACAACATTCTTTCATAAGCCCTCTAGGATTATCCTTAAGTGATAATTCATTAACATATATGTTATATAACATATACTAAAGAAACAGTAAATTGGTGGATGTTTTTTAGATGGTGTTGTGAAAAACCCCCTATAAATTCATTTTGGAGGGTGTAATGCACAACCACCTCTAATAATCAAATTTATAGAGGCCTCACAACCCCCCCCCCCCCCCCAATTAGCATCATTTTTTTAATATTTGGTTTTATTTTAGGGGTGATTATATCAAAATTTCCGCTAATTTAGTAATATATGGCACTATATATTCGGTTTGATTTTAGAAGAGCTATATATATAATATTCTTTTGAATATTAATTGATATATATATATATAATTGATTTTTTTAAATAAAAATGGGGTTGCTCTCAACTCCCTCTAATCTCTTTAGTTAGAGGGGGTTTTGAACCCCTTTTAATTTAATATATTACAGGGGGTTCATGAACATCCACCAATCCCTTAGATTAGAGGGTGTTATTAACTCAATATAATTTAAGAAATTAGAGGGTTTTTGAAACCCATCTAATTTATGAACTTAGAGGGGGTTTTTTCCTCCTCTAATTTAATAAATTTTATGTGGTTTATGAACCGCTGTAAATCCCTTTGATTAGAGGGGGTTTTAAACCCCTTCTATATTTTTATTCATTTTCCAAAATAAATCTCATATAAATTCAAATTTTATAATATATATGTTTGTGTGTTCATGTGTGTATATGTATATATATTACATAATAAAATTTTATAAATGTATATAAATACATTATAAATATAAATATATAAGGAAATTATATAAACACATTAAATGAATACTTATACATATATACAAAAATATATGCTTGTATAAATATATGTATACATAATATAAATGTAATTATAAATATATTTATTCTCTTATATAAAATTTATATATGGTTTTATAAATATTATACATTAATATTATGATTTATATTATACAGATATTATATTAAATGCATTTTGAATATATATTTTTGTACAAATACATTTATATTATATTAAGTATACAAATATATATAATATAGAAACAATTAAATATATATATTAATTATATTATATATATATATATATTATCAATCTTTAATTATATATTAATTTATATAAATTATATAATTATTTTATATATATATTTTAGTATACCATATTAATTATAAATTAATTTAGTAGATATATAAATTTCATTTATTTCCAATTATATGAATGTATTTAGTTTTGTGTGTGTGTGTGTGTATGGTATAATATAAATGTGTATAATCACATACATAAATATATAATATAAATTTATTTCATATAATATTTTTATAAGGTAATTCATAAAATATATAAATGTATTGTATTTATAAAACCAAAATATAATTTATGTAGTTTAAAAAATATGTGTAATAATAATAATAATTAATAATACTATTGTTACACACACACACGTACATATATTAAAATATATAAAAATGATGATATAAATATATGTATTATAATTATATTATATCTATAAATATTATAAAAATATATAAATATACCCACACATGCAAATATAAATGTATTTAAAAATATATGAATAAATATATATTTATATATGTAAATATAATTATTTATATATATATTATATACAAGAAAATATAATATATATATTATACACAAATATATTATATAATATGTAATATTTATGTATCTAGCATGTTATATATATATATATACTATTGAAAAATTTATACATGTTATATTATATGAAAATACACTATATATATATATATTATACAAAAATATACATATATTATATATTATACACAAATATATATTATATATTAATATCAAAAAAAATATAATATATACTATACAGATATATATTATATATTATACCAAAATTTATCATATATAAAAAATATATATTATATTATTTACATTTCCAAACAAAAATACACACATATATATATAATATCTAATATTTTTGTTGCTAAATAAATATAAATTATTTTATATAATAGGTATAAGTTACTTCAGCATAGTGGTGACTGTGGGGGGGAGTTATTTTATGGTACCGAGTATAACTCTCAGCAGCGGAATGTTTTCTGCCTCTGTTCTGGGTGGTGCGATGGATGGGACGAGCTGCATACATGAGGGGGGGGGGTCTATTACATGTGTGTCAGGGATCGAATGACAAAGAGATGGGACTTATGGGAGCTAGATTTTGGGCCCATGAAAAATGTTATTAGGTTGGTTTCCAGGTGTCTAGTTGGGGTTGTGTCCTTTGTGTCATGGGGGGTTTTCTTCGGGTGTTTGGGGGTTTTTTAGGTGTCTTGGTGAGGTTGTATGGATTTTCTTTGTGGTGTTGTCTGGGGCCTTGTGGGGGTTTTCTTGGTAAGGTTGTCTGGGGGCGTCAGGGATATTGTCTGGGTGGGTGGTGGGGTTGTTTGGGGGGTCTTCGGGTGTGGGTGTGTTGTCAGGGGGTGCCTGTAGGGGTTGTTGGGGGTCCAACGGTGTTGTATGGGTGCCTATGGGGTGTAAAACTAAAAAAAAGTAGTTTTGGGGAGGTTGTAGTATAAACGCCCCTAGGTGTGTTTTATTGGTGCCTGGTGGGTTTTTCTGGGGTGTCGGGGCTGTGGGGCTGTTGTCTAGGGTGCCTGTGGGGATTTTGAGGGGTATGTTGGTGTTTTTTGGGTTGTTATGGGGTGTAAAATTAAAAAAAAGTTATTTAAGGGAGGATACTATATAACATCCCCGAGAGGGTGTTGTTTGGGTTTCTTGTCAGGTTTTATGGGAGGTTTAGGGTGTAGGGGTGTTGTCTTGGGTGCCTGTGGGAGTTTTGGCGGTATGGTTGCATTGTCTAGGTGCCTATGGGGTGTAAAATTTACAAAATGGGTAGTTTAGGGGTGGTTATAATATAACGGACACTAAAAGTGGTCCCCCAATGTTCAATTTGGAATGGTTATAATTGTCCCTAATTTAGTGTTTGAATTAGATGTGGTTAATACTACCTCTGATCTATATGTTTATGGTGAAACATAGGGTGAATTTATAGGGGGTTAAATCTCCATCTAATTTCACCACCACTAAGCACAATCCTACTTTACCAGTGCTTAACCACAGTTGCAGCAAATGAGGGTAGGTCGCCACTTTAGTGGGGGTTATGGGTAACCACCAATAAGGTTTTTATAGGGGGTTATGACCCCCTCAAAATGAAATAATCACCCCCTTCTAATCACGTTTTTTTAGTGATATGAGTTAATGCTTCAGTTGTTCTTGAATTAATCACATGAATGAATTATTAATTCATTATATGTTACATTATATGAAACATTTGATTGATGGTATCAAGTTTTAGATGATTACCATAATTTATATTTCAACATTCATCTTCTATTCATATTGTTGGTTGTTAGTGTGGATCATATATTATGCTTCCTCTCACACCGTTTCCATATGATATCTCTATACCATACTGAACAATATTTCAATACATAGAATTTTGAATTACCATGAAATAAATGAAAATTTTCTCATAAAACATCACTATAATATAACTACAGTATATACTAATATGTATTACATACACACTAGGAATTAAGATAAATCTATACAAATTTGGATGTGATATATGCACATTATTTCTTAAGATGGGAGATCTATTTTTGTATAGATAGTCTTTGTACTCAAATGGTATCTTTAAAATTCATTATTCTTTCTACTACGAATCTATAAATATTTACTTATTCTTTAGAAATGAGGTTCCATTCCATGTAGAAATTTTTATGTGAATTCATGAGATAGAAATAACTAGGTACACACCAATATTATTTTCACCCATTATTGATCATGAGGATGATGATGACTCTATCCTGGGAATCAATTATGAGATCTTTACACCTACTACAATACTAAATATTAAGCTCACTATAGAGGATATTAAAACATTTTTTGGAAGCACTGTATAAGATTCATTGGTTCATTTTACTCACATGGAGAGGGATTAATATCAAGAAATGAATCTTTATATGGATGATAATGGCATGATATGTTTCTCTGTAGAAAAAATTTATTTCTATAATAAAATTTTCTTGATAAACATATCATATAAGTAGTGGGAATGTGGTAAAAATGATCACTATCATCAGGTTATGATTATTTTGACCCATAGATGGAAGTTCAATATTGTTTTATCATGTTTGGTTCATGATCATGATAATGAATATATTGATTTAGTTATATTATTTTTAATTTTTTCCATTATAGGTATATATCATAACATTTTATGCAAGTTTTTTTGGATTTTGTGATGTGTTGGGTGATAATATTTTGAGGAATTTTTAGTACGAGAATGGGTTACTATATAAGATCAGTTTATGACATCACATATAGAAATTATTTGAGGTTTTATGATATACGATGTATTTCCACCATTCTAGTGTATAATTGAAGAAATTTTTCATTCCTTTTATGAGAATATAATAATTAATTAATTTATTATAAGTACAGAGGATTACAAGAAACCAAACAACACACTCATAGTCACCCCAATGGATCAATCCACATCCATCCCTATAAAGAATAGAGAACACTCGTTGGACTGATTTTATTATAATACATAGTCTAAAGGCCTAGTGCCCAAAAGGCCTATACATGGCATATAGCCCCTGAGTGAGAAATTTGCATCATTTCATAACATCCCTATAGAAATGTAAAGTTCTAATTATATTATTATATATATAAATATGTTCAAAACATCTATAAATGGAATATAACCCATGTGATTGTTATGCTGGATTATTGAACTTATATTTTTGAAGGGTACTTCACTTGGGGTTTGATATTTATGGGTTTAAACAACTATGATCTCACTATGAGTGATAGAAATGGATGGAAATGTGTAAATTATTACCATCAGTTTAAATGGATGAAATTTTTCCATAATGAAAATCATTAAGACTTTTCCATTATAAGGGGTTGACTATTGAGATGATTTGTTACTATTGGAACCTAGGTTGATCTGAAGAGGTTATGATTGAGTGATTTTTAAATGTGGTTTTATTTTTTCATTAATTATTTTTTGATAAAACATTCATATGGTAAAAATCCATTGAATTAAGTAAACTTTGGAAATTTTTGAATTAAAAATCCATTGAATGAATTAACATTACATGATTCTGTAAAAACCATAATTCCCTTGAATGAATAGTTAAAAATACATTTATGGGGTAGTAATTACACCCTATAAAATAAATCATGGTGTATAACATGAATTATTTCTCATATAATTGAAATTGAGACCCTGAAAACCCTTGAAAAATTTATAACATTTGAATAAATATCTAATGAATGATAGAAATTCAAAGGATCATAAAATATCATGATCAAAGATTCATTCATGATATAATATCTCAATAGTCATCACAAACACTATTTAAAAGGACTCAGGTTCATATAATAAGGCATGTCTCAAAAACAGTGTTATGATAAATAATCCCTAAAAAGATCATATCATTGAAGTTATAATTTAATAAATGAAGTGATTAAGTGTAATAATGGTAAAACCACCCAAAAAGTTGAAATGAAAAATACTACAATAATAGGACATTTCAAACATGCTTTTTTCTAAACATAGTCAATGGAGTATAATTATAATCCAGTGAATGAAAATTGAGTTACGAAATCCCTTAATCCATTAGTAACTTCTAAATTAACCCTATTGGATGAAGTAACATGAATTAAACTATAAAATACCATTAATTATGTAATAGTCACATTGAAATATTTAAAAGTTAATTATATACATCATATAAAATAAATTATGTGATCAATATTAAATCATGCCTCAATGAAAGGAGATTTGGATGAAATTTCGTACCTCATGTCTAGAATTTTCATGTGTGTCATTCAACTATTGTATAAAAAACTTATATAAATGTTAAAATTTATTAAAAATATTTTCCAGGTTTATTCCCCTATACTTAAAACATTTTTGACATTTAATTTAGTACATATTTAATTAATTAATCAGTTAAGTCCACATCAGTTATTTTAAGGTTATTTAGTTCATTGTTTCAAAATCGCTTTAGTATGTTGACTGTGGTCAAAAGAGGTCATTATTCCTTAATCTAAAAAATAATAATCAAAAAATAATTATAATTTTTATAGATATATTATTCTATTAAAACTAACCCTGAACAATGGTTATGAAAAATTAATTATGTCACAATCATGGAGATGGTTGGTCGTGCGTACACATGAGTAACATCTTCATTTATTCAACGAGCATGAGGGAAAAATTGAATGTAATAATTTATCATTATATAATGATGATTATATAACAAATATAATATTATATATTTTTTAAAAACACATATATATATATATATACCATTCATGTGATACAGTGATAGAAAATGAATCTCATCACTTCGTGGAGGTGTTAATCCACACGAACGCACGTACGACATTCTCATTTATCAATGGATGGAATGATAAAAAATAGGATATTTTATCTCTCCAGAATGATAAATATTACATAAATATAATATATGTAAATATATATCACATTCACCATCATAATCATCCATGAGAGGTGGTGAAGGAAAATGAATTACAATAGTTCATGAGGCGATAATCCACCTTACACATGAACGATAAATTAATTTCCCATTTAATTAAAGAAGTAAATGGATATATTTTATTAAATTAAGATGATAAAATATAAGAATATTTAATTTTAAGAACCTGGATATTCTTTTCAGGTATGTTTTTCCTTTTCTGGCCATTTTTGAGGAAAAAGGAAATTCTGGAAATTTTCTAAGTACACGATGTGTACTTCTTTTCCGCAAGAGGAAGTGTGAAGGTCGTGTAGTAGCCACATGCATGGCCATGTGGGAGTGATTTGGAGGCCACTTAAAGTAGAGTACCAAAAAGGTTAGTACATTCCATTTACTTCAAAAGTACACATCATGTACTTTCTTTTTTTCATTAAATGCATCGGGGTTGCGTCTAATCACCAGAAGACTCTTCTTTTAGGTCTTGATCGACCGAGAGAACTCATACGGCCTCAGATCATTGACTAACCCCCGATCCTCCCTCTATCCTTCGAATCGAACATTGTTGGTTGCGTTGGAATCACATCGGTGAGTTATCTCTTCTCCTAGAGCATCGTCTTCTAATTTCTCCTCTCTCGTGAGATATCGTGGGTTGAACATTTTTGATGTTTTTGTAGATATTTGATGTTCTAAAGAGATTAAAGCTTCAGGGTTCACATATAGTGATCTCTTAACCCTGAGGTAGGTAATTTGTGCCTTTCTGTTGGAAGTATTTGAATATTATGTGCAAATTCCACCAATACCCTTGAAAGGGGTATTGCGTGTTTGTCGTTTTACCCCTATTGATTTTCCTGCCTTGCTTGTATGCTTGTGTGGAGGTTATTTGGATATGAATAGGTTTTATTTCTATGATTTGGATTTGTTTTGCCCATGCATGTTCTGTTACGACTGTTTGGTCATGTTTAGCCCTTAGCTACTTTACCTGCTTTCTATGCCTAGTGTTGTAGGATGGAGAGGTGTATTTTTTACCTGCTTGATATTTTGTAGATTGTTATCCATGTAGTTCTGTAGGTTTACTTTGGCCATATTACACTGCTATGCTCATTGACTTACACAGGGCCGTGAGATCCTGGTGTAGTAGACAATAATGGAAATTGACCGAGTGAGCTTCCTCAGAGAGTCTTTGAGCACTTTTGGCTATAAAGAGGATTGAACGAGTTAGAATCATCAGATAGCCTAGAACCACATGTGGCTATAAGGGGAATTGACCGAGTGAGATTTCTCAGAGAGAACTTGATTTCTTTAAACTAAAAGGGGATTGACTGTGTGAGCTTCCTCAGAGTGTCTTTGATTTTACTCCTGAACTGTTTAGACTATATGGGAAATTTACGGTGAGTGCTTCCTCAGAGAGTCTATGAATGAACTGGGCTATAAGAAAAATTGATTGAGTGAGCTTCCTTAGAGAGTCTTTGACCTTCCGGCGCTAAGATGAATTGACCACGTGAGCTTCCTCAGAGAGTTCCTAACTTCCTTAGACTATAAGGGAATTGACTGTGAGTGCTTCCTCAGAGAGTCTTCATATACTGAACCAGAGAGGATAGGTTGTGTGCTCTTCCTAGAGGGTTACTATGCTTGATTGATGGTTTGAATTGTGGAACTGTTTACTACTAAGCACCTTCTGGTTTACTATTTTCGGGGATTTTACCTGCCAAATATTCACTGACTATTAGGAACAAATCTTTGGGTGGTTGCCTACTGGGATTTAGTCTTACACCCTGTTTAGGCCATGATTTTGGACCCAAACAGATTATTTTACTACATGTATAGATTAGGGAAAGTGCCCTTCTACATTTGGCACTTGACATGCTATGGAGCTGGAGACCATGGGACCAAGCATATGCTTGTGATGCTGAGGAGTTTTTTTCCTTTTATTTTGTACTTTGGTTTAGTACTGTTGGTATTTCAGCATTGTGACTTTTTTGGCTGTTTTCCTAGACATATGTATCATTCATCATTTTATATGTTCTCCAGTTTATAGATTCAGTTTTCTACTGTTACTCTTGTATGTATTTGTTTACATTCACGGTGTACTCTTTCAATGAGGTCATAGTTTCCCCACTATCACACCCAAGGCCCTCGCTGCTAGTCGGTAGCCTCTGGCGTTTGGGGAAATGCGCTTGAGGCCATGTGACCAACCGGGTACGGGGTGCCTTTGGGTGGCTTCTAGAACTGGGGTGTTATAAATTGGTATCAAAGGGATTATTTTCTATTGAGTTACTATTTGGAGACTTTATCCAGGGATAGGACGGAATAGGTACTTGGTAATAAGCTATGGCCATGAGTAACTAACCCATGTACAAGGAAAATCCAATCAACCTTGTTAATTAAAATTTTTTCTAGTTTTGCAATTATTAAAGTTTACTTGATTTTACCTTGACTGATTCACATGATTTGTGATGTTGTAGTTGATATTATTGAGGTTCTATTTCTATTGAAACTCAATGAGATGAGGGTATTTTATCTCACGCATCATATAGGAACTTGCTAGAAATCACATGTCATGCATTTTTTCCATGCCATCTAGGATGCATTAGTGATTGCATGTTTTTGTGATAGATGTTGTGTAAAATCTGCATGATGTTGTGATAGTTGACTTGATAAAAAAATGTCGTTTGATAGGTAATTTTTTTGTGTAATTATTTTCTTGAATGGATGCCAAACTTTGGTTCTTGAGGTTTTATGGGCCCTCATGGACCCGGATTTGGTGGATCATTTCTCTATGGCCATGTTATAACATGTATAAGATGCCAGAATTTGATTTTTTTGGGAGTATGGGCCCTCAAGGATCGGAATTTGGCACTTTTAGTGTTCGTTTCAGTGTTTTCTGTGTTTTGGATTAGATTCTGAGGATTACTGTCCGGAAAAACCCAGAATACACGCCTTGTAGTGTTAAGTACTTGCCATGTGCTCTTTCGTTATCGAAGAAATGGTTTTTCTTAAGTACATGATGTGTACTTTATGTGCATTCCGTATAGTCCCTGGTCGTGACGTAGGCCATGTGGGAAGAGACCCGGTATGGGGAATGTCTTGATGGAAAACATCGTGTACCATACAAACATGCAGTGTAGTTTCGACCCTATATTTTCCCATGTAACCAACAACATGGATGGATATGACCTTGAGATATACATGTCGTGTCCACGTTGAACACGCTGTGTAGTCTGACCTAGGTAACTAGCCTTTTCACGAAAAACATGGGTCGGTGTTATCCCTTATCGTACACACTGTACCTATTTGGAACACGCCATGTAGTTTTAGTCATGTGTTAGGTCATGTCACTAACAACACGGGCCAGGTGAATCTTGTCTACTACACACCGTGTCTATCTTACACACCCCTTGTATTCTTGTCTTCAGAGACCGTGTTGCTTAACCGTGTTGAAGGAAACGGGGCGGGAAAGGGAACTCAAGTACACGCCATGTGTTAAGACAACACGCCGTGTGTCTGGGGTGCTACACGATCAGTTTAGGCAGGAGTACACGCCCATGTAAATGACTTTAGGGAACAAACTATGTAGGAAGTGTACACACCGTGTAGTCCTATTTTTTAAAACATGAGTTCTTTCTTTCTTATGTTCCCTTCTTAAACTCCATGTTTTCAGTCATTGATAATCATGATTTATGGTGTGTGCTTGACCTTGCAGATTCATGCCGCCGATACGTCCTCTGGTTGTGCACCAATTTCTAGAGAGTGATCAGACATCGGACATGGATGATAAGGGACTACCTGTAGATCTTCTAGTTGTGTTAGCCTTGGCACCAGTCATTGTACTTGACATAGGCGCAAATGCACAGTTCAGGGAGGGATTTCTGAGGTTGATTTAGACCTTTTAGGGAGCGCCGCCTCCTGTCCCATTGATGGCTGATTTGACGTGGGTCATCCAGCAGTAGCATCCTCCTACTTTGTTAGGGGATGGAGGACCTTAGGCTGTTAAGTCATGGGTAGAAGCCACGCTGACGATTTATGAGAATCTGGAGATATATCTGAAGAAGAGGGTGAATCTCTCTACCTATTTGCTCCGATACTCCGCCAATAGGTGGTGGGATGGGATCTCACAGGCGGGACGGCAGCAGAATATGGCTTAGGAAGATTTTCAGCACATCTTCTACCATTACTTCTATCTACAGACCTTGAGTGCCGATCGAGCCCAGGACTTCATGAGTCTGGAGCAGGGTAATCTTACTATTATGGAGTATTCCTCTCATTTCACATATCTTTAGCGTTTTACACCTATTCCAGGTGGCGATGAGTTGTTCCTTGGACGGAAGTTTGAGGATTGTCTAAGCCATGACATCTGATCTCAGGTGAACATCTTCAGGTTGACTTAGATATATTCTATCTTCAACCAAGCACTGATCACATAGCGCAATCTGAGGGATTATAGAGCTGTGAGCCAGGGTGGTTTGGCATCCAGAGTTAGTGCTCTGCTAGTAGATAGCAGGAAGCTCCACAGGGAGGATACACAAGGATATCAGAGCAGGATGGATGCATCTTTCGGTAGCCAGGTGGTGTGATACCGGTGTGGGAGAAGTAGTCATACATGGCCACAATGCCAGAGAGACCCCGTAGGGTGCTGATCTTGCAGCAAGATGGGTCACCTTTTTGGGATTTTGTCAGTTCTTCTCCCCAGAAGCTGGTGACAGGGGTTCTTCTATGACTCCTCATTTAGGAAAAGCACCACTAGTTTCTCACTAGTTTGGGAACTGGAGTTCTTCCAGCCATTCCAGCCGAGCTGGAGGTTATGGCCATGGTAGCCAGTCACCCGGTTTTTAGAGACATCAGTTCAGATCCACTCAGAGTGGTCAGGCAGGGTCACAGGGTCGTGGCACAGGCAAGACTTTTGTAGTGGAGCAGACCCAGCAGAAGCAGGATCCCTGACCTTCCACAGTTCAAGGTATGATCTTAGTAGCATTAGTTTTATCTTCAGCTATTTTTGACATAGGGGCTTCCCATAGCTTTATTTCTGTTGTTGTTGTGGAGAGACATGGGCTCTGTATTTTTTCCTCTGTCGACATCTTGACGCTAGACACACCATTAGGGACTATAAAGGCTGGTGTATGTCAGTTCAAGGAGTCCCCACTAGATTTTGGTGGATGTCACTTTATATGGGACCTCTATTTACTCAGGATGACAAACTATGATTTCATTCTTGGAATAGACTAGCTACTTACATTCCAGGTAGTCGTCGATTGTTATTGTTATAGGGTGAGTTTCGTATCACCAGAGGGTGGATCCATTCATCATAAGGGTGAATTGGATATCCAGGCTAGTAGAGTGGGTCCAGAGCATCATGGGATGGGAGGAGTTACAGCCCATATTGCTAGTATATATCTGGATGACCAAGGGACTTCATAGTTAGACTTTCCTCTAGTGGTGGATCATTTCAGGGTCATCTTTCAAGAGGACATTTCAGGGTTTCCTCCATATCATGAGGTAGAATTTTATATTGAGCTTATTCTAGGAGCGGCATCAGTGTCCATTCCACCTTATAGGATGGAAACACCAAAGTGACATGAGCTCAAGAAATAGTTGGAGGAGTTGCAGTCCAAGGGTTTCATCTAACCCAATACTTATCCTTGGGGTTCGCATGTTCTATTTGTGAAAAAGGCAGACGGTACCCTTAGGCTTTGTGTTGATTATCATAAGATGAACCAGTTGTCCATCATGAACTGATATCCCTTTCCTAGGATTAAGGATCTCTTTGATAATCTTCAAAGATCTCGAGTGTTCTCGAAGATTTAATTGAGATCTGGTTACCATCAGTTGAGCATTAGACCGTCTGATATACCTCTCATAGCTTTCTGGAGCAGGTATGGTCTATACAAGTATATGGTTATGTCGTTCGGTATCATGAACGCACCTATAGTTTTCATAGAACTGATGAACCGAGTGTTCCATCTGTACTTGGATACCTTCGTGGTTGTCTTCGTGGACGATATCTTGGTGTACTCTCAAACTCGACAAGAAGATGCCACACATCTTGAGATAGTTTTGAGTACACTGAGAGAGCATCAATTATATGCAAGGCTCTAAAAATTCCACTTTTGGATGGATTAGATTCACTTCATATGTCATGTTATCTCAGAGGCGGGAGTATCATTAGACGCAAAGAAAGTGAGAGATGTAGTTCCCCGGGAGCAGTCGTAGAACGTCTTTGAAGTTCTGAGTTTTCTAGGTCTCTATGGATACTACATGCATTTCATATAGGAATTATCATTCTTGGAAGAACCGCTAATATATCTGACTAAGAAGGGTGCGAAGTTCTTATGGTCAGATTCATGTTAGTCAACCTTTTAGGAGCTGAAACGGAGGTTGAATTCAGCACCAATACTTGTATTTCCAGATATGGGAAAGAGCTATACTATTTACAGTGATGCATTCTGTATTGAGCTAGGAGTTGTGCTTGTGTAGGTTGATGGACTCGTTGTGTACGGGTCTCGGCAGTTGAGGCCCCATGAGTGGAATTACCCGATGTGTGATCCGGAGTTGGTAGCTATTGTTCACACCTTACGTTGTTGGAGACATTATCTTCTGGGAGAACGCTTTGTGGTTTTCACTGACCACAAGAGTCTCAAGTACATCTTAACTAAGTGTGATCTGAATTTGAGACAACACATGTGGGTTGAGTACCTAAATTCCCTTGAATCTGAGCTTGCCCACATGCCTCAGAAGGGAAACGTAGTAGATGATGCGTTGAGCAGGAGGACACTGATACAGGTAGTTCAGGATCCCAGTAGTGAGTGGTAGCACATGGTTCTGTTATCTGAGATGCATTTGGAGGTCCACGACAGATAGGGTCATAATTTTATATCTTCTGTAGTTGTTACCTATACTCTTCTTGATCGATTTTGAATGAGGCAGTTATCAGATTATAAAGGCCTAGTCCAAAGGGAGGGTGTGTCAGGAGAGGACCCCAGTTCTGGATGGAACATAGGTGAGGATATGATATTTCATTTCTGTGGGTGCGTATGGGTTTCAGTAGAGACACACAAGGAGATGATGCGGACTTTCATTCCTCAGTTTGGGCAGTTCATCCTGGCGTCACCAAGATGTATCATGATCTACACCGTTAGTATTGGTGGCCAGGTATGAAGATGGATGTTGCAAGTTTCATCATGAGGTGTTCTACTTGTCAGTAGGTGAAGGCAGAGAATTAGCGACCATCAGGTCTTTTACAGTTGTTACCCATTCTCGAGTGGAAGTGGAACGACGTTGTAATAGACTTCGTGACCAGTTTTCTAAGGTCTCATTGAGGGAATGGCACAGTTTGGGTTTCCATTGATAGACTCATGAAGGTTTCTCACTTCTTTATGATCAAGGAGACTTTTAGTGTTGATGAGCTAGGAAAGTTGTACATCCGAGAGATCATACGTCTTCATGGAGTTCCTCACTTAATTTTCTCAGACAGGGATACACGTTTTACTTCTCGGGTCTGGAAGGGGCTTCATAGGGCTTTGGTTACACAGGTACTTTTGAGTACAGCTTACCATCCCCAGACAGATGGCCATTCTGAGCATATGATTTAGGTGCTTGAGGATATGCTCCGAGCATGAATTCTGGATTTTGGAGGTTCTTAGGAGACGAATATACCTCTTGTGGAGTTTGCCTACAATAATAGTTTTCAAGAAACTATTCAGATGGCACCTTATGAGGATTTTTGATGTAGGCCATGCTGATCACCCTTATGTTGGCTAGAGGCTAGAGAGGCATCTTTGTTGGGACCTCATCTTGCTTAGGAGACCACATAGTAGATAAAGTTGATTCAGAAGAGGATGGCTACCACGCAGTCTCGACAAAATTCTTATGCTGATCATAGGAGGCAACCTTTGGAGTTCGAGTTCAGGGATCAGGTTTTCATTCATGTCACACTGAGGATGGGACACAAGAGGATTATGTGATAGGGTAAGCTTTCATTGAGGTACGTCGGGTCATTTGAGGTGTTGGAGAGAGTTGGGTTGGCTGTCTATCGGTTGCAGTTACCTAAGAGGTATCGAGCTATGAACAACGTCTTCCATGTTTCTCAACTTCGACATTACTTCTCAGACCTATATCACATCTTCCAACCCGAGGAGGTTGGGTTGGAAGTGGATGCATCATTTGAATAGAATCCTATCCGGATCGTCGATTGCAGTACGATGGTTCACCATGGTCGGTGTGTTCCTCTAGTATGGGAGCTTTGGAAACACGGGCAAGTACAGGACAAGACTTGGGAGAGGGAGGCAGACGTGCGATCACAGTGTCCAGATCTTTTCGAGGTTTATTCTTCCATGCCGCACTAGGGAAATTCAGGGATGAATTTCTTTATGGGAGGAAGTTTGTAAAAACCCAGATCTTTTTTTAGGTATGTATTTCCTTTTCTGGTCATTTTTTAGGAAAAAGGAAATTCAGGAAATTTTCTAAGTACACGTCGTGTACATTATGAGTACACACCATGTACCTCCTTGCCACATAAGTCGTGTACTGGCCCTGTTGTTGCCACACACATGGCCATGTGGGAGTGATTTGGAGTCCTCTTAATGTGAAGTTTGGAAAAGGTGAGTACACGCTGTGTACTTCAAAAGTACACACCGTGTAATTTATTTTTTTCATCAAACGCACTGGGGTCACATCTAATCACTAGAAGACACTTCTTTTAGGTCTCGTTCAACAGAGAGAACCCATATGTCTGCGGATCTTCGATGAACCCTTGAGCCCCCATCCTTCCACTAAATCGAACACCGTTGATTGCGTTGGAATCGCATCAGTGAGTTCTATCTTCTCCTAGAGCATCATCTTCTAATTTTTCATCTCTCATGAGATATCATGGGTTGGATATTTTAGACATTTTTGTAGATCTTAGATGTTCTAATGAGATTCAAGCTTCGAGTTTCACATATAGTGATCTCCTAACACTGATGTAGGAGGTTTGTGCATTTCTGTTCAAATTATTTTAGTATTATGTGCAAATTCCACCAATACCCTTGAATGGGGTATTGTGTGTTTACCATTTTACCCTTGTTGATTTTTCTACCATGCTTTTATTCTTCTGTAGTGGTTATTTGGATATCAATAGGTTTGATTGTATTGATTTGGATGTGTTTTACCCTTGCATGTTCTATTATGATCATTTGGTCATGTTTAGCCCTTGGCTACTTTACCTGATTTCCATGCCTGTTGTTGTAGGATGTAGAATTGTATTTTTGACATGCTTGATATATTGTAGACTGTTAGCCAAGTAGTTCTATAGGTTTACTTTAGCCATATTACACTACTAGGATCATTGACCTACACAGGGCCATGAGAACCTGGGGTAGTAGACTATAAGGGGAATTGACCGGCTGAGATTCCTCAGAGAGTATTTGATCACTTTTGGCAATAAGGGGGATTGATAGAGTGAGCATCCCCAGAGATCCTAGAACCACTTGGGGATATAAGGGGAATTGACCAAGTGAGCTTCCATAGAGAGTCCTTGATTGCTGTAGAATATAAGGGGATTGACCACATGAGATTTCTCTAAGAGTCTTTGATTTTATTCCTGAACTGTTTAGACTATAATAGGAATTTATGATGAGTGCTTCCTTAGAGATTATATGAACGACCTAGGCTATAAGGGGAATTGACCGAGTGAGCTTCTTCAAAGAGTCCTTGACCTTAGGGATATAAGTGGAATTGACCAAATGAGCTTCCTCAGAGAGTTCCTGACTACCATAGACTATAAGGGGAATTGACTGTGAGTGCTTACTCAGAGAGTCTTCATATACTGAACCAGAGAGAATAAGCCGTGTGCACTTCCTAAGGGGTTACTGTGCTTGATTGATTTTTTGACTAGTGGAACTGTTTACTATTCAGCACCATCCTAATTACTGTTTTCTGTACTTTTACCTGCCATATATTCACTGACTGTTAGGCATAGATCTTTGGGTGGTTTTCTAATGAGATTTATTCTCACACCCTGTTTGGACCATGCTTTTGGTACCAAACAGATTATATTTCAGTAGGTATAGATTAGGGAAAGCGCCCTTCTACTTCAGGCACTTGACTTTCTGTGGAGATGGAGACAATGGGACCAAGCATATGCCTATGAGGTTGAGAAGATGTTTATCTTTTATTTTGTAGTTTGGTTTAGTACTGTTTTCATTCTAGCATTGTGACTTGTTTGCCTATTTTCCTATACATATGTATCATGCATCATTTTATATATGTTCTCTAGTTTATACTTTTAGTTTTCTGTTGTTACACTTGTATGTATTTGTTTCTTCTACTGTGTACTCTACCAATGAGGGCATAGTTTCCCCACTATCACACCCAAGGCCCTCGCTGCTAGTTAGAAGCCTATGGCGTTCGAGGAAATGCGCTTGACGCCATGTGACCAACCAGGTACGGGGTGCCTCTGGGTGGCTTCCAGAATCGGGACGTTACATTAAGGTAATTTTTCATATTTATGAATGTTTGAATAATAATTTAATGAGTTATAACAATAAATAAAATGAAAATTCTCAGTTAATAACTATACCTCTTCTTTGGGATAACATCCATTTCCTTACACCTTTAGACCTATACGGTCATTTTTCTACACAAACTAAGATCAATTTTTTATAGTAAGGGTTGTTATAAAGTTATTTTTGTGGGTATTTTCAAAACAAATTGGTTCTTAAAAGGTTAATAAAATAGGGGAGGGTGTTTCCTTTTATAAGTTAGGGGAGAGGCACATTTGGAATTACTTAAATTAATTAATAAATAAATATATATATATATATATATATATATATATTAATTTCCTTTTGAAAATGGTTCTAGAATTATATTATTGAAATACAGGATTAGTATGAATCTAAAAAACTCATAAAATATAATTTGGAAATGTTTTTTTATGTTTTAACCCTTATCACTTAGATTTACCCTTGTTAACCCTTTAATAATTACTATGATATCAAAAAAATTCACTATTTATGGGTCCATAAATTTAATATAAAATGGAAAGTGACTCATAAATATAAAATCATTATTGCTCTCAACCATTTAAAATTTACTTCACTGAATATGGGATTTTTATTAACTTTAAATCTGTTAATAAAATATCATCAATTTCATTTTTTGAACTATTCGCATAATTTTAATTTGAAAACAACATGATAGAATTGAAATTATAATATAAAAAATTCAAACATATCTAATATAATATATTTATCTTAAAAATTAGTATATCATTTTAAATCGCATGAAAATAATAAATTTAGGGTTTTCTAAAATCATTTACTTGATTTTTTAAGTACATGCACTAGCACTGTGTCATCATTGTGTAAGAATTTAATGTAATTCTTTCATCACTAAAAATAAAAAATAAATTACCATGATAAAAAAAATATTTCTATATAAAATAACAATTTATTATATAAAATATGTTTTTATCCATTTCACAAAATATTATAAATATTAAAACAAAGAGACTAATAATTTTGTCCTTTACCTTTATTTAAAATAATATAAATTCTATAATGGGATGAAAATAGCCATAAATTCCCATAATTATAATATTGTATTATCATGGTCTAAAAAAAATATTCAATAAAATTATGACATGTTTTGATGAATTTTTTAGGCCTTATATCATATTATTAACCTTGTTTTACCCATTTTACCCCTAATATTGTGACAAATATTTACCTTGATTGTTGTTCATAATCACCAAAAATAAAAGGGAACTATTTTCCAAAATTTATACCTCTTTATTCCCAAAATGGAATTCAATTTTCAAGAATCATTTTCATGAAGTGGATGAAATTAACTATAATGTTTTCTCACAAAAATAAATTAAACCATTTTTGGTGATAACATATTTTTGAAGCATAAAATTACTTTACTACAAATTGAGTACTTTTTCTCTAAGAATTAATAAATACATTTTTATTGAGTGCGACCTTTTTATATATTTCATAATTTGATTAATCGTATTCATAACCACCAATTAAATGGCTAGGTTATAAATATATCATTTAAATAATTATATATTAGGTTTAGTTTAATCTCATTGTTGTGTGTTTTACATTCTACCAGACATAGTGTTATTTTAGATTCAAGGTATATTAAATTCTATAACACCCCCAACCCCCATTAATAAATTGTCTCATCACAATTTTAACTTGATCTTGATAATAAATGGTTTGACGTTTAAAACTACCTTTTTCTAAATCACGTATCATAAAAAGGGTTCATAAATATTCCACTTGATAAGAGGGAAAAGGGAATATGAAGGCCATATTGAATAACACATACTGGGTTTCCAAATAGGAGAACAATAATGGGAGTTGAAAATATAGACATGAATGAAAAATATAATTTCCAAATAATTATTTATTGTGATGGAGAAAATTTATCACATGAAAGTGAATGGTCATGAGAAATACAAAAACCCAAAAAATCATAAAACATAGATATGTGAAAAAATGATTAATTCAACATAAATGAAGGTAATATGAATTTTTTTCTTCTCGAGATCCTTTTTATTAGAATTAAGCAATTTCATTACCATCTAGAATAAGAACATAAAGAATATACCTACATGATAAGTATAATTTCATCCTTTAATCAATTTCCACCCGGATATTGTTCTTTTATACAAACAATGTGTATTCAAGATGCCTTTTTTCATTCCTAAAGCACTAAAATAAACTTATAATATATTTCATGATCCAAAAAAAGATATCAATTTATTCTTCTGGTCTTTAGAAATCAATAAAAACAGAAATGGTTAGCACAAGGTTACCCAAAATGATTAAAACCTTTATATGATGAAGAAATACATTAATAAATAAAATAAAACAACAACACTGATGGTTCAAAAAAGATCATTCCATAAATAAATAACCCTATCTCCCAATTAACCTAAAAAACAATATTAAATAATGGTTTAACCTGAAAGGTTATCTTATACCATTCAGCTTACATCCCCAAAAATTTAATACCATTCTTCTCATCTATCACGTTATACCAAAGGATTTAATATACCATAATCTAACAAAGTGTCTCCTAAAATATCATTAATTACCTCAAAATACCATCACATAAAATCACAAAAGTGGTGTTAATTCCTTTTAACATATAATTAACCTTAATTATATGATGGTATTCATACCTTTTAATCTAAACTCACACGAAAACATCATAATCTTCAAACTTATCTCAACCTATCCTTTGATAGAAACTATAAAAACCAAAAACCAGCACTTCTAGATCTAGTGCAAAAAACATATTCATTAAATTTTAATATTTGACACCAATAAACATGGTCAGATATTATCCATGCCAAATATATATAATAAAATAGAAATATTGGATCCCTTACATTCCCACAAGAAATATTTGGTTTATATTTTTATAGTATTATTACTAACTATTATATAACAATACACATGCCCTCGAGATGGAATTTTTCCAACTATACCCAGATTTTCTAATTTCACAATATGTCTTGAACATCTCAGATAAAATTACATACACATGAAACCTTTCTAGTCATAAAATATTTAAAAAAAAATCATAATAGCCTATGGAAATGAATATATAAAAAGGTTTAGATCAAATGATCATCATGTAAAAACATAATCAATAATAATTTAATTTAATTAGTGAGAATAATATGTTTATAAATGTATGATAACATAATAAAATTGCATTACAATAACATAAATTAATTCATACCCATCAAAAGATGAATCATAAGAAAATGAAATAGGTAATAAATCTTTAACAATGGTAAGATTATTAATAATAAATAATCATAAGATATGTGATGTAAATATTGATCATAGTAACCCTTAAAACTCATATCAATCATTGATAAAACTTGTCGGTATCTTAGAACATTATCTTCATAACTTTTTTCAAATATAAGAGGACCCTTGTTAAATCTATAAGAGAAACCACCCTAGTTAACTCAAAACTTATTACCTTTAAAGAAAATAAATATTAACCAATAAATGGAGAGATATATTAGGCTCACCCATTTATATAATTTTTATTGATCTCACCCACTCATATAAGTTGAATCAGACTCACCCACTCATATATGTTATATCTGGCTCACCCATTGGTATAAGTTGTATCAAGATCACATTATCATAGAAGATATATTGAGATAAACCATTATCATTAATATTTAATGTGTATCTTTTCATGAATATAACACTTATAATATTTCACTTTTTAGTATAAAAACTTTTAAAATAACCATCATTCCTTTATACCTTGGTTAGCCCATGAAAAAAATGGGTTCCATGAAAATATCATTAAAACAGTCATTGTATTCCATCTACAAAAATAATGGATTATTTCATAAGATAATATTGTTGTTGAAGTATATTAATCAATAAATGATGATGAAATCTAGGAAAATACATTTAAAATAAAATTTTAAAATTTCATTAAAAATAACAAAAATACACATTTCTTGGAGTAATATTTTATAAAAATTTAAGAAAAATAAGGAAAATAATTTATTTAAAAATAACCCTAAAAATATAAATTATTATTCAAAATAATACTTTTTATGATGGTATTAAAATATTTTCATTCTATATTTGTTAAAAATTAACTTCTTTTCAAACTTTTGAAAAGAGTGTCAAAAGTGACCCATGTAGAAAACATTAAGAAGTTTCCTTTTAAAACCTATTAAAAAAAGATAAAATATCATGTAAAATATCTTTATTAAATACATTATTTTTGAAGAAGATCATTTTACAATTGTGAAAAATAACATGGAGTAATGGTCGGGTTAAAAGTCTTTAAAACCTTTTAAATAGTGTTTTAAAAAAATTACAATTTATGGTCTTTAAAAAAATCCTTTTTAAGGAAAAAATGATAAAGAGGAAAATAAAATATCATGAGTATAAAAATATTCAGAGTATTATATAAAAATATTATGTAGATACACAATATAAATTAATATATATTCATCTAATAATACATGCCTCAATAAAGGAAGTTTGGGTTGATAAACCCATGCAACTCGAGTAATGATTTAATCAAAATTCTATCAAATAAAGCAACATAACATGATTATTTGAAACCAAAAATTTCCATTTATCAATATTTTAAAACAAATTTTTTTTGTAGTAAATATTCCCTACAAAATTCATCATGATGTATAACATGAATTTGGTCTCAAAGAATTGAAATAGAGACCATGAAAACCCTTGAAACATTTGTAAAATTTGAATCAGTAAATCATGAAATAGATAACCTCAAAGTGACATTAAATACATTGATAAAAGAATAATGAATGATATAATGTCTCAATAGTCATCATATAAACCTTTTAAAAGGAATTAGGTTCATATTATATCACATATCTTAAAGAAACAATATAGAGATGAATAATCATTAAAAATATCATATCATTTAAGTAGAAATTTAAAAAATGAAGCTATTATGTGTAATAATAATAAAAAATGAAAAAAAAATAAATATAAAATAATATAATCATTTTCCATTTCACCCATATTCTTGGAAAAATATATTATATGAAGAATAAGTATAACCCAATGAATGAAAATTGAGGTAAGAAATCCTTTACTTCTTTAGTAACTTCTGAATCAACCTACATGGATAAAGTAACATTAATTGAAATTTAGATCACCATGAATAATTAATTATACATTATATAACATGTAAAATGTTTCTATATACATCATAGAAAATAAATTATGTTTACAACATTAAAACATGCCTCAATGAAGGGAGATTTAGACAAAATCCCTTTCCTCGTGCCCATACTTTCCATATAAGTACTTTAACTCCTATATAATAAAAATGAATCATTAATTTTATTTCTTAAAAATATTTTACAGGTTTTTTCCTTATTATTAAAAAATTTATTTTTTTTTATTGACAAATTTATTTACTTAATCAATTTAGTCCATGCCAGGAGTTTGGTGGACATTCACTTTATAATTTCCAAATTGCTTCAGTGTGTTTACCATGGAAAAACGTGTCCATTGTTCCATTAACTCTATAATAATAATCATCAAATAATTATAATTTTTATACATAAATTTTACCTTAAAAAACAACCATGAACAGTTTTTAAGAAAAATTAATTGTGTGACGATCATGGAGATGGTAGGTCATACGTGCGTATGAGTAACACTTCCATTTTTTCAAAAGGAATGAACGAAATATTGTAAGTATTTATTGTCATTAAATAGTTATAATTATATCATAATAATCATATTTTTTAAATAATAAACATATATATACCATACATGTGATGCAATGATGAAAAATGAATCGCATCGCTTCATGGAGGTGTCAATCTATGTGTATGCACAAAAGATGTTATAATTTTTCAATTGATGAAATGGTAAGAAAATATGATATATTATCATTAATAAATAATAATAATTTCATTAAAAAATACATATATATATATATATAATCCATTATTATAACCAGTTTTTATAGGTGGTGATGGAAAATTAATTACATCAGTTTGTGAGGTGGTAGTCTATCATACATGTGAAAAATGGATTCATTTCTAATTTTATTGAATAATGAGATGGATATAGGTAATTAAAATAACATTGAACAATTTAGATAGATGGAATATACTATTTTTGTTATTTCATATTTTTGCAGATTATTTTATGGAGTTAAAATAAGAATTAAAACAAACACTATCATTTAAGGACTATACCCCATCTACAGGGAACCTCATTTTATTTACAACTAATACCTTTATGGTTGTTATTATTCCCAAAATAAGACCTCTATTTCATTTTAGGGAATTTTAAGAAGGTATTCGAATTTTTTTTTGAACTACAGGATTCTTGAAGTGTGAATAAAAGATGATAGGATTTGAACATTTGTAAGTGATGGGAGGGGTACTCTAAGAATTAACTAAACTATTAAATTAGCATAAATTAGTTTTCATGGAAAAATGGATCCACAATGATATAATTAGAATATTTGATGAGTATGACTCAAAATAAAATTATATAATAAAAAACAGAAAATGTTTAGTTACTTTATCTCTTATTTTTAACCCAACATTAACCCTTTTGATAATTAACATGATATTAATTTTTTTCATTCTTTAGGGGTTAATAAAGTTACTATAAAATAAAAATTGACCCAAAAATGGACCATGGTTGATATTTTAAACAATATAATATTCACCTGGATGAATATATGTTCTTAATTAATTTTAAATCATTTGATAAATACTATTTTTTATAAAAATCATTAATGTAATTTTTTTATAATTCTCATAATTTTACTTCGAAAACAACATTACATCAATGGAATTCGAATATAAACATTTAAAACATATATAATAAGTTATATTTATCTTTAAAAATCATTAAAAACTTTAAATAGACTGATAAATATGATATTTAGTGATTTTAAATGAAGTTACAAAATTTTATATACCTTTCACAAGCACACTGTCAGCATTGGGTTAGAAATTAAGATATTTATTTCATCAATAAAAAATTAAAATAAATTATATTGATAAAAATAAATTTATTATATTTTAAATACCCATTTATAACCAAACATTATTTTTTCTTATCCATTTCACAAAAAATTATAAATATTAAAATGAATAGAGTACCATTTTCAAAATTTCTATTTACTCAAAATAATATTAAATTTATAATAAAAGGAATTTGGTGATAAATTTCCACATTTTGAATATTGGATGTTCATGGTCAAAAAAATTAAAAAAAATATGAAAATTTTTAGGGATATTTTTAGTAATTATTCCATAGTTTTAACCGTGTTTTACATTTTTCACCGTCAATAAGGTGACCAATATTTACAATATTTACTATTCATAATAAAAAAACAAAGGGACCAACATAATAAATTTGGACCCCCTAAATCCAAATATTAAATCCATTTTTAAAGATTAAATATATAAAGGTATATGAAATTAGAAATAATATTTTCTCCTAAAAATTAAAAAATTGAAGAAAACTTATTTTTGAAGAGTAAAATGACATTAATAAAAATTGAGTGTTTTTTCCTACGAAATGATAAATACATTTTTATTTTTGAATACATTTATATATATATTTCATAACGTGTTTAAGAATATTAATACCTATCAATTCAATGCTCAGGTTATAACTACAAAATTTTAATATTAATGTTTAATAGTTTTTTTAAACATAGTGTTTCATATTGTATACATTTTCGAGCATAGTGTTTTTAAAATAAAAGGATATTGAATTTTATACCATCCCCCTGACCTTAATTAATTTTTTCATCATAATTTTAACTTTATATCAATGATAAAGGGTTTTACATTTAAAATTTACTTTCTCAAAAGCCCACATTATAAAAAGCATTAATAAAAATTCCTCTTGAAAAGGGGGAAAGGGAAATATAAATTTCATCTTGAATAACACATACTAGGTTTATAAATAGGATAACATTAGTGGGGAGGGAAAATATGGTAATGTATGAAAATTTTAATTTATGAATAATCATATAGAGTTTCAGAAAACATTGACCATAATAAAGTGAATGATTATGTTAATGTCAAACACCATAAAATCATAAACCAAATATATGTGAAGAAAACCATATAGTTATCTAAAATGAAGGTAATATGATTGAATTTATTTCAAGAGAATTTTTTAATTGATGTGAGGATATTATTTACTATATAGACTAAGAACATAAGGAAATATACTTACTTGATATGTATAATTTCATACTTTTATCACTTTCCACGATAATCACATCTTTTACTCCAAACAATGAGTATTCAAGATTAATTTTTTTCATGCATGATGAACTAAGATCAATTTCTAAAGGATCACATAATCTATAAAAGGAAAAAACTATTCCTTATTTCTTTAGAATTTAACCAAAATAGATATGGTTAGCATAATGTTACCCAAAATTAATAAACCTTTATATGAAAAATTAATACATTAATTACAAAAATTCATCAATAAATCCAAAGTGATCATTCCATAAATAAATAACACTATATCCCAATTAACCTTAATAACTTAAACATTAAAGTGAGTTTTAACCTCAAACATTATCTCATACCTTTAATTTTATATCATAAAACTTTTAATAGCATTCTTATAAAGTAATCCTTCATGATAAACATTTGTATTTCATATACCTCAATTGAATAAAAATTTTCCCGAAATATAATTAATTATCTCAAAATAACGTCACTTAAAACCTAAAAATGGTGTTAATGACTTTAAATTTATGATCAAACTTAATCCCATGATGTAATCTATAACTATTCAGTTAACCTCACATTAATACATCCTAATATAAAAAGTTAACTAATCCATTCCTCTGATAACAAATATAATAGGCTCAAATATGTACTCTTGGATCTAGTTTTCAAAATTAAATCTTTTCATTTATAGATTTAATAATAATAAATGTGACCCAATTTTATCAATCAAAAATATACAACATCAAATGAAAAATAATGGATAATATACATTCCCAAAGACCTTTTAGGTTTAGAGTTTTATATAATCGAGACTAAATCTTATATAACAATTCACATGTCATCAAGAGATTATTTTCTCAAGTATACCCAGATATTATTATTTCAGAATAAGTCATCAATGTATCAAATAAAATCATCCATACATAAAATATTTATTAACAAAAATATTTAACAAAATTAATTATAACCAAAGGAAAATGAAATAAAATAAGTTTGAGCCCAAACACACAGTAAATATAAACATAAGGATTAACAACTGAATTTCATCAGAGAGAATAATATGCGCAAAATGGTAGGATGACATAAAAAATTTCATGAGAATAACATAATAAAATTCATACCAATAAAAACTGGGATTATAAAACATGTAATGAGTAATAAATCTACAACCAAGGAAATAGTTATAAGAATCAATAATCATGAGCCACGTGATGTCACTCTTGATCATAGGAACTATTAAAACTCATTCAAATCATAGAGAAAACATGTCGGTATCTTGGAACATTATCTTTATAACTCATGTTATAAATAACTAGACCCTAGTTAGATCGATAGGATAAACCACCTTGGTTAACTCTCTCCATTCCTTTGAATACAATTAACATTACATAATTTATTGGAGATCTAAATTGAGAACACCCATTTTTATAATTTGTATCAGGCTCACCCTCTCGTATAAGCTGTATCAAACTCACTCGATCGTATAAGTCGTATTTTGATTTCCATATCATATATGATTTATTAGGATTTTTATCAATAATTTACATGTACTTTCATCAATAAAAAACTTATAATTTTTCACTTTTCAATTTAACTCCCCTTAAAACAGCCATCATTCAGTTATAGTAGGTTAACACATGGAAATAAAATTGTTGTCGTCATAATATATTTAAAAAAACATCATAAGACATTCAGATAAAAAATATAGATTGTATCCAAAAAGCATAATCCTTGTAAATTAGATGAATCATTAAAGGATGATGAAATATAAAAAATGCCTTCAAAATAACATTAAAACCCTTCATAGAAAATAAGAAAAAATATTGTTTTCTTTGAGTAATATTATATAAAAAATAAAAATATTGGGAAAAATAATCACATTGAAAATAAAAATGAAAAATAAATATGATTACTCAAAAAATATCAGTCATTATGGTAGGTAATTACATTCATTTCATGTATGTTTAAAAGAACATTCTCTTAATACTTTATTAAATATAGTCAAAAGCAACCCATATAGAAAATATTAAAAAATTTCCTTTTATCCCTTTTAAAAGAATATAAAATATAATTTACGATATCTTTAGGAAATAATTTATGTTTATAAAAGAACAATATTGAAATAATATAAATAATAATGATAAATTGTTTCATTTACAGACATTAATACCATTAAAATAGTCAATTTAAAGAAATCCCATTTTTGTTCTTTTAAAACAAAAGAATCTATTGAAATCAAGAACATAAAATACAAAGTGTTTAAAATATTTCGTGATATTATATTTAAATAGTCAGTATATACACCATATTAAGGTATATAGATAAATAAAATATAACATGTCCCAAAGAAAATAGTTTGAGATGAGAAACCCTTGCAACTCATATAATACTTCAAATAAAAATCCATTGAATGAAATAATTTAAGATTATTCTTTAAAACCCATAATTTTAAAGAAGTAATATTTTGTAATAGATTCATGGGGTAGTAAGTTCACCATATAATATAAGTCATGGTGTTTGACTATAATTATGTCTAAAATAATTGAATTTGATTCTATAAAAATCCTTGTAACTTTTACTGCATTTCAATCAAATTATAATGAATGAGTTAGTTTCAAAGTGAATTAAAATATAATAATTAATAATCATTCATGATATAATATCTTATTAGGAATCATATAAACCTTTTAATAGGAATTATTTTCATATTATAATATATGTCTCAACAAAACAATATTGAGATGAATAATCCTTACAAAGATCATATCATTAAATATATAATGTAATAAAGTAAGTGATTAAGTGTAATAGTTGTAAACCCATAAAAAAATTAAATTCAACATAATACAATTAGGGGTCATTTCACACAAAATATTTTAATGGTTATAACCCCAGTAGCTCAGATTCGGTGCCTTACTTTTTTAACATGGCATAAGTTATAAAGAATCTCATCCCAAAGGACTAAATAGTTTAGTCGTCTTGGAAAACTAGATATATATTTGAAATTCACAATACAATTTAAAAACTAAAATACACAAAGAATTTAAATAATTCTTCCATTGTCCCCCCTTTGTGTAACCCTACATATCATTCATAATATACTTCTTGAAATCCAGGGGGGAAATGAAAAATATGAAAGTGGTGAGCTTAAATTCTCTGTAAAGGAAAATGTACAATGGAATCTTAGAGTAAATATGGAATAAAAAGTACTGAAAGGTAAATAAGTAAAAAAATACATTTAAATAATCACATGAGCTAAGAAACATAACCATAAATATTCTACTAGTATAATAATCACATGGAATATAAACAACTAATTTTATAATGAGGGAATTCATAATGCGGGACATCATAAACATACCATCATGGCTTCACCCAAGACACCATACATAATCGGGTAAGACATTAGCTGAAACCCAAACTAGATAGTCTCATGAGACCTATGGATTCATCAAGGGAAAATAGTGGGCCCTTCATGACACATACTAATTCCAATTCATTCCTCCTATTAAATGGATGACACATATCCAACATAAATATTCATATTAAAACAATAATACAAAACATGAATACTTTAAACATAAACTATGAATGGTAACAAAATAGCGCATATACAGTCAAACTGAACCATTAACCATTAAATAAAATATTGTAGATGGTATAAGAATAGATCAACCTCAATAAATTATAACATCCAACAAATGATGTTGAAATAGATTAAAATACTCTAATAAAATCATTGAAAATTTATTGATGAAAATTCTCATATTAAACACCTGTGAAAAACTCTTTCGTATAAAAATACCCTTTTATTTTGAAATCATTTCCAATACTAAAAATAGAAAAAATAAGGGAAGACAATTTTTAATTTAATAAAATATATATTTTTTCAATGGAATCTAGAAATTAAATAATATTCATAGTGGCGGAAAAATCATTGTCACGATGTTTGTTAAGAATAGAATATTTATTTTGTCGGTTATCAAAGAATTATGTTATAAATCATTTAAAAATATTATTTTTGAAACAAATTTAATGAAATTAAAAATTAAAATAAAATGTCCTTTATAATATTTTTATATACATAAAAATAAATTTTTAAAATATTATCAAGAATATCTACATTGATAAAATGATTTGATAATTAAAAATATTAGGACATTCAAGGTGCCTCATACCACTTTAATAAATGCTATCATAAACCCCATAAAAGAATAAAATTTAACAAAAAATTAAATTACATAATAATTATTTAATGAAATTTTAATTCAAATGGTTTTTATATACAACTCATAAAATAATGTTGGTGTATAACATCAAAGTATGCCTCAATGAAAGGACATTGGGACGAAGTCCCTTAGCAAATGCTTCCTTTAGTAGAATGTGATTGAACATCTTTATAATAGTTTTAATAATGTTATTAACTTACTAAAGAACCTTATTGATATTTATTATATCATATATCTCCTTTTTATATTATTTAATCACCCGTTTTTTATAATATTTTATTCATTTTACTATTTTGGGTGTTAAATGCAATATTTTCCCATGCCTATTTTGTCTTGAAATAAATGATTATCTTTCATATTATATATATACAACATATTCAGAATAATATTAATTTAATAAATATCATATTTAATCATTAAATAAATTTTTATAATCATTCCTAAATGGTAATCAAGGAAAATTAATCACATCATGTCATAGAGATAGTGGGATGTACGTTCGTATGAGGGACTGCATCATTCCCTTAATAGTGAAAGGGTAAGGAATTGGATGATATATTAATTTTTCTATACTTATTATAATTTAATAATTATTATATATATCTATTATTTCCATCCTTATACACATACATTTAAAGTGGTTATTAAAAACTTATTGCACTATGGTGTAGAGACAGTAAATTATATGAACGCAAGCAGAGTGTTTCATTTTTCCTAGGATGGATAAATTGTGGAATATAGTTGTCATATAATCATAATAACATCTCAAAATATATATTTTACTGGATTTATTACGTTATTTTGGAGAAAACACATGAAGATGAAGTATAATAAGAAATAAACATGAATAAGTTGGTAAAAATATTCCCTCTTTATCATTGGATATCATTTGTATCACTTCCTAATGGATATAAAGTTATAATTTTTTTAATACCATGACATAAAAATTATAGAAAATCACCTTTAAAAAAATATATCCTTTTATACTTAAAATTGGTTTTATTCCTGAATTAATTCTATCAAATTTATTGGATTAATTTAAAAAAATTGTTCGAATATATAACATATGTATTTAATTAATATCCTTAACTAATAGTGATTACTTTAATTTATTATGATAAAATACCATTATGGACATAAAAATAGTTTTTAAATAATATAAAATCCTTTATATTCAACTGGTTTTTATTTTAATTTTAAATGAATTCAATTTTTAAACATGTGTAAAATATATTTTTTGTAATTTATTTAATCAAATTCACAATATCCAACTAAACATCTAGTGTTAAAATAATAATATTTAATTATATATCGTGGTTTTTTTAAGTTTGGTGTTTCATGAAATGTATATTGGTGAGGAAATTTAATTTATTTAAGAATATTCATAGTATAAAATATTTGGGTGCATCATTCTCCCCTCCATAAAGAAATTTCATTGTTGAAATATGAGATTGCAAATCAAAATCCAAGGTTTATACCTGAAAAAATCTTTATGGGAAACCAACATCGAAAATAGGGTTATAAAGATATCCTCTTAATAAGAGGGAAAGGGAAATGCAAAGGTCATGGAAAACTTAGGCTTTAGAATAAGGTAACAATAGTTGAAAGTGAAAATCAGGACATGGAAGAGAAATCAAACCATCAAGTTCATATAGAGTGTTAGAGAACATGGTCATCAGAAATTATACCATCACAAAATCATAAATTTGTAATTGGTTAAAGAGACCATTGATTTAAAGGTAAGAAAATTAAATAATTATTTTTGTTCCAAATTGTTTTCCTATGGTTGGGGGGATTATTTTAATATCGTGATAAGCACTTACTTGGTTTCTTTCAATTTTAGAAGTATAATCTAATCCTGCTATTGTGATTTGATATATTTCCACTTCATTTCATACACCTCTAAATGAATTATCAAGATGATTTTTTCACGCTTAAAGCACATTTATGAATCATAAGATCCATGAGTCATTCCTTTGGAAATTAAATATTTACTAAAACCAAAATGGTTACCACATAGTATCCAATACAAATACTTTAATATCATACAATAATATCCATTTTTCAACTAAATCCATTACATCCCTAAGTCTCATCCAAAACACTTCTATCCAAAATCACAGTCCAAAAATGTCTCTAAATTTCCAAATTCAATCTTAACATCAGATTCTCCAAAAACATAATGTATCATTATTATCAAATATCAAATATTTTATCACCATAAAAACCTCAATGAAAGCATTCATTCTTCCCAATCGTTAGAGGATAATTACATTGGTACAATCTATATATATCTTGTTATTTTTATAACCAGATAACCATTGAGGTAATAATTCTTGAATCCAAAAAACACAAGAACCATAATCATTATAGTTTATTCTTTAACTATTAACTAAGAATAATTATCTTATTACATAATAAATCACTAATTTTAATTTTCCTTTTCAGTATCTTCATTAGAAAAACTATAACTATTACATGTATAACCTCACAGACTCTAACAATTGACCAAAACCCAAAGCATAATATGGAAAACACTAATCATAGTTATTTAGTAATTAATAATCATTAATAGTATGTCTAAATAATGACATTTTAATATTAATCTATTATTCTATAGGTTCAACTTAGGTTATCCATGGTATTAAAAAATCTATAGGATGATATCCAATACTTTGAATTATCTTTAAATTCAGTCATAGGTGTTTTTTAATACATAATTTCTTAAATCTAATTCACAAGGTTTCTACAAAACCTTTATTAATACCAAATGTAAAGACCCCAAACCCAGTAACATGGATTTATTGCCTTACTTTATTACATTGTCAAAAGATACAAGGAATCGCAAACCAAATCACAAAATATTTTAGTAATCCTTGTCCACTAGATACATATTTGAAATTCATGATACATTTTAAAACATAAAATACACAAATAATTTCATTAATTCTACCATTATTCGCCCTTTTTGTAACTCATCATATCAGTCATAATATACTTCTTCAAATCCTGTGGAAAAATAAAATATACTAAAGGTGTGAGATCATATTCGCAGTAAGGGTAAACATGTAGTAGAAGCTATGAGTAAATATGGTGTAAACAATATGGAAAGGTTAATAATTGAAACACATGGCATTAAAATAATCACATGAAATCTAAAACTTAACCATGGATTTTATACTTGTTGAATAATCAAATGGACTTTCAATAACCAATTTCATAAAAAGTTAATTCTTAAATAAATACATCATGAACAATCCATCAAGGCTTTTGCCAACATACCATACATAATCGGGTAAGGCTTTAGCCAAAAACCCAAACGGGTTTGTCTCATGATACCTATCATTATATCGAGGGGCTATAATAGGCCATGACTAACACTTGCAATGTCCAATCCATTCCTCTTATAAAAGAGGTGAAACACAACCAACAAAAACATCTGTATTAAAAAATAGCATACAAAATGAGAATACTTTCACTATAAACTATAAATGGTATAAAAATATTACATGCAAAGTCAAAATGAATCGTAAACCCTTCAATGAAATATTGTAGATGGTATCACAATATATAAACCTTAATAATGAATAAAATTCAACAAACTATATTGAAATTTATGAAAATAATCTAACAAAATAATTGAATATTTATTGTGGAAAATACTCTTATTAAACTTATATGAAAAACACTTTCAAATAAAAAAACACCGTTATTTAAAAAAATAAACAATAAAAATTAAAAAAAATAAGGGAAAAGATTTTTAAATTTAATAAAATATTTAATATTTACAATGAAGCTGGAAATTTAATAATAGTCATGGTGACCAAAAAGTTGTTTTCATCTTGTATGTTAAGAATAGAACACTCCATTTTTGTTTTTCAAAACAATCCATGTAAATCACACAAAAAAAATTCTTTTTAAAAACATTTGACTAAAATTAAAAAGAGGGATAAAATTTCATTTATAATCCTTTTATATCCAAGTAAATAAATTTGTAAAATAATATGAAGAATATTGACTTGGAAAAAATGGTTTGATAATTATATCATTAAATATTCAATGTGTACCATACCATTTTGAACATTTAAATAATAATCCCCCTGAAAGAATATAATTTAACAAAAAAATTATATAACATGATAATGAATTAATGAAATGATAATTAAAATGGGTTTTATATATTTCTCATAAAATAAGGTGGTGTATAACATCAAAATATTCCTTAGTAAAAGTAGATTTAGATGAAGTCCCTTACCTTACACTTCCTTTAGTCGATTGTGATTAAACCTTATGTATAATGGTTTTAAGTGTTTTATTAAATTATATGAGAACATTATTCATATTTATTATATCTTATATTATCTTTTAGAATTAATTTATCACTTATTTGATGATAAAATTTTATTCATTTTTCTGTTTGGGGTGTTAACTGCGACGTTTTCTCCTTCTTGTTTGGTCTTGAAACTCCCGAATCTCTTGAATAGGATATATATCCAAAATATAAAGAATACTATTTATTTCAATAATATAATATTTATTCATTAAATGAATTTTTATATTCTTTATTTAATACTAATCATAGTAAATGAATCACATCCCGTCATGGAGACGGTAGGTCGTGAGTAAGCATGACGACAGTATCATTCCATTAATGGTTATAGGGTAAGCTATTGGATGGTATATTATTTTTTATAGAATATAAATTTTGTCATAATTAATAATTAAATCCATTATTTCCATCATTATAAACATACATTTAAAGTGGGTTGAAAAACATATTACGTCACAGCATAGAGATAGTAAGTCGTACGTACGTACGCATGGTGTTTTCTTTTTTTATAGGACAAATAAATCATATAATATGGTTATACCATAATAATAATAATATATAATAATATAAATGATACTTTATTTATTTATTTATTATGTAAACAACACATTAATAGGAAGTAGAAGAATAAATTATCTTGAATAAGTTGGTAAAACAATTACATATTCTCTAGTGGGCTTCCTTTTGATCACTTCCTAAGAGATCTATAGTTTGAATTTTTAGAAGACCAGGATATCCCAAAAAATTATAGGAATTTTTTTATGGGAAATTATATTGTTTTGGTGTTGATATAAGGATCAATATGGTGTTAAGAAGTGAGGTAGAAGGTTACCTTTTATAATTGAGGTGAGGATCACTTTTGAAAACACAAAAAATATTATTTTAAATTAAATTATTATCATTTAAAATTTTTTAAAAAGTGAATTATGTCTAACACAAGATTATTATGGGCCTATATTATCTCAAAAAATAAATTTTAGATAATTTTTTGTCTCATTATTACCCTTATCATTTGGTTTTAATCCTTATTTAAACCCTTTAACTCTTACCCTAATAACATGTGCTTTTACTATTTAAAGGTTATTATAGTATCTGTAAAATGAATAAAGAACCCAAAATGAGTCATGGATGACATTTTTAACTTTATCCCAATAATTTGGGTTCATTTTATATTTTTATGAATTTTATATTATTTAATAAAATATTTTTTTTTAAATATCATTCATGTCAATTTTGGCACGATTAATTACTTGGAATTTTAAAAATATCATAAAAACATGATAAATTAAAAAAACATTTAATACATCCATAATATGTATTTCTAGTCTGTAAAATTATTTTATTATGTTTATTATGTTAGATTATATTTATTTTAACATTTTTAAAAACATTTATTTGATATGCCTATTAATTAAACAATTTTTGCATCATCATTGTGAAATCCTTTAATTTAATTATTTCTTACCTAAAAATTTAAAAAATTATTATAATGAATATAAAAATTTTATATTTAAAATTAATATTTATATTTTAATTTATCTTCTAAATAACCATATATAAAAAATATAACACATATTAAAAAATGAGTGTGACATATTGGACTTTCCTTAGAATAAAATACAAAAAAAGTTTAAAGTAATACAAGTGGCTCCAATAGGCCATAAAATCGTCCCAAGTATAATTTGGGTTGATAATAATTCATCAAATTAAAAGATGACAAGTTTTAGGGTAATTTTATAATACATATAATATTTTTTTACCATTATATACCTTATTTACCCATAAATGTAGTAATTAAAAAAATATTAAAGATACAATTCATATTGTTCATAAATAAAAGATACCAATTTACAAATTTTTCACCTTATGATTCCAAATATAGAATCTATTATTTAATATTAAAAACATATAATTTGTTAAAATTAATTTAAAATTAATCTCATTAAAGGAACAAGAAGACGAGTTTTCAAAGTAAAAACATTCCAAAGATTGAATTGTTTTTATTTCCAAATTCATTTTAAAATTGATTCCAATGACCTAAATTATGTTAAATCATGAATGTTTTATCTAATAATACATTAGTATCTGTCAAAAATAAAATGTAACACCAAAAATTATTTAGAAAAAAAACTATTTTCAATTTAAATTCAATTTTTTTCACTATTCATCAATACATGAAACTAGTTAAAAAATCAACAAAAGTAAATTTTGATGTTACACATTAAATTAAGAATTTATTTTTGAAAATATAATTTTTTAAATTTTCAAAAACTTTATTTAAAACAAGTGAACCATCAAATGGTAGCAAAACAACCTTTAGAAAAATATAGCATATTATGCTTAAAATTGATTGTATTCATATCTTAAGTATATAAAAATTATTATATGAATTTCAAAAAAATTGAATATATAAAATATATTTTTCATTAATATCATTCACTAATATTGATCAATTTAATTTATTATGATAATATACCATTATGGAAATATAAATATGTTTTTAATAAAAACACGTCCTTTATATTCAATTGGTATTTATTTTTATTTCCAATGAGTTCATCTAAAAAACATGTGTAAACTATATTTTCATAATTTATTCAAACCTATTCCTAATATACAAGATATTGTATAGTTTAAAAATAAAAATATTTAATACTATAGCGTGGATTGTTTAAGTTCGGTGTTGTGTGCAATATATACTATCAATGAAATTGAATTTAATTAAGGATATACATACCATAAAATCATTTTTGTGTTACAATATCTTCATAACATAGTCAATGATTTATAATTATAACCCAATTAATAGAAATTGTGTTAAGAAATCACTTACTAATTCAGTAACATACGATTCAAACCCCATGGAAGATGTTACATGAATTATAACATAAAATACCAAAAATTGTGAATGATTTATTAAATAACATGTACAATTTCTGTAAATACACCATAAAAAATAAATTAGGTGCACAACCTTAAAACATTCCCTAATGAATTAAAATTGATACAATATCCCTTTCCTTGATTCCATACATTCCATGTATGTACCTTAACTCATGTGTAACAAAGTTATATATTTTATTTCATTTCTTAAGAACCTTTTAAATTGTTAATACTTTATACTTAAAAAATTATCTCATTTATTTTAGTTACATAGTTAATTAATTAATGAGTTAATTCCACATTTCATGTTTTGAGGACATTCAGGTCATACTTTTATAATGGATTTGGTGTGTTGATCGTGGTCACAATTACTCATTTGTAACAAAATTAAGTTTTCACAAATATTGTTTATGGTTGGTTTCAAAAATTTAATTTATATATATAAATTATAATTAAATATTTTTTATGTTTAAAAAAAACATGACACTTTTTAAACCAATCATAAATAATATTTGTGAAGTATTAATTATGTTACCATCATGAAGATGGTATGTCATATGTACACATGAGTAATGTTTCCATTTTTCAATGAACATGAGGGAAAGAGGGTAAGTATTATTTTATTTTTCTATAATTATGATTATATAATAAAAAAAATTTTATTTTGTAAAAAATATGATTATATATTATGTACTTGTGATATGGTGATGAAAAACGAATCACATTGCTTCGTGGATGTGGTAATTTTCATATACGGATGAACAAAGTTATCATTTTTCAATGGATTAAAAGGATATAAAAAATGATATTTTATCATACCATAATTATAATTATGTCATTAATATAATATATATATACATTAAATCTATCATTATAATAATTTATGAGTGTTTTTTATGGAAAAATATTGTATTGGTTCGGGAGGCGGTAGTCTACTATACACATGAATGATGGATTCATTTCCCATTTAATGTAATAAGAAGATGAATATAGTTTATGAAATTAACATGATAAATATAAGTACATTTAAGATTCTATGGATATTATTTCATAATGTATAAAGAATATTTCAAATAGTTATAATAAGAAATAAAATGAAAATTCTAGGTAAATAACTATACCTATTCATCGAGCAACCACATTTTCATTACACATAAAGACCTAAAAGGTTGGTATTACTACAAAAAATATTATCATTATGTCATTGTAATGGATGTTAATAAGGTATTTTGATAGTTATTGGATGAAAAAAAATTGTACTTTATGTGTTAATAAAATAGGATAGGAGATTCCTGTTTATAAGTGAGGGGAGGGAGCTATTGGAATTACGAAAAGAATTAAATTGATATAAATTAATTTTCTTGAAAAATTGATCAAAAAAGATATAATTTTAATATTTGATGATTATGAATATAAAAACCCTAATATAATACAAATTTAAAAAAAATAATTACTTTACCCTTATCGTTAAGTTTTAACCACCGATTAAGCCTTCTCGCAATTACCCATATATCAATGTTTTCACTCTTTAGTGGTTAATAAAGTTACTATAAAATGAAAATTGGCCCATAAATTTACTATGTTTGATACTATAATCCTTATAAAATAATGTTTTCTGAATATATTATTTTTATTAATTTTAAATCATTTATAAAAATATTATTTATTATAAAATATCATTTTTGTCATTTTTGGAACTAATCATAAGATTTGACTTTGAAAAAAATTGATAGCAATGTAATTCGGATATAAACCATCCACACATATAAAATATGATATATTTATCTTCAAAATTGTTATAAAAATATAACTCACCCAAGAAATATTACTTTTACTATTTCTTAAACCACTTTATTTTTTTACTCCTTTCACAATCATTGTTTTAGAAATGCATAAGCATTTAAGAAAATTATTTCATCATTTAAAATTATAAATAAAATACCAAGATTAAAAAAGTTATTTCTCTATAAAATAACCATTATTAACTAAAAATAAGTTTTTTTATCCATTTCAAAAAATATTATAAAAACTAAAATCAAGCGAGTGATATTTTTGACATTATCCATTACCTATAACGATATAAATGTTATAATCAAAGGAATGTGGAAATGAATTTATAAATTTTGATTCATTGATGGACATGTTCGAATAAAATTATAATAAAATTATTACAAGTATTATAGATATTTTTTGGACTCATCCCATAGTATTATCCATGTTTTACACATTTTACCCTTAGCGATGTGACCACTATTACAATACATAATGACCAAAAATAAAAGTGACGTATTTACCAAATTTGTACCCCCTGATTCAAAATCTCGAATAAATTATTCAATATTAAATTTCTAGAAGTGGAAAAAAATTAAATATAAAATTTTCTCATAGAAAAAATAAAACCCATTTTTGAAGAAAAAAATATTTTTGAAGAGTAAAATGAATTTACTAAAAATTGAGTTCTTATTCACAAATAATTAATAAATAATTTTTTATTTATTAGAAACTTTATATGTATATCATATTGAATTTACACATATTCATACTAACCAAATTAATGGCTAGGGAAAAACAATAATATTTAAATATTAATATTTCAGGGTTCATTTAAACTCAATGTTTCCTATTGTATATGCTCTCTAACATAGTGTTATTTTAAAATCTCATGATATTACAGATTCAACCCTATGGTGTCCTTCCAATATATACATTATGTAAAATCAGAACTACACACACCCAAAGGTGTATGCAGGGTGTGAGAAAAATATCTCAACAGAATCCCACCAATTGTTTCATAAGAAAACCATATAAATTAATCCAATTATAATAAAATATATAAATAAAAGACCTGAGATATATTTTAACACAAAAGGATAGATAAATAAAAATTTTCCTAATTTAACAAATAATACTAATAAATAGGTATCCAAATCATTTCTATAATCATCTTAAATAAGCATTTCAAAGATAATCACTAGATAAAACACTTCATTAGTATTAATAGTTTCAGTTCAATTAGGATCCTCATAACAATATCATAATTCTTAGGCCTCCAGTTGTGTAGATTACCCAATAATAATTGGTCTAGAAGGAAATAGTTCACTCCTAAGAGAGTCTCCAAGCAACAATTTAGGCAATATGGTGCACACATTACACTATAAGAATAGTTTTACAAGGAAAGAGTTAATCCCCAATGATGCATCACTTCCTCATCATCAATAACATTTAGTATTATCATGTGATAGTCACACAAAGTGATTTTAATATTTAAAACCACATAAAAAATGGTTTGAGACCAATTCCATTAGAACACTAAGAGAAAAATCCATTTTTACAAACATTTCCAAAGACAACACATTTTATCAAAAAATTTATAATGTCTTTGAAAAAAATTTAAGAAAAACAATCCTAAGATAAATACATCAATCATTATTTCTATCCATTTTAGAAACCAAGTTAAAATGGAATGAGAGGTTTAGTTGAATAAATCCAAATCATAAAGTCACATATATTGAAACGCACAAAATATTAATTCCCATGGGTAAACAACCATCCAAGACAATCCAAAGGCCTTAGTAATCGAGAAGGGGTCCTAGATTAAGAATTTCTAATCATAAATATCCAAATTGACACATTCTATAATAATGAAAACCCAAGGGACACGTACCTCCACAATTATTAATCAACACACCATAAAGATTGAACATATGATCAAGACCCCTCAATTCTGAAATGGATATATAAAGAACATTATTGGAAACCTTAATCCAAAAATTCTCATTATTCAAAAATCCAATCCATTGAGATAAAAAAAGAATTGGGAGAAGAATGAAATCCTAGGAAAAAATGAAGATCAACCTACCAAGAGAAGTACATGGCTTTGATCTGTGCTTTGTTCCACCATGGAATTGGTTGGGAGATATAAATAGGAAAGAAAATATCTTAAAGGTTCAAATAAGTATAATTAGGGTTGAACTAGTTGGATTAAATAATTAAATGAGGGTTCCATGTGGTTGAAACTATGATTATAACCATAATTTCCCATCTTAGATCTCCACCCTCAGTGAGTTTGATTATTATGAAAACATGTATAAGTTATTGGTCAGCCTACAGGTGATCTGGTGGGATTCCACATACTGGTTGGTGGTTCAGTGATAAATTATTTCACCACTAGACATCCAACTGGCTGGCCAGTGGGATTTTATCATCTTTTTACTGGGATTACTATAGGAATCACCTACTTTCAGCCTTTCACTAGATAATCAGTGGGTCTCACCAATGATAAGGATTACTTTATAAATAGTTTTTATCTACATTACTTAGTCTACATTAAATTCAAAGTCTTAGACGCCTCTTGTCTCCCCAAACTAGAATTGAAATCATACTCCAACCTTTCTTTCGACTAAAATGAACCAAAAATATCAGGAACTTGCCTGAAATAACCAAATGAAGGAGAAAACAATTATAAGATTAGTATTTTAGTACATGAAAAAAATTGGGATCTTATAATTCTCCCCACCATATTATTTTCTACCTCCATAAATCTATGTTAAAGAACGTTTGTCTCGAAATAGTTAAGGTCACTACTCCCTCATCAATGACACTTACTCCCAAGTCTCATGAGAATCAGATCCATAAAACCATGTAACATAATCTAATTGTATATACTTCCCACGTATAACCTTTACTTGAGAATAAAAAAATCGATGTGGTTTCTCAATTAAAGACATATCTAGTTTTATGTCAAGGTGTTCTGAATATAAAACATGAGACATGAAATTTTGATACTTTTTTAGTTGACACACATAAAAATTTTGTGTACCAAAGATAATTAAGGAGAAAAATCCAAGAGATATTCCACCATTCCAAGGTCTTCATTGATATCAAACAGATTCATGATCCAAGGAGGTATTTCTCCATGATTTTAAATATTTTGGCTATCCAAATGGGGAAAGACATTCAAAAACACATGGTTACTAAATAAAAACTTTAAAGAGTGAATATTTTTATCAATATAATACATGTACTAGATTGGATCCATCACCAAACATGGATGAACCAATAGAGTCTTTGTCTTTGTTTCCTAAACCAAGATCAAAACTCTTACTAAATATTCACCAACCTCAAACTAACATAAAGTAGATATATAATTAATTATATATAATTAATTTAAATATTTCATTATGATGGATGACTAGAAATTTATATTATTAGAAAATTATACCATCCCCAAATGGATATCCAAAGAACCTCTACAGTCTAAGACACAGGCACGAAGAACATCATCCAGAATCTAGTTATCCCTTTCTAGTTTCCCATCTGTCTCTGTATGATATATTATTCCCAACCTGACCTATGTTTCCATTACCTTTTTGTGTCCCTTTCAAAACCTTGAGGCGATACTAGGGTCTCTATCTATGACAATGGCCATATATATTCCATACATCTATAAAATCTCTTCCACATAAAACTATCAAGTCCTCCACATTGGTCGTCTCATAAATTTATATAATTTTTTTTGATTTGGTCAATTGATAGATCACCACCCAATTTAAATTATTTCCTCTTGGAGTTCAAGATAAAATAAAAATTAAATCTATAAAAATTATATTCTACATCCATGTTGGAATGGGGAGAGGCAGAAGAAAATTATAACGCTTCTAGTTCTTGTCCTTGATTTTCTAAAATGTGTAGTAGTGAGACACAAATTTAGTTATGTATCTTTTTATACATGGCCTCCAAAACCAAAATTTTATATCATAAAATATATATTTATTGAAAGGGTAGATAGTCCTTAAACAATAATTAAAATCTTCCAATATATCCTTTCACATGGATGAAGGAACAATATATTAGCTTTCAGTGAAAACAATACCCTCTATGGAGAGCTACAATTCATTGATGGTCTCCCCACCATAATAATAATCCCTAATACTTTGGAACTCTATTTCTTTAAATTATTTCTGATTAATCTTCTCAAGGAGAGAGGATATCACATGAAAAATCTCTAGATCATTACCAGACACCTCTTCATTTAATATCAAGTGCATCCAAGCAAAGAGCTCCATCATGTTTCATTAATAATTCACTTCCTTCACAGCTAGAGAAGGTACCTTCTTACATGGATAATAATAAATCTTATTTCCTTTACCCAGTTTATAGTAATATTTAAAGTTTAAATACCATATTTAGTCAACCAAAATCCATACAGGTGGTTAAAATCTTTTTCTGAAAACATAAAACCCTAACTTTTCATGTAAATGATAAAACATTCCCTGAAAAGATATTGATTCCAAATATTGATATCATTCATTGCCACGGAATTTTAGAAATAATTATTTGTATTTTTTTCTCATGGGGTTGAATATTATTTGATCCATAGGATACTACATGATCTCCCGAAACAATATCATTTCCCAAACCTACACTTGATGTGTCATAGTAAACCACATAGTCCTGACTAGCCTCTATTAATATCATAATGTATCCTAAGTTAAAAAATTATTTTAATTCACCAAAGGATGTATGAAGTATTTAATCCGACAAGGAACTCGCCCTATTCTAGGTGAGAGTGTCCAAACTAGATGCAAGAATTGGGAAATCCTTTGTGAATCATTTATAGTATCCTACCAAACCCAGTAAATTATATACCTCAAAACATTTCTTGTTTTTTCCAAGGTATTAATACAATCAATTTTCAAGATCAACCAAGACACCATGTTTTTAGATCACGTATCCAAATAAATTAGCATCTTAAATCCAAAATTATAACTTTATTAATTTAGCATAAAATAGATATCCCTGAGAATTTCTAAAACATTCCTTAATTGGAACACATGATCTTGAATGATTATATAGTATATTAAGATTTCATATATGAAATTTAAGAAAAAGGTTTCAAGATACTGATGAAAAATATGATTTAACAAGGCCATGATCATATAAGGAGAATTAGTAGTGCGAAATTGAAATATAAGTTATTCCAAATGGTTATACATAATCTTCAAGGAAGTATTTGAAATATAGAACTAATTGATTATGACTTGGTGAAAACCCAAAAAAAGACCAGTTTAATAAAACTACTTTTCCACTTTTAACTGGTCAAAAAAATACTCAATGAATGATAATGGATATTTTTATCTACTATCACTTGATTAAGCTTTTGATAATTGATGAATAAGTGAAGAGTTCCATTAACCTTCTTGACAAAAGAGCATGGTATACCAAAGGTGACATGCTTAGAAATATTAATCCATTTTTTAGATAATATTGTATAAATTTTAGCTCCTCTAACTCATATAGAACCATATGATAAGAAAGAATCGATATTTTTAGAGCTCCCAACACCATGTCAATCAATAACTCCACCTCCCACTATGGAGGAAAAAACAAGAACTAATATGGAAACAATTTAAGAAAATGACTAACTACTAAAGGAAGACTATCATGAAAAGATTCCCATTCCAAATCCCTTGTGGAAAAAAATAAACTTACTGAGCACTATAAAAGATAACCCTGCCTACTTGTAAATTGGATCTCATTCTACTAGAAACACATGGGAGATCTAATAAAAAGTGGTTAATAACAGCCACCGATGATAATAATCAATATATGTCTAATGATTGATCAACTAATTTATCATGATAATTGGAGTGATTCAATTAGGGAAAGTAAACATACTAACTCAAAATTCATGTTTTCTCACCAAGTTCATCCTTTGGTCTACTCATTTGATAGGTTTGTTTTTTGGATCTTTAGTATTACAAGAATGATCAACTATTGGACTCCTTGACAATATGCACATCATGATTCATTTTGAATCAAAGAATGATTTAATCTATGAATATTCTAGATCTCTCAGTATCTGTCAAGGATCCCATTTCTATATATTCATATGGTCTTATGATTTTCACAAAAAACACAATAATCTATCCATGGTGCTATGGGTCAGTTTTATATAACTTACTCTTACTTTTTAGAATAATTTGATCATTTTAATGTTAGGGAATATGGTTGGATGATATTTTAATTTTGATAGTAGAACTATATTTTTTTGGAAACATATATCCTCATGAATTTTTTTTATGTCAATTGTTAAATTCCACCATCATAGTTTGTTTGTATTTCATTTGGGGAATAGTTCCATTAAAAGTAACTGGTTTCCTTCAAGACGAGGGTTGATTTATTTTCTTCTTACAAGTGATTGGGTCCCTATATTTCAATGACCCAAAGTGGGATCAAGAATCACTATTAAAATATTAACACTAGTTTGGGTAATATTATAGGTATAGGTGAAAAGGGTTTGGCTTCTAATTTTGGTGAATGTTTTAAGGAATAGTTCTAAATTAGTGACATTTTTTCAAGGCCATGAGGGATTGAGAGGGTTTATGAAACATGTTTTTAAATCACAAGAAATTTAATCCAATGACATCATATTATAAAGAGGTGGTGTGAAGTGGTGATGAATCTACACATGAGGTGATAGTAAAGGAAGTATATAGGGAAGGTACATTTAACTATATTCCCCAGTGAAGTTCAATACAGGTCACCCCAGCTCCAAAAAAGGAATGGGTAAATATAGTTAACATGCTAATCCATAGAAGGACTATTCTGAATCTTAATCTAAGTAACCACTATAATGGTCTAAAAGTTGGTGGTCTGGATCATGAACAATGGTAATGGAATAAGGAGACATCAAAAGTTGAATGTTTATCATGGGAAGATATTGGCATCCAAGACACCCTTTAATAGAAGGATAGCACGAAAGTTCAAGGATTATTTGAGATAGAGTTAGGTGACGATAACTTTAGTCAATTATCAGTGGAAAATGTATATGTAATTCATGATAGTCAACTTCAAAACCCAATTATAGAGTATGAGATGAAGGGAACCTGGGGCTTGGGGAGCATCATGGTTCTTAAGGGAAGAAAATATAAAGGGTGCAAGGGCCTATCTCTGTTACATAAACCCACGGATACAAGATCCATGAAAATTGTTGGGGTCAATAAAGTGTCTGGATAAAAATATCGTGTGAATAATCAAGTTCATAAGAAGAGTTTTAATCTTCAGGGTAAAAACCGAAGAGTCGGGTGTTGTGATTCTAAGGAGAAAGAGAAGGTTGGTTATAAGATAGATGATCAAGATCAAGTATTGTTAGTATTATTTGTTTTTGGTAACAATATTGTAAAAAACAAATTAACATAGGTAACTTGGAATAGCTTAATGTGTCAAAAATAAGTGCTTTTTGATGATTATAAGAGAAATGTGGGAATGGAAGAAGATGAAAATTGAAAATGTTTGAAACTCATTTTTCACTATAAGGGAGAATTGAAGGATAAGGATTTATAGATCCATTATACAAATGAGGATGTTAATAGGATTAATTATAGAATTATTTCAGTTTATACTAATTAGGAATAAAGGTTGTGGATCAATAAAAAAGTTCTCATTTTCATATGAGGATTCAATGAAATGAATATCAATTTGGAGTAGTTTATTTAAACATAGAAAAATATGGACTATCATTTTGAAGATATTATTTTGGACGATCGATATATAAAGGTCACTCCACTTAAAATAATATTATATAGGTAAAATGATTTTTATAATCGTATAAACTTATTCAATGATTGTGTGATTTCTTATGGTGCTGGAAAACCTTTTGTTCTAAACTTGTGTGGCATCTAACTTTTTCTACAAAATTCTTTCTTGAATTAAGAAATTTCATTTTTTGTTATGGATGAATGAATTCATTGGAATTATTTTAGGTGGAATAAGTGATTTATTCATATTGTAGAGTCCTTATTAAATAATTCAAAATCTAAAATGATGTGTCCTTGTGACTAACCTTTGATTATCTCTTGAATTGATTCAACAAGATAATTATTTCTTTTCATGGTTTTTTGTTATTTGTTATGTCTTGGGGTTTATAATTATGAAAACATGATAACATGTTAAAGTGGGTTTGAAAATGTAATAAAACATGTCACTAATAATGGTGTCAAAACCTAGGTTCATCCAATGGGTCATTTATAGCCATCTTCTTAGTTTTACAATAAAATCCTTAGCTATCTCAGTATCATTCATAATTCAACATCATCTAATAATCTAATATAACCTAATTCACCATGGGTAACTCTTTGGATCACAAAATCTAACATCTTCTATGTTTCCAAGATAATGAAAACACACAACTTTAATCATTCTATCACCTCAATACTGAACCCCCAAAAAATATTTTTCATCATTCAACTCCCATAATCCCAAAGTATGTTGAAGAAGATAAATAATCGAAAGGAGATGTTAATTAGTTTCATAATAAATGAAGTTGAGATAGTGTAGTGTAAGTTATAAGCTATATAAACTAAAAATTAAACCCCATGTATCTCTCCAATAATGAAAATTAAATAAAATAAGTTAACTAAAATTAATTTGGAACATCAGTACCTCCTCCAGGGATAGATATGGGGGTTAGTTACCCATTACCATGGGCATGAAGATATATAGTTGAAGAAGTTCAAAAAAACAAACCCAACAATAGAAATTAAAATGTAACAAAAGGAACACAAATACAACCTAAAATAATTCCAATGAATGAGATCTGAGTGGTAACCCATGAAATAGAGACTCGTTTCCCCTTTTATATTGTTTTTCAATGGTCCTTGAATGTATTTTCCTTGGAAGGATGTATTCCATGTGTTTATAGTAGTTTGGTGAAACATTTATTTGGGTCTCCCATGATCCTTTATTTCTACTATTTATAGGATATGATCGCATTTCAAAGAAACTCTATCATTAACTTATTTAGAATGATGATGACAATGCATTATGTTTTATGGTCAGGGGAACCATACATAGCCTCCACATAGCCCTTATTTAGCATTAAATAAATAATATTAATCTACATAGACTTCTATGTCTATAAATGTATCATGTTTACATGGTGGGGTCATTGGGACTAAGAACACTTTTTCAAGTTAGCATAGAACATTTTATGTTTATTATTACAAAAAATATTTTGGTAGCTATAGAAAATTTCTATTGGAACTCAGAACAAGAATTCCCAGTGAATAAAATTTATACCCTTAGAAGATATTCCTCAGTCAAAAATTCCTCAACACATTTCTTAACCACAAAAAACATATTCACTGATTAGAATATTGGGATTTTTATATCCTTCCTCAAAACACTTATCTCATGACCATAAAACATTTCAGGAATAAAATAGTTCTTCTTTTTATTAGACATCCTTTAAAATTCAATTAGATGACAATAATACAAATGCATCTAAAATAAATTCATATCTTATTCAAAAAAATACTAAAACAATAAAATTAATAAAAATAATATGTTTAATAAATTTCATAATTAAATATAATTAATGATAAATCATTAAAAATATGTGTAGTTCACATATAGTAAAAAAAATTAGGTACATTAACAATGAATTTCAATATATAAAATTAGGAAAATATGATCTTTAATAACTCCACCGCACTTACTTTCTAAACTCCTGAAAAAAAAATATATCCTATTCTAAATTAAAAACCATGGTCATATGTGTAGGTATTTATTATTATTTTCCAAAAAAAATTATCATGGATAAAATTATAATTTATTTTTAAAAGATATGATTCGTTTAATCCTTTCAAATTTTAACATTTAATATCCATTCATTCATATTCTGTGACTAGCATAACATGAAAATACACTACCAATATTCACTTAATAAATTAAAAATATAGAGATTTATGTTTATACTTAGAAAACATCATGTTAACCAAAGGCCAATAAAAAATTTAATTATTCAAAAAATTATATAATAAAAAAGGAATTAAAATATGCATAATTAAATTGGTATTATTGATTTTTTAGGTATGGTGGGTAACTGTTTCAAAAAAAATCTAAATGTGGATCCTTTACATAAATATAAGGATTAACAACTAAATTTTTGAAATGAATAATAATTCACAGAATTCCTCATAAAATAAAATCCATTATCCATGCCATGTATTTCTAGTTTTGGTCAGGATTTATACAGATTAAGTATAATGAAAGGTTCAATCCTTATTCTCTATTTTTTAATTTTCATTTTTTAAATGAAATCATTTTTATATACTATTATAGTTCATGTAGTTTTTTCATATATACTATTTTTTAAGTAGAGTGGGATGATAAATGCATGTAAGGAATCTGACTCATTGAAATTTTATTTTCAAATTCAAAAAATGATAACACCCCCTAACATCACACAAAACTATGAAATGCCTCTAAAATATACACATGTAATCCCTCTATCACACTTAGAATTCTAATAATCATGAAGAAATATTCAGATTCTGTGGTAGGTAATGATAATCATCTAAAATTTTGACTAAAATTAAATAGTAAATTCAATATATTTTATAACTCTATAAAGGTTTTAGTTATAGGAAAGTCTCAATGAAAAATGTGTTTCAGTTAAAGAATTACCTCAATAATTTTAGAAACATTTAATTTATTTAGAAAATATTTGGAAAAGAATGATAACAATTTCAAGTTTTCACAAAAAAATCCTATGTTTCACTCAATAAAAGATATGGTATTAAAAATTAATATGTTGAAATAGGTTTAGAAAAACTTGGATGGGAAACCAAATTTGGTCAATTAACTCATTGTTTAAAATTTCTATATCCAGTCAAAATTCATGAAAATGATTAGAAATAAAAACCAATTAAAACCAAAGAATATCACTAATAATTTAAAACATTAAAGCTCAAAATGATAAATGTTTTTGAAAAATTTATTATAAAAGTTAAAAAAATGTTCTTAGATATTTATTAAATTAATTTTTTTTAAACCATAAAGAGAAAATGAAAACGTAACAAACCAAAAAAATTAAACAAAAATTAAATCTTATCCCCCACCCCATATAAATTTATTAATTATAAATTGACTAATATAAATATAAAGTGTAAAAAAAATATTATGATGTAAACAATTAAGTGCGGTATAAAAATATTAGCCAAATTTTATTAATGAAGGGATGAAATTTTCATATACCCCACTCTAAAAACCTATGAATATGAACTTGTTTAAGAATTATTTTAATGAAAAACTAAACTAAGTTTCATGAAAATTAATCAAATTTGGGGGTTGACCCCCCCCCCCCCCAAGGGATCATGTTATACAACATATAAGTTGGTTTTATGGGTGAATTAACCCCAGTTAAATGGTGGGTGTGGATTTCTTAATAAGAACCACCACATGTGACTTTTCATAGTGTCTATAAGTAGACATCCATCTTTGATTCACCCTAAAATATTGAATAAAACCAAATCACTCATGCTACTATTGAATTAAATGTATTGAGGGGTGTGATATAAGAAAGTAAGGGGCCTCCTTGATTGTTGTACCCTCATATAATTTATGCTCTTATTGAATCTGATGAGATATTTGATTCACTGTAGGCCCAAATATCTTTACTTCTTCAAACTCAAATATTATCTTCTCCTAGATGGATTACTCTTCTTCTTATTGACTCACTCGGACCAAGAAAGGCTTAGTCAAGTCCGCACTATGAACACAAAGAGTCGCCATTATGAAATTTAATTAATGGAAAATTAAGTGACAATGAATCCAAAGAATAATTTAATATTTTTTATGCTTCAATCAAGAGTTTCAAGTCTTCTTGAAATTTCTTTTTAAGAAGTGTTATAATGTGTGGGAGAGAATGATTTTCAAATGTGGCTTGCACTTCCAAAAATTATTCTCACGAAAAGAAAATAGTAACTTCATAATCTTATTATTCATGTTTTTTTAAACATTTCTATATGTATTTTTTTAGAGTTATGGATATATGACCCTGAAATTTTAGTTTATAATAATACTATACTAGAAAGTATTCTTAGCACGCAACCCCAGAATTAAAAGAATTGTGATGTGCATTAATAATATCAATGTGACCATTATAACCTAGATGTTAAATTTGATGGTATGTATTAGAATAAACACATTATAAAACTTATGTACAATGGTTTTATATAATTCAAATTTATTTATTAATTCATAATAAATATTTACACAATTTTCAGTAAATCCATTTTAAACGTGAAAAATATATTTAATTCAAAAATGGTCTTTATTTCATTTTGTGCAAGGAAATTATAATTAATTTGTACCATTTTTAGAAATTTTATTTATTAAAATGAATATAATTTTCGAAATAAACATGACAACGTTATCTTAAGGGTTATTTTTTTGAATTTTTATAAAATATTTAGTTTTTCATAGAATAATGAGAAATAATGATTTTTGAAAATTTGAAATTTATTTTCATTAAAAAATGTAATCTAAAAGTACCAATATATATTTAATTTTATATAAAATAATCACAATTATCCTTTAATTATACATAATATAATTAGTTACATATAAATTATAACACCCGGATGTTTTTTATGCAATATTTTCTTTAAATAATTTTTTATCTTTAGTAGCTTGATTTTCACACAATCATGAGTTTAAATGAACCATGATATGCCCTTATTATAAAATTTACATTATATCCTACCATTAGGTTAGAGAGAATAATTATAACTAACTTATGAAAATGAATTATGAAATCATTGGCTGTCAATTATTTATGAAAAATATAAATCAATTAGATATTTGTATTTTTGAGAAAATTTCTTTTGTTAATGAAATTAATGAGATATATATGTGTTATATACTTAATGAAATATTTTTTATATTCATACTTTGTATATTTTAGTCATAGGGTATGAATAAAACCCTCTTTGATGTATAAAAACCCTTTTTTAAGGTTAATTTTACACCTTTGAATGGTGGACCAATTTTAAATTAATATTTTGACACATTAATATGTTTTATATGATAACATAAATATTTTATTTTGTATCAGGATATAAAAATTTATTTTGGATAAATTTTTGATATTTTTCTAATTACTGTCATGTTTTGATGAATAGTAAAAATTTGTTAAATTTTAATTAAAAAGTACTTTTTTCATCGATATAGTTTTTATGGTTAAATTATAATATTTAATGTTTTTGAAGTATAAATAGAATATATTTTTATCATTAAATATAATTTATGTCATTATACTTAATTTTTAATTGAATTCATAGGTAAAAACATTTCAATTTTTTGCATTGTTTTATCTTTTAAAACTCATTTTCTCATTTCAACAATGGGATTAATTTTAAATTAATTATTAAAACTTATATGTTTATAATTTTGAAAAATAGATTACATATTTAGAATCATTAGTTACAAATTATTTTAATAGTCTACCTTTATTTTTGGGAATTAGGAATAGTAAATTTGGAATTACTTTTATTACCATGGTAAAAGGTAAATCGGGTAATTAAGGGTAAAAATAATATTATAGAATTACCTTAACACCTATAAAAATCCTATTGTATGACTAAATTAGACTCTTAACATCTATGTTTTAAAATTTATTCACTTTATGTCCACATGCCTATGAATATAAGATGAATGTAATAAAAACAAATGAATGTAACAAAATATCACAATCTCATTTTTTAAAAGTATACTAAATTTAATATGTGGATAACTAGGAGATAATATCGACTATATATAGTCTATAGAAATTGAAAATATTTAGACACATCATATAAATTTATTTATAATTTTTAGATATTAAATAATTACGATTAATGATGACATAATAGTGATATAAAAATTAATTTATTAATATAAATATCAAATAAATGGTTTTGAAAATATTAAAATAAATACTATATGAACTAATTAATGTTCTAAACATATTTTATAGGTGGATATGACATTTTAGTAATGTGTTAAAGAATTTTGTTAAAATTTATCTTTTTTGGAGGATTTTATTTACAATCAAATAAATAAATAGTCTCAAAATTGACACTATTAATATTTTATAAAAATAAACTTTTATTAAATTATTTATAAAAAAATATTTACAAATTATAAAGTGATAATTATAAGATATTAAATGTCATAACATACTAATTTATGGTCAATTGACACCATATAAGTCAATCTTTTTAACCATTAAATATTTAGAATGTTATTACCACAATCCAAATAAAATAAAATAACTAAAAGTCAATTAAAAAGTTATGGTTTAAATTGATAAAATAACTTGTCCAAACTTTTTTTGTTGATGATATTATAACCCTATCGCAACTCATATTCAAATTTTCAACATTTTTGAAGTTTTTGGGTAGGGTTTTATTTTATTATAAATTATTTTTTATTGAGTTTCCAAAAGTGCCCCTCACCTCAATTATAAAAGGGCACCTCCTCCCTCACCTTTTAACTTTATTTAGAGCCTTAATGCCCATCCATACCCTACCATTTCCCTTATAAACATAATTATCTTCATTGTTGATGTTTTTTTCATCTTAAAATACCAACTCTAGTTCTCTAAGAGGATATTTAGAGGAGGCACATCGAAGAAGCAGTAATATCATTTTATGATTCATTCAAACTTCGTTCTTATTCTACTTCTTCTTCATTAGTTTTTTCATTAAAAATTAATAACATAAGTATCAATCATGTACATATATGTTATTATAAATATGAAACAAATTTATTCCACCTTCTATGCATCCTATGAAATATAAAATCTCAATCTGTGCGTACGTACGGCTTACCATCTCCACGTCGTAGTGTAATCTATTTTTAATCACCACATTACATGGATGGGTATAATTATGGAATTAATAAATATATATATGATTTATATAAAATTAATTTGATTCTAAGATACTGTATACCATCTAATTCAATATCATTCAATAATTATGGGAACGATATCGTCGCTCGTGTGTACGTATGGCTTATCGTCTCCATGGTTCGATTTGATTAATTCTACATAATCTTCACTAAATTGTGATTATATAAATGAATTTAATGAATAAATATGATATATATTATACAAATACCATGATTTAAATTATATAACTATAAACTAAAAAGATTAATAAGAACTTATCTGACAAAACATGCATAAGAACATAAATCAGTTAATACCTAAAAACGAGTAACAATGAAATGTTACTAAAACACGGATGAAAATATGATCATAAATGTTATAATAAAATTTATTATGATTCTAGAATAAATCAGTGAAATTATTTAAATCATTATATAGGTTTTTCAGATACATACAAAGCATATCGGACCAAAGGTAAGGGATAACATTGCAAATTTCGTTTTTATCCAAGATTATTTATTTGTAACTATTTACTCAAGTATAATTATCATCCACCTTCATGTTTCAAAAATTTTAATTTCAAAAAATTGTTCATATCCTTCTACAATTGTTAAAATTAAATTTTACCCATTGGTAAATTTTTAATAAATGGTATGAATGGAATCTGTTTTCGTTTTCCATATGAGGTACTTTTTGGCTTTTCCAGAAAAAGTACAATAAAAATGTTTTCTAATTTGTACAACATAAACAGATTTTTATGCTTTCATAATGACTTATTTCCTTGAAGATTCCTCTACAATCATACAATTTTATTTTCACATAATGATTTCTTCTAAAAATGTATGGCATTTTGAGGAAGGAATATTTTTTTGAAGAAGAAAGGATATTTTCCTCAAAAATTAATTTCAAGTGTTTTCTGGAAATTATTTTCCATAAAACATGACACTCTTTAAACAGGATAATATTTCCAACCCATTTATTTATATTATCTGATTGTGTTATAATAATTATTATGGAATTATTTTTAAGATACCCATTTTATTTGATGGGTTATTGGAAGTGCGGCCGATTGTCGCCTATCGACCGTTCAAGGTTCCGGTGCTCTGCTAATGTGTATAGCAGCACTCGGGTCGAATCCTCGGCGATGATACTTTGTAGTAGTCGTTTGTTTTTAGTTGATTGTATTTTGATTAGGGGGGGTTTGTTTGCAGAGCTTAATTGAAATGATTTATGGATGATGTTTGATTTACCAAATTGATAAAGATTGGGGTGAGTTCATCATTAGGTTAGTTAAGCTTGTGATATCCTCGAGCTTTGCTTTATATTGCATTTAAATTAACACCCATGTCACAAGATGATGTTGATTAGAATTCTTAAGTGTTAAGGCTTTAAACCAAGACTTAACTTAACTTAAGGTTATAATCTCAATAATATCTTATTTATGGTTGTGTATTTATGGTTCCAATAATCCATGGAAACCACATGTTAAACAAAACAAGTCATTAATCCATGACATGTTAAGTCCAACATACACAATGTTAATTCAAAGAATATTCATCGAGCAGAAGCTCTCAATCACTTAACATACCTAAATTATAACTCACCCCAATGAGAGATTTACTCAGCCATTTGGGTGATTAATAATCTGGTAATATATGTTTATGGTGATGAATTATAAAGAGAAGAAAAAGAAAGGGACAAGATAAGAGTAGTGTGCCGAACACACACACGAAATAATTTAAGAATCAAAAATGGAATTTCGATTGAATGAGGAAGCTTAAGAAGGGAAGGGGATTGAACTGAATTTAAACTATTTTAAGAACATTAATATTAAAATACAGAAGGTGGAAGAGAATAAGAGATATTGAAGAAGTAACTTGCATTAAAACAGAATTACAAAGAAAGAGAATTACAAGATTACAAAAATGAAGAACTCAAAAGTAAGTGAAAAGAAAGAGAGGAGGAAAGGTCTATCAAGTGAAAACTTGAGTATGGCAGGTCCTCCCAAGCCTTTGGCAAAGCTTTGGTCGTGCCAATGTGATCTCCTCTCTTCTGAAATGCCAACCCCTCTCAAGGAGAGAAGGGGAGAGTATTTATAGCCCAAGGAGTGGACTGTTTGCATTCCCAATCTGTCTCTCCACTTGCATCGCCAATTTGACAATTCAGACAGCCGAATCTTCAAATATCTTCTTCTTCAAAGTTGTAGGCAATAATGTTGGGCGACTACTCTTAAAATTTGGAGTCATTTGGAAGTAATTATAAAAAGTTATGGCCGGTTGAATAAACTAACTTAAACTGTCCATTTCAATCCAGTCTTTTTGAAGTCCATAATGTGAAAGGGTTTTTGAATATTAAGATGCCTTCAAATCCGAATGGTTTCTTCAACAAAGTCGGCCGAATATATCTCCTCTTTCACACTGAAAAATCTCAGCTAGATTGGATGCTTACATCAGGAGATATGTCATGCATACTATACTGATGTTAATTCTCGGCCAAAATGGTGGGCTGGACTTCAAAGGTTTATTTGGGCCCCTTGTACTTGGATTTGGGCCATGAAATTTTTATCCAAGATGAAATGTAGTGTCCCCCGAATTATGGTGGAGAGTTAAGGTTTTTGAACTTCTGGATGGAGCCCAGTAAATCAATCTTCATGAATAGTCCAGTTTCTTCACAGATTCTTTGGTCTTGTTTGTGAGGACCATATGACCCTTCAAATGGAAGAATTGGATCATGGTTCCTTCTAATTAAATGTTGTATATTGAAAGGAGAATCCTACAAAACAAGAACCACACAATTTGGATCAGTATAGTGATAGTTATAATTAAAACATTAAACTGACTCAATTTGACTACTTCTAAAAATGCTCAAATATTATACTTAATATTAAAACATTAATATTTCACACAAATTATGCACATTTCATATAAAATAAGTAAAGGGGGAATATAATAAGTCGTGAAAATATTAATAACATCAACTCCCCCACACTTAGATTTGCGCGTGTCCTCATGTGCAACAAATATAAAAACATGACAAAATCATTTTCACTCACCAACAAATATTAAAATTTTGTTTTCTCCAATCAGGGGAGGTTTAGAATATTTCACTCATCCATATTGAATTCCATCAAAAATTTGGTTCACAATAATGCATCAGAAACAATTCATTTTTTCATGTTCAAGGTTTGAATTGGAAAATGTAGGCACTCAAAACTTACTCCTCTCAAGATGATAAAAATGTATTTTAGGAGGTTCACTCATTCACCAACAAAAAGTGAAAATCAAGAGTTTGTAAGAGCTCTCAGCTTCCATTCCCAAATCTAATGTGTACAAGATTCAAGAGGTCTTTTAAGGGTTTTTTCAGTGGCTATGGGATGGTAGGTATATAATGCCCAAAGGAAAAGAGGGGTTAAAAACACCAACATGGAAAAATCAATGCACATTTTTTTTGAAATTTGAATTGAAAGGAAATAGAAACACATATTTACAAGGGCATGAATGTGTGATGAATGAAAAGTGATGGAGATAGAAAATGGAATAGGGTGAGATGATGGAATATGTACAACATGGAAGACTTCCAATAATGACACAATACAAGATGATTCAAGTGTTCTTTTTTCTTCTTCTTTTTTTCTTTTCTTTTTTTTTTTTGCTTTTTTTTTCGAAAGTTGTGCTTGAAACAAGTCTCACAGTCATCTCCCAACCCATGTTTGATCTTCTCATCGAACTAATTTTAGTAGTTATAACACGATCAAAGGTTGAGGATGAATGATTTTTGACCCACCCAAGACACAACCCATTCCTTTTTTTTCATTTTTTTTCATATAAATTTTTTTCATTTTTTTTTGAACACTTTTCAATGACTTTTGTACAAATGACAATTACACATATACACCCCAAAGCTCACAGAATTACAACATCTCCCCCACACTTGAATGGATGCTTGCCCTCAAGCATATGATGACACATTGGAAATCAATGAAAGTACGCCCAAAAATGAAGTCCATTCCCCCCACACTTAAATTTCAATAAATTGTACAATGAAAATCCATGAAGATGTTGGGTGGGACAAGGTATTAGGCTTGTAATGTGGCTATCAAAAGAAAGGTTTTCATAGGCTCAAAGGGGCTTTCAAAAGTAGGATCAATGTAAGGGTAACGGGAGGCTATTTGGCTATTCTGATTCTCATGTGGCTTAGAAAATGCCTCTATCATATTAATGCACACAAAAGATGGAAATTCAGCTCGAAGGTCCACAAACTCAAGACTCACAATCAGTGGTGAAGACACACAATGAAAAAGATGGCCATAGATGACCTTGGCATGAAGGCTAATGTTATTCCTCACGGTAGGGGAGAATCATTTTCCACCAAAAATTGTTCATTCAAAATGTTTGTTATTGACACAAAATTGTTTACCCAAGTTTGAGATAAAAATTCAATATATTTGAGTTTAAAACAATCCTTTTGACTCCCCAAAATGGTTGGACAAAATTTCAAAACTAGATGGTGAGTAAGCATGACTCTTTTTTGTAATTTTTTTAAGTAATTGTGTTTTTTGTTTTTTTTTGTTTTTAAGGTTTTTTTTTTTAAAAATACACACCCACACAAGAAAGATAAAAAGAAAGGGTTTGATGAATAAAGTGGTAACAAAATGAAAGAGAGAGGAAGAAGAAGAAAGAGGTAGAGAGAGGAAGAGATAGAGAGAGAGTTAAAGGGAAAGAGGTGCCCCCTGGTTTGGATTTGGTGGGTCGCCATTTCCATCTAGTGGTGGGTCAATGGAAGTCGATGTGGAACCTGAAGTGAATGGCCTCTCATGGTGATGCTTTAACCGGTGTCCATTTACCGTGAATGTTCTTTTTGAAGAAGGGTCTTCGACTTGCACTGCACCAAATGGGTAAACATTAGTAATAATAAAAGGTCTATCCCAACGAGAATTGAGCTTACCTGGGTGAAGTCGAAATCGAGAATTGAAGAGCATTACCTTTTCACCTTCATGAAATACCTTTCGAAGAATGTTCTTGTCATGGAGTGACTTTGCCTTTTCTTTGTAGAGAATGGAGTTCTCATACGAATCGAGTCGAAGCTCCTCCAATTCAGTCAACTGCAACAATCTTTCTTCACCAGATTTTTCACAATCAAAATTACATGTTTTGACAGCCCAAAATGACTTATGTTGGATTTCAACTGGTAAATGACAGGCTTTACCAAAGACTAGCCTAAATGGAGACATCCCAATGGGTGTCTTATAGGCTGTTCGATAGGCCCAAAGTGCTTCACCAAGTCTATCGGGCCAGTCTTTTCTTGTGGGCTTAACAATTCTTTCAAGCACTCTTTTCACTTCTCTATTAGAAAGTTCAGCCAGTCCATTTGTTTGAGGGTGATATGCAGTGGATGTTTTATGTACAACCCCATTCTTTTTCAAAAGTGACTCCATGGTTCTATTACAGAAATGAGTTCCTAAGTCACTTATCAAAGCACGTGGTGTTCCGAATCGATGGAAGATATGGGTTTTGAGGAACTCACTCATAGTCTGAGCATCGTCTTTCCTAGTGGGTTTGGCCTCGACCCACCTAGAAACATAGTCGACAGCAAGGAGAATGTAGGATAATCCATTGGAAGGGGGAAAAGGTCCCATGAAATCGATGCCCCAAACATCAAAAATCTCACAGAAGATTAATGGATTTTGAGGCATTTCGTTTCTTTTAGAAATTGTGCCAAACTTTTGGCAAGTGGGACATGATTGACAGAACTCGTGTGAGTCCTTGAAGAGTGAAGGCCAAAAGAATCCAGAATCTAGGACCTTTCGAGAAGTCCTTTGTGGTCCAAAGTGGCCACCTCCAGGCATTGAGTGGCAGAATTCCAAGATGGAGGATTGTTCAGTTTCATCAACACATCTCCTAATTACCATGTCAGCCCCAGTTTTCCAAAGTTTATTATCTTCCCAAAAATAATTCTTTGAATCAATTTTCATCTTTTCTTTTTGTTCTTTTGAAAAATATTCAGGGAAAACACCAGAAACCAAGTAATTGACAATTGGGGCATACCATGGTAACTTTGGAGTAAGAGATGAGAGGTGTTCAGTTGGAAATTCAGGATCAATTATTTCAGAATGACAAGAATTAGAAATTCTACTCAGGTGGTCAGCCACAGGGTTTTCTTTTCCAGGTTTATCTTTTATCACAAGGTCAAACTCTTGGAGCATTAAAATCCATCTTATTAGCCTTGGTTTGGAATCACTTTTCTTAAGTAAGAACTTTAATGCTGAGTGGTCCGTGAAGATGATGATTTTGGCACCTAAGAGATAGGGCCGGAATTTATCCAAGGCAAAAACCACAGCTAAAAGTTCTTTTTCAGTCACAGTGTAGTGTGATTGAGTTTCATCCAATGTTTTTGAGGCATAAAAGATGACATGAGGAATGTTTTCTCTTCTTTGACCAAGAACAGCCCCAATGGCCCTATCAGAAGCATCACACATCAATTCAAATGGTAAGGACCAATCTGGGGGTTGGATTATTGGAGCAGATGTGAGAGCAGATTTGAGTTCAATGAAGGCTCTCTTGCAAGCCTCGTCAAAATTGAATGTGACATCATTTTGAAGTAAACGAGTGAGTGGGAGGGAAATCTTGCTGAAGTTCTGAATGAATCGCCGATAGAAACCAGCATGACCAAGGAAGGACCGAATGTCTCGAACTGATTTGGGTTCAGGAAGTGATTGGATCACCTCAATTTTGGCTGGATCAACTTGGATACCCTCTTGAGAAATTATGTGCCCTAGAACAATCCCATTTGAAACCATGAAGTGACATTTTTCAAAATTCAGCACAAGGTTGCACTTGACACACTTTTGAAGGACCAAAGAGAGTGAATGTAAGCAAGATTCAAATGACTCGCCATAAATGGTAAAGTCATCCATGAATACCTCCATGCAATTCTCAATGAATTCAGAAAAGATACTCATCATACACCGCTGGAATGTTGCAGGAGCATTACAAAGTCCAAAAGGCATTCGCCTATAGGCATAGGTTCCAAAGGGGCAAGTGAATGTGGTCTTTTCTTGGTCTTGAGGTGCGATTGGAATTTGGAAGTAGCCGGTGTAACCATCAAGAAAGCAATAGTGTGACTTTCCGGCCAATATCTCAAGCATTTGGTCAAGGAAAGGAAGTGGGTAGTGATCTTTTCGTGTTTCAGCATTCAATTTGCGATAATCGATGCACACACGCCATTTGTTTTTCACCCGAGTTGTGACCACTTCTCCATGTTCATTTGTGACAACTGCTATCCCGCCCTTCTTAGGAACGACTTGAATTGGACTAACCCATTCACTATCAGAAATTGGGTAGATAATACCAGCTTGAAGAAGCTTGGTAATCTCTTCCCTAACTACCTCAAGTATGAGTGGATTGAGTCTTCTTTGAGGTTGCCTAATTGGTTTGGATGATTCCTCTAGATGGATGTGATGCATGCAAAGGGCAGGGTTGATTCCTGGAATATCCTCTAGGGTCCAACCTAAGGCATTTTTGTTTTCCTCTAACACTTGAACAAGTTGGGACTCCTCAGTTTCAGAAAGTGAAGCAGAGATAATGACAGGGTAGGAGGGATCATGGAAAAGGAATGCATACTTGAGGTGTGAAGGAAGTGGTTTTAGATCAGTTTCAGCCTTGATTGGAGAGCTAGACAAGTTAGGAGTAGGAGAAGGGATTCTAGATGGGTTTGGATCATTTTCCTCAACACTGTCCAAGGTGGAGCAGTAGAGATCAGAGTTGATGTGGGATTCAAGAGAGTTTTCAAGTTCCTCTAGATTGATGGAGTCTATGAATGAGAGGTCCACATCAACTTCACCATTTATGACTTTGTTAATCATGGTGCATATTTCACAAGATCCTTTATCATTAGAACATGAAGAACATGGTGGATTGGGGTTCGATTGAATCTTAGAAGTGTCCTCAAAAGCATGGATTGAGAATGCAGAGTGATCCTCAGATGGGTATCGCATGGCTTGGAAAATGTTGAACTTGACCAGTTGGTCACCAAATTCCATGGATAAGATTCTTGAGTGGACATCAATCTTGGTTCTCGCAGTCATGAGGAATGGTCTTCCTAGAATTAGGGGATATCGAGAAGAGGTCGTCTCACCTTCCATGTCAAGGACATAGAAATCAGCTGGGAAGATAAGATCATTGACCCGAACAAGAACATCCTCAATTATCCCCTCAGGACTGGCAGTGCTTCGATTGGCTAATTGAATGACAATACCCGTTGGGTGCAAGGGACCTAGACCAAGGTTGGAGAAAATGGATTTGGGCATGACATTAATTGAGGCTCCTAGGTCTATGAGTGCATCATTAAAGTCGGAACTCCCTATTTGACATGGAACCGTGAAGGTCCCTGGATCTTTGCACTTCATGGGAATGGACTGTTGAGTTGAAACATTTTCAATGTTCCTAAGTTGCCTCTTATGGGTGCACAATTCCTTAAGAAACTTGGCATACTTAGGGATTTGTTTGATGGCATCTAAGAGGGGGATGTTCACTTCAACACGTCTAAACATGTCAAGCATTTCAGGATCAGGTTCAAAGGACTTCTTAGGCTTGGAGATGGCTTGAGGAAAAGGAATTGGGTTCCTAAGTGGAATGGAAGAAGGTGAAGGAGTGGATTCAAGTTCCTTTTCCAGCTTTTTGTTCTTTTCATTTTCTAGATCAACATCGAAAGGGGGGTTTGAGGATTTATCTTGAGGCATAGCAAGTTGCTTTCCTGATCTAAGTGCAATTGCACTTACATTACCCTTGGGGTTGGGTAATGGTTGAGCTGGGAGTTGGGATGAATTGGATGGTTGTTGCTGGCTAAGGTGGGATGCAAGTTGACCTATTTGGGTTTCAATGTTCTTTAGGCTAGAACGGGTGAAGGAAGCAAGATCCTCTACAGCACTTTCCCATGGTTGTTTAGAAGAAGAGGCATGTCCCAAATTGGGTTGGCCTTGATTTTGGTTCTTGGGAAAGCGATTGTATTGGGTGGGGAATTGGGAAGGCTCGTTAGGATAGTGGAATCCAGGAGGAGGATTGTTCCTTTGAGGTTGAGGAACAAAAGGATAAGGTTGATGGAAGTTACCACCACCTTGACCATATTGGAATTGGTTTGGGTTTTGAGGAGGGAATTGAGGAGGATGAGAAATGGGATTACCATACCTCAGAGGTGGGTTAAAGGTAGAAGAGAAGGGCTCAGAGTGGGGTTGGTTGAAGTTTCTAACAAACTGACCTGATTGTTGAGGGTTGAAGTTTCGCTGAGCATATGCCGCATTGAGCTCCATTGGACTAGATGAATCAGATGGATCATCTTGAAGTTGTGGACATGTGTCAGTCGGATGAGATGGAGAGTTGCATATTCCACAATTCTTGATAGGTCCAGGGAATAGTGACTGTGGAGAAGATGAGGTTGGGGCTTTGGTAGCCACCGCTAGTTGACGCACAAGACCTGTAAGTTCACTCATCCACTCAGTCATCTTGTTGGGCTCTATGGATTGATTCTCTTGGGCTTGTTTCACTTGATCATGTGCTCGAGTATGGAATTGCTGCGTGTTTGCAGCCATGTTACTTATGAGATCTCTTGCAGCTGCAGGAGTTTTGTCAACAAGAGCACCGCCACTTGCGGCATCAATGAGAGTTCGCTCCATAGCCAATAACCCCTCATAGAAGTATTGGATCAGGAGTTGGTCAGGGATTTGATGGTGTGGACAAGTTGCCACAAGCTTTTTGAACCTCTCCCAATACTCATGGAGTGATTCATTAGGGAATTGACGGATGCCGCTTATTTCCTTTCGGATAGAAGCTGTTCGGGAAGCGGGAAAGAACTTCTCAAGGAAAAGTCTCTTCATGTCAACCCATGAGTTTATGGAACCAGGTGGGAGGTAGTAGATCCAAGACTTGGCAGAATCCGCTAGGGAAAAGGGGAAAGCTCTAAGCTTGATTTGTTCTTCAGAAACCCCTTGAGGCTTCATGGTAGAGCATACTACTTGGAACTCTTTAAGGTGAAGATGTGGATCCTCACCGGCTAGCCCGTGAAAATGAGGGAGAAGATGAATCAAACCCGATTTGAGTTCGAAGTCAGCTTCAATGTTTGGATATTGAATACCAAGAGGTTGGTAATTCATATCAGGGGCAGCAAGTTCTTTCAATGTTTGTTCCCTAGGATTGGCCATATCTAATTCAATTGGTAGGGCAATGATTGGTTCTTGAATTATTTGAGTATCTCTTATGTTCCTCCTAAGTTGGCGAAGTGTTCGCTCAATTTCAGGGTCAAACAAATCCGAGGGATTGTTTGGAAGGCTACGGGGCATTCAGAGAGATTTTGGAAGAAAGAGGAAGACGGGTTTTTCTTTGTATTTTTTCAGTTTATGATTTTTATGAGAAGACGGGTTTTTCTTTGTGTTTTTTTTTCAATTTTTTTTTAAAAAATTTGTTTTTTTTTGTGTTTTCTTGACAATAACCAGAAACTAATGACTACTTAAAGCACCATCCCCGGCAACGGCGCCATTTGGAAGTGCGGCCGATTGTCGCCTATCGACCGTTCAAGGTTCCGGTGCTCTGCTAATGTGTATAGCAGCACTCGGGTCGAATCCTCGGCGATGATACTTTGTAGTAGTCGTTTGTTTTTAGTTGATTGTATTTTGATTAGGGGGGGTTTGTTTGCAGAGCTTAATTGAAATGATTTATGGATGATGTTTGATTTACCAAATTGATAAAGATTGGGGTGAGTTCATCATTAGGTTAGTTAAGCTTGTGATATCCTCGAGCTTTGCTTTATATTGCATTTAAATTAACACCCATGTCACAAGATGATGTTGATTAGAATTCTTAAGTGTTAAGGCTTTAAACCAAGACTTAACTTAACTTAAGGTTATAATCTCAATCATATCTTATTTATGGTTGTGTATTTATGGTTCCAATAATCCATGGAAACCACATGTTAAACAAAACAAGTCATTAATCCATGACATGTTAAGTCCAACATACACAATGTTAATTCAAAGAATATTCATCGAGCAGAAGCTCTCAATCACTTAACATACCTAAATTATAACTCACCCCAATGATAGATTTACTCAGCCATTTGGGTGATTAATAATCTGGTAATATATGTTTATGGTGATGAATTATAAAGAGAAGAAAAAGAAAGGGACAAGATAAGAGTAGTGTGCCGAACACACACACGAAATAATTTAAGAATCAAAAATGGAATTTCGATTGAATGAGGAAGCTTAAGAAGGGAAGGGGATTGAACTGAATTTAAACTATTTTAAGAACATTAATATTAAAATACAGAAGGTGGAAGAGAATAAGAGATATTGAAGAAGTAACTTGCATTAAAACAGAATTACAAAGAAAGAGAATTACAAGATTACAAAAATGAAGAACTCAAAAGTAAGTGAAAAGAAAGAGAGGAGGAAAGGTCTCTCAAGTGAAAACTTGAGTATGGCAGGTCCTCCCAAGCCTTTGTCAAAGCTTTGGTCGTGCCAATGTGATCTCCTCTCTTCTGAAATGCCAACCCCTCTCAAGGAGAGAAGGGGAGAGTATTTATAGCCCAAGGAGTGGACTGTTTGCATTCCCAATCTGTCTCTCCACTTGCATCGCCAATTTGACAATTCAGACAGCCGAATCGTCAAATATCTTCTTCTTCAAAGTTGTAGGCAATAATGTTGGGCGACTACTCTTAAAATTTGGAGTCATTTGGACGTAAGTATAAAAAGTTATGGCCGGTTGAATAAACTAACTTAAACTGTCCATTTCAATCCAGTCTTTTTGAAGTCCATAATGTGAAAGGGTTTTTGAATATTAAGATGCCTTCAAATCCGAATGGTTTCTTGAACAACGTCGGCCGAATATATCTCCTCTTTCACACTGAAAAATCTCAGCTCGATTGGATGCTTACATCAGGAGATATGTCATGCATACTATACTGATGTTAATTCTCGGCCAAAATGGTGGGCTGGACTTCAAAGGTTTATTTGGGCCCCTTGTACTTGGATTTGGGCCATGAAATTTTTATCCAAGATGCAATGTAGTGTCCCCCGAATTATGGTGGAGAGTTAAGGTTTTTGAACTTCTGGATGGAGCCCAGTAAATCAATCTTCATGAATAGTCCAGTTTCTTCACAGATTCTTTGGTCTTGTTTGTGAGGACCATATGACCCTTCAAATGGAAGAATTGGATCATGGTTCCTTCTAATTAAATGTTGTATATTGAAAGGAGAATCCTACAAAACAATAACCACACAATTTGGATCAGTATAGTGATAGTTATAATTAAAACATTAAACTGACTCAATTTGACTACTTCTAAAAATGCTCAAATATTATACTTAATATTAAAACATTAATATTTCACACAAATTATGCACATTTCATATAAAATAAGTAAAGGGGGAATATAATAAGTCGTGAAAATATTAATAACATCAGTTATGCTATAGGGAATGTTTTTATGTTTTTGTGGAATATATAAGAATGGTTTCATTGTGAGATGGATGGGATCGATATATCACTCCAATGAATTGTGTAAAGATTTATTTCTCATTAGATAGACATGACTGGAATTGAAATTACATCTAGTTCATTAATAGAGGGCTGGAATGAGGAGTGAACATGGTTCAGTAATGGAATTTGTCTACTATGATGGTCCCAGCAATGAGCCTTGACTAATAAGAAATGATTTTCACTGCATGAGTGTGTATGCCATGAAATTTATTATCTTATGTTATTATTATTGGGATTACATTTCACTTTTATTATTTATCTCATGACACAATATTATGGTCTTTTATATACATGATATGATTTTCAAATTTTATGTTCTTATGGTTATGATATGATTGATATTTCCCTTGTTTACCCTTACTGAGCATTTGAGCTCACCCTTTCATATGTTTCTTTTCCCCAGATCATGAAGAATGGTATTAAGTAAGATATTTCAAAATGGAGTCTTTTTATGAATAAAAAACCAAGAGATAAATTTGGATTTTTTATGAACCAGTTATTTATGTATCTCAATTTCTAAAGACACTAAACATGTACGGTCTTAGAGTGGTTTTATTATGTTGTGTAATAAATATTATTCAATGTTGAATTAATATCAATATGTAAAGTAGAGGAAGTTATAGTTGGTATCAGAGTAAATTTATATTTAACCTTTAGAAACTATTATATGGGAACCTTAGTAAGAACCCAAAGGATATGTCTAAGTATAGGTTACAATCATATCCTTGTATTTTTGAGATGTTCACAAATAGTATATAAAAAACCTAAATTTTCCTAAATAGAAATTTTATTATTGATTTTGTGGTTTTCTGGTTATGATTAGTGTTTCTCACACTATGCTTCTTGGTTTTAGTCAATAAATAGATCCCAAAGGAACCGTGTTAATGCAAAATGTGATAGGAAATGTATTGATTGTCCCCCTGAGCAACCAAATTTTATGGGAGATGGAATGAAAAATATTGTATGCATTATCACACAACATTATCAAGCTATGAATCTTCTAGTACATCTAAATGAGAAAAGGAGGGAGAAACATTCTGTTGAGTAGTTCATGAGACAATGTCCACCTTCATTCACTATGTCATTTGATCCATTAGACTCTGAACAATGGATCAGTACCACTAAAAATATATTTTTAGTTCTACAATGTTCTGAAAGTGATAAATTCATCTTAGCAGTCTATCTTTTGGAAGGTGAAGTTGGTCAATGGTGGAATCTTATCAATAATACGAGGTAATGAGATAAAATTGAGTCCATGGTAAGGGAAAAGTTCAAGAACTTATTTTTCTAATAAGTACATTCCTTGTATTTTTTGAACAAATGTGTATAAGGAGTTTGTTGAACTTAAGAAAAAGGATGATGAATTCATTGGTACCTATGAAGAAAATTTTCAAGACTTTCAAGGTAACTTTCTGGAATTATTATCCAAACTAAGAGTAAAATTCATCAATTCTTTAGTGGTTTAAAACCTAGTCCCCATAAGGAATTATCCATATGGGACTTCAATAGCTACGAGGAAATTGTTTGATGTGATCTCAAGGTTGAGATTGATATTGGAGTAACCCATCAGTCATATGGGTTTTATAGGAATAGAAAAATTGAATTAAAAGGGAAATCTAAAGACCACACTGAAAAGAAGATGACTTTTCCCTTATGCTTTAAGTGTGGAAAGAAATATGGAGGGAACATTCTTAAAGGGACTAGTAAATGTTTTAAGTGTGTAAAAGAATGTCCTCGGGTAGTTGAATTGTGATGTGATGGGGAAAAGATGTCTAATGATATGAATAATGAATAGGATACACAAAATGGACCTCCTACACTTCAATGTTACAATTGCAAGGAAATGGTGCATTATGTTAATCAATTCCCTAATCTAAGGATTATTAATGATGATCGACGTCAACAAACTCTTAAAGACAAAGACAAAAGAAATTCACATGAAATCACTATCGGTGACGTCGAGTATGTTATTGAAGTGGTTAAAGGTACACATACCATCCACTCTAAAGTAGAAAATGTTTTATTTGATTCTGGAACCAAAAAATCTTTTATTTTTAAATAATTTTCTAAGTATATCATTTTATTACCTGAAAATTATATGTTGATATTGTTGTGACAACTCTTAATGGCACAACAATCGCATCAAAAGTTTATAATTCTTCTCCAGTTTATGTTTGTGGGAAATTCCTTCTTGTAAATATTCTAATCCTTCCAAAAGTATAATTTAATGTGACTCATGGAATGGATTGTCTTTATCCATATGAAAATCATATCAATTTCCACGAAAGGAAAGACACGTTGCATATTCTAGATAAATATATGATAATATATCGATGCAAGGATGAATATAACCTTCCTGTAGAAATTTCATCCATCTTACAGGTCTTGATTCCAATAAATGAAGGTTATTTATCTAAAAATGTAAGATAAAAATTCATCATTAAGAATACACCCATTTTACGGGAGTTTGAATATGTCGTTTCAGAGGAATTCCTAGGTATTATACCAAATAGTGAAGTTAAGTTTCCAATAGAACTCATACTGAGTTCTAGGCCTATTTCAAAGACACCTTATAGAATTCCCCCAATTGAGTGGCAGGAATTGAAGAGGAAAATGCAATAAAATCATGATAAGGGATTAATACACCTTAGTTTGTCACCTATGGGGAACCTCTTCTTTATTTTAAGAGGAAATATGGATCAATAAGAGTTTTCATTGATTATCGGGAACTTAACAAGATCAATATCAAGAAAAAATAACCTCTTCCCCAAATTGATGGATTATGTGACCAACTATGTGGAGATCAATACTTTTCTAAGATTGATCTCTGTTCAGGATATCATCAATTAAGGGTCAAAAAGGAGGATATACCAAAGACGTCATTCCATACATGGTATGGTCACTATAACTTTATAGTGATGTCATTTGGTATTACTAATTCTCTTGATATCTTCATGGATCTAATGAATAAAGCCTTTATATACTATCTTGATCATTTTTTGGTTCTCTTTATAGATAATATTCTAATCTATTCAATGATCAAGGAATAACATAAAGAATAATTCGTAATTTTACTAAAGACCGTGATAAAGGATAATATTTATTCTAAATTTACCATTTGTGAATTTTGACTTTAGAAAGTTTCTTTTTAGTGTCGCATAATCTCAAGAGCAGGGATATCTCTGGATCTAGAAAAAAATGGAGGTCACTGAAATATGGTCAAGACTGATAATAGTAACTAAGATCTGAAGTTTTCTTGGTTTGGATGGATATTATCAATGTTTTGTGAAATATTTTTCACGATTATCTAATCCACTCACCAAGTTAACTCAAAAAGGATTTAAGTTCTTTTTCATGGAGGAATGAGAAAAGAATTTCATAGAGTTAAAAATAATATTAGTTAGTGCACCTGTGCTCACAACGCCTTATAGTGGAGAAAGGTTTGTGATCTACAGTGATGAATCCATGAAGAGGTTGGTATGTGTTCTAATGATAAATAATATGGTGATAGATTATTCCTCAAGGTAGTTGAAAATTCATGAGTAAATTTACCCAACTCATGATTTGGAGTTAGATGTAGTAATCATTGCATTAAATATATGGAGGTATTATCTTTATGGTGAAAGGTGTGATATTTATATTGTTCATAATAGTTTAATGTATATTTTTACATAAAAGGAGATGAATTTTCCCCAAAAAATATGGTATGAGTTGATTAAAGATTATGATTGTTCAATACATTATCCCCCTGGAGGAGAAATAATGTGTCATATGCTTTGAGTCGAAAAGACCATCCTATATTATCTATGATGAGCATCATGAATGATCCAATATTTATGGATTTTCAAAGGATGTATCTTGAAATTTTATTTCTACGGGAGAAATATTGTCTTTCTCAAATGAATGTTCAACCTTCTATACAAGTGAAGATCTAATAGGCATATAAGGAAGATGTAGAGTTACAAAATAAGGTGAGAAATTATCCTCAATTCAACCTTGATTGTGATTAAATAATAAAGTTTAGGAACCTGGTTTGTATTCCACCCATACCAAAATTAAAGAAGGAGATATTAGATGAGGCTCAATTCCTTTAATTCTCAATTTACCCTAGAATAAAAATATGTATAGGGACCTAAGATAGTACTTCTTGTAGTATGGAATGAAAAGAGATGTTGAAAAATATGTCTCTTAATGCTTGGTTTGTCAACAAGTTAAGGCTAAGAGACCGAAGTCTAAGGGGATGTTACAACCATTACCCATACTATAATGTAAATGGGAAAACATAACTATGGACTTTATAATCAAACTTCACAAAACATCCAGAGGTAATAATTCTATATGGGTTATAGTTGATATCCTTACAAATTCAGCACACTCCATTACTATTAGAGAGGATTTCTCTCTTGATCACCTTCCAAGGATATAAGTGAAAAAAGTGGTAAGATTACATGGATTACCGCTTTCCATTATATCTGATCATGATCTGAGGATTACCTCAATGTTCAGGTGAATTATTTAGTATGATCTAGATATAGAGTTAAGTTTTAGCGTTACTTATCATCCTCAAAGAGATGGTTAGTTTTAGAGGACAATTCAAACTCAGGAAGACATGTTGAGGGCATTCAATTTGTATTTCAAAGCAGGTTGGGAACAACACTTACCTTTGGTATAAGTTTCTTACAATAATAGCTTCCACTAAAGTATTTAGATGGCTATTTGTGAAGCCCTATATATAAATAAATTCAGAATTATAACTTGATGGGATGAAGTTGGGGAAAGAAGTCCATTAGGACCTGATCTTATTGATGAAATGGCAGAAAATGTCAGATCCATTAAACAACACATAAGAGAAGATCAGAGTTAAAAAAAGTTATACTAACAACCAAAGAAAAAACATAGAGTTTGAAATGGTTGATATGGTGTTCTTATGAATATCTCCCTATAAAGGAGTTATGATATTTGGAAAAAGGGAAAGCTGAGACCCTAGGTATATCGGTCCTTTTGAAATTTTGGATTCTATTGGGAAGGTAGCATACTGATTTTCTCTTCCACTGAATCTCTTTCAAATTCATGATGTGTTCCATGTAGCTCTCCTAAGAAATTACATACCTAATCCTTCACATGTACTAATCTCAGAAGTCATATAGCTAGAGTATGAACTTTCTTATGAAGAACAACTGATATAGATTCTGGATCGTAGCGGAAAATTTCTATGAAACAAGACCACTCGCTTGGTTAAAGTTTTATAGAGGAACATCCAATTTGAATAAGTGACATGGGAACTTCAGGATATAATGATATAGAGGTATCCTCATCTGTTTGTTTTCAAGTGATGAATTTTGATGGAGAAATTCAGTTTATGGGGGTAGAACGTAACACCCGAATGTTTTTTATGAAATATTTTATTTAAATAATTTTTATTCTTTAGCAGATATTTTTTACGCAATTGTGAGTTTAAATTAACTGTGAGATTATCTCTATATAAAATTCCATTATATCTTAACATTATGTTAGCTGGAATAATTATTACTAACTTTTGAAAATGCATTATGAATTAATCGGCAATCAATTATTTATTAAAAATATAAATCAATTAGAAATTTTTATTTTTTAGTGAATAACTTTTGGTAAAGAAATTAATGAAATATATATATGTAATATACTTAATAAAATATTTTTTATATTCATCCAATAGATATTTTTTTCATAGGGTATGAACAAACCCATATTTCATGTTTAAAAACCTATTTTGTAAGGATAATTTTACACCTTTGAATGGAGAACCCATTTTAAATTAAGATTTTGAGAAATTAATAATATTTATATGAAAACATAAAATTTTTATTTTTAATTGGTATATAAAAAAAATTTTGGATAATATTCTGATATTTTTCTGATAACTTTCAGGTTTTGATGAATAATAAAAATACACTAAATTTTAATTTAAAAAAACTTTTTCCATAAATATAATTTATATTGTTAAATTATAATATTGAATGGTTATAAATTATAAATAAAATATATTTTTATCATTCAATATTATTTATTTCATAAGCATTATGTTTACATTGAATTCATAAGTAAAAACATTTCAATCTTTTGCAATGTTTTAACTTTTAAATCCCATTTTCTCATTTCAACAACAGGATTAATTTTGAATTATTAATTGAAACTTCTATGTTTTTAATTTTGAAAAATCAATTCCATTTTGGAATCATTAGGTCCAAATTATTTTAATAAGCTACGTTTATTTTCGGGCATTATGAATAGTAACATTGGTAATTATTTTTATTACCGTGGTAAAAGGTAAATCGTGTAATTTAGGGTAAAATAATATTATAAAATTACCTTAACACTGGTAAAAATCCTATTGGATGACTAAATTCTACATTTTATCTTCTATTGTTCAAAATGGAATCTCTTTATGGACACTTACATATGAATATTACAAGAATGTAATAAAAACTAATGAATGTGAAAAAGTGTCACAATCTCATTTTATATAAGTATATTAATTTTAATATATAGATAACAAAGAGATAATATAGACTATAGATAGTATTCAAAAATATTAAATAATTACCTATGTAATAGAAATTTATTTATAATTTTTATAAATTAAATAATTTCAAGTAATATTAACACAATAGTGATGTAAAAATTATTTTATTAATATAAATATCAAATAAATGGTTTTAAAAATATTAAAATAAATATTATTTGAAATAATTAATGTTCTTCCCTTATTTTCTAGGTTAATATGACATGTTAAGAGTTTATTAAATATTTTTTTCTAATTTATATTTATTTAGGATTTTAATTTAAATCAAATAAATGAAAAATGTCAAAAATTGACACAATTGATATTTTATAAAAATAACACTTTATTAAATTATTTATAAATCCAAAAATTATTTAAAAATTAAAAATTGATAATTAAATGATACAAAATTTCTTAAAATAACCATTTATGGTCAATTAACACAATATAAGTAAATATTTATAACAATTAAATATTAAGAATGTTATTACCACACTTAAAATTAAATTGAATAAAGAAGTGTCAATTAAAACGATATGGTTTAAATTGGAAAAATAACTTCTCCAAAATTTATTCATTGATGATATTACAACCCAATCTCATCTCATCTTCTAATTTGGGAAATATTTGATGTTTTTGTGTAGGGTTTGATTTTATTATAAATTATTTTTTATGGAGTTTCCAAAAGTTCCCCTCACCTCAATTATAAATGGGAACCTCCTCGCTCACCTATTCACTTTATTTTTAGCATTAAAGATAGGTCATACCCTTCCCTTTTCCATTATCAACTTACCTATTTTTATTCTAGAGGTTTTAGTAATCTTCAAAGACCAACTCTAGTGCTCTAAGTGGAGATTCAGAGGAGGCACATCGAAGAAGATGTAATATCATTTACTGATTATTTCAAACCTCTTTCTTCTTATACTTCCTCTTAATTAGTTTTTTATTTATAAATTAATAACACCAATAACAATCATATACTGATATGTTATTATAAACATTATAAAACCATATTCCACCTTTTACCCATCCTATTAAAAATTAATTCATTATGCCTCTATATGTACGTCTTATTGTCTCCATGTCATGGCGTAATCCATTTTTCACCACCACCGAACATGGATGGGTATAATAATGGAATTAATAAATATATATATGATTGATATAAAATGATTTTGATTCTGAGATACTATACACATTCACTTCAATAGAATTCAACAATTATGGGAACGATATTGTCGCTCGTGCGTACGTACGGCTTACCGTCTCTATGGTGTAATGTAATTCTTTCTACATAATCTTCATTAAAGAATGATTATATAAATGAATTGAATAAATAAATATTATATATATTATAATACTACCATGCTATAAATTATATAACTATAAGCTAAAATAAGTAATAATATATTATCTGACAAAACAAGCATAAGAACATAAAGCAGTTAATACCCAAATAACTAGTAACAATGAAATGTTACTAAACAATAGATGAAAATATGATCATAAATGTTATAATAAAAATTATTATGATTATGGAATAAATCAATAACATTATTTAAATCATTAAACGTGAGTTTCAGATACATATGAAGCATATCGTACCTAAGGTAAAGGATAACATTGCAAATCTTGTTTTTATCTGAGATTGTTTATTCATAGGTATTTACTGGAGTATAATTATAATACACATCCATGTTTCCTAAATATTTATTTCAAAATATTATTTATATCTTTCTAAAATTTTTAAAGGTCAATTTTACCCATTGGTAAATTTTTACTATACGGTGTGAATAGAATCTCTTGTCGTTTTTGGTACGAGGTAATTTTTGACTTTTCTTAAAAAAGTATGAGAAGCATGTTTTTTAAATAGTATGACATGAATGGATTTTTACACTTTTATAATTCCTTATTTCTTTGAAGCTTTCCCTAAAATTTCAAAAGGTTATTTTCACATAAAATGATGATTTCTAAAATTTTGTGGCATTTTTTAAGAAGGAAAACGTTTTTGAGGATGAAAGGATATTTTCCTCCAAAATTAATTTCAAGTGTTTTCTCAAAATTATTTTTCATCTAAGATGACACTCTTTAAATAGGATTATATTAATAACCATGTTATTACTATGATTTCATTGTGTTATAACAATTATGATGGAATGATTTTTAAGAGACCTATTTTTTTATGGGTTATGTTATGGTGAACACTTTTATGTTTTTGTGGCACACGTAAGAATGGTTTTATTATGAGATGGGTGGGACCTATATATCCCTCTAATGATTTGGATAAACATTTTTATCTTATGAGATAGACATGACCGAAATGAAAAGTAAATCTGGTTCAGTGATACAGGTCTAGAATAAAGAGTGAACTCATTTCAGTAATGGACTTTATCCACTATGATGGTCTCAACAATGAGCCCAGACTAATATGAAATGATTTTCTATGCTTATGTGTGTATGCCCCGAAATTCCTTGTCTTTTTTATGACTATTGGGATTACATTTCAATTTTTTGATTTATCTAATGGTGTGATATTATGAGCTTTTATATTCATGATAAGATTTGAGAATGTTATTTTCTTATGGTTATGATATTATTGATATTTCCCTTATTTACCCTTATTGAGCATTTTGTATCTCCCTTTCATATCTTTCTTTTACCTAGGACATGAAGAAGGGTATTATGTAAGATATGACAAAGGGGATTTTAGTTACAAACAAATAAGTGGGAGATAATGTGGATTATTTATGAACTAGTTGTTTATGTTTCCTAGTTTCTAAATGTAAAGACCCGTAAAATTCAAGGGAAATTTTTCCTTAATTTTCTTTGGGATTTTACAAGAATGCAGTTTCTGACGGTACCTGATTCCAAGGCTCGGTGTGCACGGAATCATTTTCCGAAGTTTATCTCGGGTACGTTCAGTGAACGAATGGGAAGGTCTTTCTTACTTTTGAACCAGTGCTCAGAATCGAATTATGAGGGCACCGATGGAATCACAGCGCCGGTAATTTCTTAAAAACACCTTTTCTGGGGTTTTGTTTGCTCGGGTGTGGTTTTTAAATTTTTGGGTTATTTAAAGGAATAAAATAAAAATGGTGCGACCAATTTTTTTTATTTTACTTAAAGTTGTTTAACCTAAGCTAAGTGATTGGAGTGGGACCCACAATATCCTACCCACTAGGTAGGATATTTGTGAGGTGGGGCCCACACGAGCCCCACCATTTCTTTCAACTTCCTCAACACCCTTTTAATTAAGGTAATTAACCCACACCCCTATTAAGTGGAAGTCAACCCTTGGGTTTTTCTGTTTATGAAACGCCTCAATTAATTTGGGCGGTTTAAACATTGCAATTAATTCATTTAATTGATTTTTTCGTTTCTTATTTTCAAAATGCATGGCTTGAGAAATAAAATAAGGCAAACTCATATTTTATTAAGGGTTGATTGGGTTGTGAGAGTCTTGGGAGAATTTTTCTCAAGTTCTTGAAGTTCTTCTTCCTCGACGGAGAACGAGAAGAATGCGATGAATGCCGACCACCGACGAAGGTCGACAAGAACGCCAAATCCTAGGAGGTCGATGACGCGACGCCGAAGAATATTTTCTCTGTGACATGACGATCCTCCTTCTATGACGTGCAATCCCGCGATGAGCCTTCGTTCAACTATGCTCGAGGTAGGGGTTTATTTTAATTGTTTTTTCTTGAATACTTCCGCCACCATTCTTCATTTCAATTTGACCCGCCTGATATCGCAACAACGGGAGGAGGTCGGACCACACGAACACGGCCGACCCTCCTCCCCCTTGTTTGTTTGATTTAGTTGTGGCAAGTGTGAGGCGGCACGATATCATTGCACCATGCGGAAGCTATGAGATTTGGGCGAAGAAGCGCGACGCCGTCTCGCCGCGCCGTTGAAGTTGAACAAGGCGTGGCGTCGTCACGCCGCGCCGGAGAACCACAAAAGCACCACGGCCGGAGCGGGGCCATGGCAGAGGGGCGCGGCGCTGACGCGCTGCCCTGGACGGACCAAGGGCGTGGCCATAGGCCGCGGTGGAGCAGAGAACGGTTGCTGGTTTCCGGCTGCCAGCATCGGAGCAGGGGGACGGGACTGCCCAGGTTCCGTGGCGGCAGCAGCCGGCCGACAGGAGCGGGCCGACCGGTCAGGGGGAAGCGCTGGGGGTCATAACCCCCAGTTGGCCAGCTAGAGCGGGCCCCCACATGGGGGCCCCGGTTTCACAATGCGGGGGGCAGTGCCCCCCCCCCCCTCATCGCTCAGCCGTTACGGCCGAGCCGCCTGGCCGAGCTGGCCAGGCCGAGCCCGCCAGGCCGGGCCGCACCCAGGTCAGGCCGGGTCGCGACCAGGTTGGGCCGCACCGTGCCCAGGCCGGGCCGCTCCCTAATGGGCTGGACACGGACCCGGGTCGGGTTGACCCGGTTTGGGCCGACCCAGGGGGTACTGGGCCGGGTCGGACTGGGCCCGAACCCCCTAATATCGGACCTCTCAAGGTATTTTGCCCATAACATGGGCTGCGAACCTCCGATCGACACATCGTCAGCAGAGATGTGATCCTTGAATCGAGACGGTCGTTTCGGTATATTACACTCAAGGTTTCGGAAAACATTGCATTCTGCCCAGTTGGTTCGTACACAAAACTAACCGGGCCCTCAGAGCGGAAACGCTTATAACTGGAGATTCGGACGTCTGATTGACCTGCCATCAACTTTGATGGATTACTCTAAGTGAGATGGACCTTTTGGTTTACTCCTCTTGAGGTTTGGATGTAGTTGGAGTATGGTGAGGTTGGTTTTTACTTAAAAACCAACTGGGCCCCTGAGACGAAAAAGACAATAACTCTCAGACCGGGCGTTTGATTGACGCGCCGTCTGTGACGTTGAGTTCCTGTTGACGATACGGAACTTTTGGATACATCAACTCCGGACTATGTGTCAGTTGATGTATCAGCACCTCGGCTCGTGGAGCGGACCCTCCCAAACGAGTTTGCTTTGTGTGGGAAATCTAGAGCTCGCTGCGACTGTGACGACGATGATGAGTGTACAGAAATCCTCCGTGGATTTGACGGCAATGACTACAACACTCAGCGATCCTACATGGATCAGTGCAACTGATCCTGTGTCGGTCAGATCCTGTGTGGGTCAGCACTCAGCGGTCCTGTGTGGGCCAGCGCCTACAGATCCTGTGTGGGTCTGATCCTGTGTGGTTCATTGCAGGGTTAGTTACCTATCGATCATTTGTGGGTCATTGCGGGGGTTTGTACCTATCGATCCTGTGTTGGTCTGATGGCTTAGATAAATTAGTGGCTACATCTGATCATCTCTATTTTCTTACAAAGAAGTATACCTGTGTGAGCTGAATCTTGATTTTCAATCATTATCTTCGATATGATTGACTTGCTTTCATGTGTGGATTGTGTTGTGCTATCCTGTGTGGACGTGATCGAACTTGGGCTCGGATTTTGGAGCTGAACTGGAATTGATGACTTAGGTATATGTATGGTCATATACCTAAGTAGTGTCAGATGGTACTTCGTGATTGTATCTTTCCTTTGTGGGTTATCCTTTATGGATTCTAGGAGACCTTCAGGGGTATCTGGGTCCCTACTGAGTATCTTATACTCACCCTTGCATGGGATATTCCCGCACTACGTTGTGTTGGTTGTAAACGACGGACAGGTCTGATCGTGGTTGAGGCACGAGGAGCAGTTCGGTACCCAGAGGTGGACCACTGGGTGGGGCGTACTTGGAGCAGACGGCTGGACCCGAGGAGCTGTGGAGGCTATCTGTACCCACCCTATAGGTGGCACTACCAGTGGACAGCTCGACGTTGCGGCTTTACTTTTCAGTTGTTGTACTTCCTTTTTCAATTGTACTTTACTTTCAGTTTGGGATTGTATTCTGGCCCACTTACTTTTCCGCTCTTACTATTGTACCCAGTTTTTACTTAGTGTTTACTTCTGCTTTCTTGCTATGTGGTGTTTGTTTACTTTACAAAGGAAATGCCTTCCCTTTTTACCGGGAATTACGCCTTGGTGCTAGTCGCCAGCCCCTGGCCTATGGAAGTCGGGCTTGTGGTAGTCACGGCACGGACCTCGAGGATGGGTCATGACAAATTGGCATCAGAGAAGTTCAGTTCTACCACAGAACTCAGGTCTCTGATCGTTTTCAATGTGAAGCAATAGTGTTAAGAGTATTCAGTGTGGTTATCAGTCCAGGGAGTCCAGTGTTGGTGCGGCGGCCGACATATCCGTACACCAGGAACATGACTTCTGATTTCTGACTTAATGCATGAAAACATTGATTGCATGTGTGTTTCAAGTTTTCTTTGTGATTACTTTGTGTCAGCTCACCAGGTATATTGTTTGACCATGGCGCACATGTTTCATTTCAGGATGGTCCCATGACGGCAGCCAGATAGGGTTCCATGCGTTGTGCGTGACGACAGACCACCGAGCGACGAGGCCTCAGTACAGGGCCCTTTGACAGCAGAGGCACCGGCGGTACCTCTACCCGTCGAGCCACCGATGCTACCATCCCCAGCCACTGACGATGCACGTCGCCTTAGTGCTCTGTACGAGTTTCAGCATCAGCGACCTCCCATGTTCCATAGGGAGATGGACCCTCAGGCAGCCGAGGATTGGCTGGAGGTAGTTGTACGAGTTTTCAGGTTAGTGAGGACACCAGCAGAACTCATGGTGATCCACGCAGCGAGCCTACTGTATGCGGTAGCAGGCAGATAGTGGAGCTTGATGCTCCAGGTGCACGATGAGGCATCTCTCCTCTGGATGGACTTTGAGAGCCTCTTCCACTCACAGTTCATCCCAGCCACCATCCGTGCGGTGCGCATCCAGGAGCTTCTACAGCTGTAGTAGGGCAGCTTGACGGTCGCCCAGTACTCGGTGAGATTTACAGATCTCTCGCGCTATTTGATGGAAATGGTACGAGACCCATTCTTCCAGGCCCGGACCTTCGAGTAGGGATTGAGGCAGGAGATCAGGGCATCACTGATCTCACTCAGTATTCTGAAATAGACAGGGGTACTGGAGTGATCCCTTCTCATCGAGAGATTTCTTGCTGAGTCTACACCATCGGTGAGACCTACCACAGGGCGGCACATAGTAGAGTCTTCTGCAGCTGGTAGTCGACGAATGAAACATGGGTCCTGGCGGACCAGAACCTCAGGCGGACAACCTTAGGACACTGGCTCAGTGGTGTGGGGCACACAGTGCGGAGCCAGTCTTTCGATAGGCAGGCAGTGCTACGCATGCGGCGGGCAGGGCCACATGGCTCGTGACTGCCCAACCCACCATACCGAGTAGCAGCAGATGGTTGAGGGACCACCCAGGTAGAGGAAGAGGGTCAACCGTGGCAGTCCCCAGGGAGCAGGCGGACAAGGTAGAGGAGCTGGTCGAGCAGCAGGTGGTGGTCGACGCTTTCAGGCTCTACCACCACCACCCCCAGGAGGTCCACCCCGACCACAGGGAGCTGGTGGGCAGAGACAGGCACAACTCCAGGCAGCGGAGTCCTACAACCACGGTGCACTAGCGATGATTCGAGGTACTATCTGTGTCTATTACACCCTTGTTGCAGTTCTTATAGACACATGAGCGAGTCATTCTTTCATAGCCGCTGCCCTAGTTCGGAGCTCGGAGATTTCTACAGAGCCTTTGGCTTGATCCTTACGGCTAGAGACTCCTGCGGGAGCAGACTTGACGATTACGCACTGGTGCCGGCAGTGTGAGCTTACTCTAGGAGGTGAGAGATTCGGCTGGAATCTTCTTGTAGCAGCGTCGAGGCCTTACGACATCATCTTGGGAATGGATTGGTTATCTACAGTCCATGTTCAGATTGACAATATTAGGCCCAAGGTGCGGTGTGTACGCACCGATGGGAGTAGGTTCACCTTCACCGGTGAGAAGGGAGCCTTTGCAGCACATGATGGTCTCTCGCAGAGGAGAGGACAGCCCATCACTCATCAGTTGGCTAGCCTCATCCTAGGAGCAGTTGACGTGTGGAGTCCAGGTTTTCCTACAGTGGTGGATCAATATGCGGACGTTTTCCCCGACAACATTCCAGGACTACCTCCTCGCAGAGAGGTAGACTTTTATTCTGATTTGTACCCCGGGACAGCCCCGATATCCACCCCAGCATATCGGATGGCTCCCTCCAAGCTTTGAGAGCTACGAGTAAAGTTGGAGGACTTGCAGGGCAAGGGATTCATCTGACCCAGTGTTTCACCCTGGGCTTCCCCTATATTGTTCGCCAAGAAGGCAGACGGGAGCTTGCGACTTTGTGTTGACTATCGTCGCCTGAACGAGGTGACAGTGAGAAACAAGTATCCGCTACTGAGGATTGATGACCTCTTCGATCAGCTCAAGGGAGAACGGTGGTTCTCAAAGATAGACCTTAGATCAGGCTATCATCAGCTCTGAGTTCAGGACGAGGACGTGCAGAAGACAGGCTTTAGATGTCGGTATGGCCACTATGAGTTCTTGGTTATTCCATTCGGCATAACTAATTCTCCAGCAGTGTTCATGGACCCCATGAACAGGATCTTTCATCCTTTCCTCGATCGATTTGTCGTGGTCTTCATCGACGACATTTTGATATACTCGACGACTGAGGAGGAGCACACCTACCACTTGCGGGATGTACTGGACACACTCCGAGAGCACCAGATTTATGGTAAGCTCTCGAAGTGTCAGTTCTGGATACGTGAGGTCCAATTCTTGGGACACGTCATCTCTGAGGCAGGAGTTGCAGTGGATCCTATGATGATCGAGGAACTTCTAGCTTGGGAGCCACCCATGAGCATGATGGAGGTGCGGAGTTTCTTGGGACTAGTTGGGTACTATTGGAGATTTGTGTCAGACTTTTCCAGAGTTGCGGCACCACTCTCAGCTTTGACGAAGAAGGGGAAACCCTTTGTGTGGTCAGATAGATGTCAGCAGATCTTCTAGGAGCTGAGACAAAGATTGACCAGCGCACCTATCTTGAGGCTACCAGAGGAGGGAGTTGGGTACTTAGTTTACTGTGATGCATCAGGGACCGGACTCGGATGTGTCCTGATGTAGGAGTGGTCTGTGATCGCCTATGGATCATGTCAGTTGAGGCAGCATGAGCAGAACTACGCTACCCATGACCTGGAGTTAGCAGCAGTGGACTTCGCTCTGAAGATGTGGCGACACTATCTGATGGGAGAGCGCTTTACAGTCTATTCTAACCATCAGAGTCTCAGGTACATCTGCTCGCAGAAGGACCTAAACCTGGGACAGTAGAGATGGATCGAGTTCCTCCAGGACTATGACTTTGCGATAGTCTATACTCCTGGAAAGGGAAACGTAGTAGCTGATGCACTCAGTAGGAGGATGGGAATTCGGCTACATGGGGAGGCGACAGAGCAGCTACCCTCTTTGCAGATATCCTTCGTGGATAATGATGGAGCATCCTTTCTTCAGTCACTCACAGTCACTCCTCCACTACTGCAGCGGGTCAGAGAGGCACAGCGTGGGGACACCGACTGTGAGACGTGGCATTCGCAGATATCCTCAGGACAGGAACCTGATGGTTTCTCTTTATAAGGAGAGCATGACGTCCTTTTCATAGGATGTACCTTGGTACCAGTTTCTTTACGGGAGGAGGTGCTAATAGAGTTTCACACGTCCCCTTTGGTGGTACATCTTGTAGTGGTGAAGATGTACAAGGATCTCAGACGACAACACTGGTGGCCGGGCATGAAGAAGGTTGTGGCAGAGTTCATTTCTCGATGACTCACCTACCAGTAGGTGAAGGCAGAGCACCAGGTACTAGCAGGCATAGTACAGCCCTTGGAGGTCCTAGAGTGGAAGTGGGATGGCATATCTATGGACTTCGTGACTAGACTTCCACGCACTTCCAGATGTCACGACTCCATTTGTGTGATTGTCGATCGACTCACCAAGTCAGCTCACTTCTTACCCATCAGAGAGTAGGGCTCAGTGGAGAGCTGGAGACGTCTCTACGTTCAGGAGATTGTACGGCTTCATGGTGTGCCATCATCTATCGTCTCTGATCGAGATGCTTGCTTTACTTCCCAGCTTTGGAAGGGGTTGCAAGAGGCATTCAGAATGCATCTACGTTTGAGCACCACCTTTCACCCTCAGACGGATGGTCAGACGGAGAGAACCATTTAGACTCTGGAGGACATGCTCCGTGCATGTGTCCTCGACATTGGTCATAGCTTGAAGGACCACCTACCCTTAGTGGAGTTCCCGTACAACAATAGCTACCCCTCCACCATCGGGATGGAACCGTACGAGGCGTTTTACGGCCGACCTTGCAGATCTCCTCTGTGCTAGACAGACCCTGGGGGGTGAGCACTTGTGGGACCGGAGACGGTCCAGGTCACGACAGAGAAGGTCCAGGTCATCCAGGAGCGGATGAGGACAGCTCAGAGCAGGCAGAAGTCTTGTGATGACAGGAGGTGGAGGCCACTAGAGTTCAAGGATGGTGACCATGTCTTCTTGAGGGTCGCACCTCGACGTGGATTATAGAGATTTGGCTGAGGCGGCAAGTTGTCTCCACTCTTCATTGGACCATTCCAGGTCCTTAGCAGGATTGGCGAGGTGGCTTATCGCCTGGCTCTACCACCTCAGTTGCACCGGGTGCATGACGTCTTCCACGTATCTCAGTTGAGGAGGTACGTGCATGACCTGACGCATATCATTGACCATGGGGAGCTAGACGTTGATGATGGGGCAACTTTTGTGGAGGTCCCGGTGGAGATTGAGGATCGACAGAAGTGGGTCCTACGTGGATGGTTGATTCCTCTAGTGCGCATCAGATGGCAGCACGGGAACCTCCAAGAGAGCACTTGGGAGAGGGAGGCTCAGATGCATGCTCAGTACCCGCATTTGTTTCCCTAGTTTTTTATGTATCTTTACGGGGACGTAAATCCCTAAAGTGGGAGTAATGTAAAGACCCTTAAAATTCAAGGGAAATTTTTTCTTAATTTTTATTGGGATTTTACAATATCTCAGTTTCTGACGGAACCTGATTCTGAGGCCCGGTGTACCCGGAATCATTTTCTGAAGTTTAGCTCGGGTACGTTCAGTGAACGAATGGGCGGGTTTTTCTAACTTTTGAACCGGTGATCGGAATCGAATTCTAAGGGCACCGATGGAATCACAGCGCCGTTAATTGCTTAGAAACACCATTTTCGGAGTTGCGTTTTCTCGAGTGTGGTTTTTTAATTTTTGGGTTATGTAAAGGAATAAAATAAAAATGGTGCGACCAATTTTTTTTACTTAATATTATTTAACATAAGCTAAGTGGTTGGAGTGGGACCCACAATATCCTACCCACTAGGTATGATATTTGTGAGGTGGGGCCCACACAAGCCTAACCATTTCTTTCAACTTCTTAATCCCCCTTTTAATTAAGGTAACGCACCTGCACCCCTATTAAGTGGAAGTCAACCCTTGAGTTTTTCTGTTTATAAAACGCCTCAATTAATTTGGGCAGTTTAAACGTTGCAATTAATTCATTTAATTGATTGTTTCATTTTTGATTTTCAAAACGCATGTCTTGAGAAATAAAATAAGGCAAACTCTTATTTTATTAAGGGTTGATTGGGTTGTGAGTGGCCTGGGAGAATTTTTCTCATGTTCTTGAAGTTCTTATTCCTCAACGAAGAATGCGAACAACGCTGACCCCCGACGAAGGCCAACAAGAACGCCGGATCCACAGAGATCGAAGATGTGATGCCGATGAATCTTTTCCCCACGATGTGACGATCCTCCTTCCACGAAGTGCAATCCCAAGATGAGCCTTCATTCAACTACGCTCGAGGTAGGGGTTTATTTTAATTGTTTGTTCGTAAATACTTCCGCCGACATTATTAATTTCAATTTGAGCCGCCTGATATCACAATAACGGGAGGAGGTCGGACCGCACGAACACGGCCGATCCTCCTCCCACTTGTTTGTTTCATTTTGTTGTGGCACGTGTGAGTTGGCGCGGTGCCGTGGTACCATGCGGAATCTATGAGATTTGGGCGAAGAAGCGTGGCGCCGTTGAAGTTGAACAAGGCGCGGCGTTGTCGCACCGTGCCGGAGAACCACAAAAGCACCGCGGACGGAGTGGGGCCGTGGCGGAGGGGTGTGGCACCGGACGGACCAAGGCCGCGGCCATAGGCCACGGCGGACCAGGGAACGGCGGCCGGTTTCCGGTCGTCGGTGTTGGAGCAGGGGGATGGGAGCGCCTCGGTCCTGTGGTGGCAGCAACCGACTGGCCGGAGCGGGCCGACCGATCAGGGGGAAGCGTCGGGGGTCGTAACCCCCGGCTGGCCAGCTGGAACGGCCCCCCACACGGGGGCCGTGGTTTCACAACGCGGGGGGCAGCGCCCCCCCCCCCCCCCCCCCCCCCTCGTCATCGCTCAGCCATTACGGCCGAGCTGCCTGGCTGAGTGGGCCAGGCGGAGCCCACCTGGCCCGGCCGCCAGGCCGGGCCGCACCTAGGTCGGGCCGGGCCGTCCCCAGGCCGGGCCAGGCCGCACCTCCAGGGTCGGTCCATGCCAACTGGGCCAGGCCACGCCCAAATGCGCTGGACCCGGACCCGGGTCGGGTCGGCCCGGTTCGGGCTGACCCAGGGGTACCGAGGCGGGTCGGACCGGGCCTGAACCCCCTAATACCAGACCTCTCACGGTATTTTTCCCATAACTTGGGCTGTGGACCTCCGATCAACGTACCTTCAGCTGCGATACGATCCTTGGATCGAGAAGTTCGTTTTGTTATATTACACTCAAAGTTTCTAAGAACTTTGGGTTTGGCCGGGTTGGTTCGTACACGAAACCAACCGGGCCCTCGGAGCGGAAACACTTATAACTTGAGCTCTGGACATCCGATTGACGTGCCGTCGACATTGATGGTTTCCTCTAAGTGAGATGGACCATTTGTCTTACTCCGCTCGAGGTTTGGACGTAGTTGGAGTATGGTCAGGTTGGTTTTGACTTAAAAACCAATCGGGCCCCTGGGATGGAAAAACAAATAACTCTCAGAACGGGCGTCCGATTGACGTGTCGTCTGTGACTTTAAGTTCCTGTTGACGATACAAAACTTTTGGATACATCAACTCCGGACTATGTGTCAGTTGATTTATCTGCCCCTCGGCTCGTGGATCGGACCCTCCTGAATGAGCTTTATTTGTGTGGGAACCCTAGATCTGGCTGCGACTGCGACGACGATGACGACTGTACATAAATCCTCCGTGGATTCGATAGCGACGACAACAGCACTCATAGATCTTACGTGGATCAGTGCTACTGATCCTGTGTGGGTCCGATCCTGTGTGGTTCAGCGCTCAGCGGTCCTGTGTGGGCCAGTGCCTACAGATCCTGTGTGGGTCTGATCATGTGTGGGTCATTGCGGGGGTTAGTTACCTATCGATCCTTTGTGGGTCATTGCGGGGGTTAGTACTTATCGATCATGTGTGGGTCTGACGGATTAGATGAATCAGTGGCTATATATGATCATCTCTATCGTCTTACAAAGAAGTATACCTGTGTGAGCTGAATCTTGACTTTCAATCATTATCTTCAATATGATTGACTTGCTTTCCTGTGTGGATTGTGTTGTGCTATCCTGTGTGGACGTGATCAAACTTGGGCTCGGATGTTGGAGCCGAACTGGAATTGATGATGTAGGTATATGTATGGGAATATAGCTAAGTAGTGTCAGATGTTACTTCATGATTGTATATTTCTTTTGTGGATTATCCTTTGTTGATTATGGTAGACCTTAGGGGGTCTCGGGGTCCCTACTGAGTATCTTATACTCACCCATGCACGGGCTATGCCCGCACTACATTGTGTTGGTTGCAGACGACGGACAACGCTGATCGTGGTTGAGGCACGAGGAGCAGGTCGGTACCCGGAGGTGGACCACTAGGCAGGGTGTACTCGGAGCGGATTGCTGGACCTGAGGAGCTGTGGAGGCTATCTGTACCCACCTTTTAGGTGGGACTACCAGTGGATATCTCGACATTGCGGCTTTACTTTTCAGTTGATGTACTTCCTTGTTCAGTTGTAATTTACTTTCAGTTTGGGTTTGTATTCTGGCCCACTTACTTTTCCACACTTACTATTGTACCCAGTTTTTACTTAGTGTTTACTTATGCTTGCTTTCTCTATGGTGTTTGTTTACTTTACAAAGCCAATGCCTTCCCTTTTTACCGGAAATTATGCCTGGATGCTGGTCGCCAGCCCCTGGCCTATGGAAGGCGGACTTGGGGTAGTCATGGCATGGGCCCCGTGGACGGGTCGTGACACTAAAGTCACTAAACCTATATGTTCCTGAGGTGGTTTTGTTATGTTATGTAATAAATATTCTTCAATGTTGAAGTAATATATATATATATATATGTAAATTATGGTCTATTATAGAAATCATCATTATACTTGATTACGGTATAAGTTCATTTATATGATTAAAAACAAATTTTTCTCAAAACAATTTTCATATATGTTTTACACATTTGTATTAAAATTTATTTAAACGACATATATATAAATTTAATATTGAAAACATATACTCTATATTTATAATTATGATATTCCAATTTTTTCAATAGAACCCTTTTATTCTTTACATTATGAATAGTTACTATGGTAAATATTTTTCAACTCAGTAAGGGTAAAACAGGGTTAAAAATATGGGTTAAGAATTTAAAATATCTCTAAAACTTTTATTTATCCTATTGGATGATTTTTGTATTACAAAACCTATCTTAGATAGTAAAATTTCGAAATTTCTTTCCAGTTTCCTTTGATTATAACATTTATATTATTTAATGTAAAGGAAATTTTCAAAATGTCATTCTCTAGATTTTCAATTATCTCATATGTCAATATATAGATAAAAATAAATTATGAACTAATATACAAATTTATTTTGACATAAATAAATTATTTTTATTATGATAATTTAATATTAATTTTAATGATGGTATAATTACCTAAAACACTTACACAATGCTGAAATGATGCTTATGAAAGGAGTAGAAAGGTTTAAATGGTTTAAAAACACTAAAAGTGATGTGTTTTGGGAGAATTATGGTGTAAAAAATGTTTATATTCAATAATAATGTATTATATGGGGTATAATAGTGTATATTTTTAATCAATTTTCATCTTTATGTGGTTAAAGTCAAATTAAATGAATTTTCCCAAATATTAATTCAGTGATATTGTATGATAAATATTATTATATTAAATGATTTAAAAATTAGAAAAAAAATCTTTAAAATTGATTATTGGGACGTTAAATAGTATAAAATTTCATCCATTGACAATTTTTGAAACACTTTTCTTCTTTTTAGTAAATTTATAACATGTAAATTCTAAAAAATGGGTTACCTCATTTATGCTTAAAAATTCTTTGCAAAGGTGTTAAAATATATAAGGTTTAAAATGACCAAAAACCAATATAAATTTGATAATATGATTATTTTTTGACCACTGAATATTTTACTTATAATACATGTCCATTTGGATAAATTTTAAATGATAAAGACATTAATTATATTTAAATATTTTATGTAATTATATTATGTGTCCACTACTCACCTAAAAAATGAATACTCATATCCTTATTTATTCATAATGTTTGAAGATTATATATCATTCAACAAATAACCTAATACCTTTATATATTCCTTCCCTTTATACTATAGAATATATTCTTCCCATATGACCATCCTAATAAATCTTAAGGTTAATGTTAAATGAGGTCTCTTGAAGAATAGGTAATTATCTTACCAATATTATTTAAAATTTATTTCTATTCTACCACATATAAATAATTGTAATCCATATAAAAATAATAATTATGTATCATAAATATACTGAGATAATATTATATTTATGGAATAATAATTATCCTCTTCCTTTTCATTTAATGGAAAACAAAACTGTCACTCGTGTGTATGTCCGGACTACCAGCTCCAAATAGCAATTTGATTCATTTTCAATAAAGTAATCATACAGATAGATATAATGATGGATTTAATAAATATATACTATATTTATTATTTAATAATTATTATATAATGCAAAATATATTATCTTCTCATTTCTAATTTTCCTCATTAGAAAATGAAATTTTCATTCATGCATACGTATGGACTACCATCTTCATGAGTAATATGTTTCATTTTTCCTATCTTTACCTTTTATATAGGGTTATAAATCAATATATAATAAATATATATGATTTAATATCATTAATTATATTATATATATCATTAACCCATGAAAAATAATCATGTACCATAACTTTTTAATCAAATCATATATGAGAAATGAAGGAGAAAACACCTGAGATGAAGAAATTAATAGAGAATTGTTAATAGATAGGTGTTGAAATGTTATAAGTGGGTAATATGTGATATTAAAAGTATATATATGGTTATTTCATATAATAATAATAAATCTAAATTTATTATATTGGAAGTTATAGAGCTTATGAATCAATTTAATAATGATGTAAGGGTTTCTCATCTTACTTTTGTTTCTGTGAGACATATGTCATATTCAGCCCTTATTTATTTCATGTTTTGTATACACTAACCATTTGATATGTTATGTAATGAATATATTTATATTCATGTTTTTTAAATTTTATTTTTATGTTATTTATTTTTTGGGGTTTAAAATTCGTAAGTTAGCAAAGCGGTAAGGGTTTTAGGTTACAGTATCACTATTTACTAGGATTGTTTATTCTTAAATTTATGATAATGTAATTATGTTATATAACTCTCATAAATCACCTGTATATTACTCCACTATATTTATTCATATATATTGCATGTTTTACTTTAATTTTACTCTCTCTAAGTACTCAAAAATCCAAAATAATGTTTTTAAGGAAAACTAACATTCTTTCTCTCTTTGGTCGGGAACCTTTTTCCTCCGTGTCCATAATTTTTTTAAAATGCTTTCAAGAATGTTTTTACATTTCAAAAATTATTTATTGCATTCATTTTTAAATTTTTTTAATTTATATAAAAATTTTAAAATGAAACTTCTTGTCATCTTTTATAATGAACCAACTCAGGATATCATCGGACCCAACACCTAACCTGGTCTACAACATGTCCAAAAGGGCGTTCTAGATCCCCAAGGGAAAGAAACTAGTGTCAAGAATGAAAACATTATTCCAAGGGGAAACTTTTATGCCCAAAATACCAAGAACATTACAAATAAATTGAAAAGAATAAAAATGCCAACCAATCATATTTAAATAAATGGTTGATCTAGATAAAAAAATCCAATTGATCCCATGGGAACTAAATAAAAAAACGGAAAACAAAACCATGCTACCACGATCTCCAAGTGACCTCAAGTTCACCACCGTCCTCTACTAACCTACTCCATCAATGAGCACACAAACCAAGGACTTGAATGAGAGTAAGAACCTACAAAACAGTTCAAACCTACTAACATCAAGTGGTACATGTAGAGTGTGAGATAAACAGATTAGTAGGAAACCATCATAGAATCCAAGTGTTTCATTTCCTGTAACAATAAATTAACACTAGTTTTAAATACATTTATAAAAAATAGGGTTATAAAATTTTTATAAATAACACAATTTCCCCCAATTTAAAATCCAATGCACACCGAATATAATTTCCAAAACTAGCTTGCATTTTATAAGTAAAATTCATAACAAGGAATACAGGGGTTGTGCTAAAAAGAAATAGATAAACAGTGTAGGATGGAAACTAGTAAATCATAAAGTAAAAAATAAATAAAAGGAATTACCATGGGATATCCTAAGCATCCCTAAAAGACCCCTAGATGTACTTCATTTTGAATCACCTGTCGGTGTATGGTGAAGCCCCAAAGTTAATGAACAATTGGCTGCTCAATCCTAGCCTCAAAAATGGTCCAACCCTCCAGGCCTATCTACTACTCTAGGCGGGTACCAACCCATCTAATGGAGGATAGTGAGGTACCATCACTTTATCATCTAATATATACAAAAGAACCCATGGTAGTAGTAAACCAGTGTAAGTAGGACACCAACGAACGTGTGATTCATCTTACCTATCGTCACCGCACTTGCCTACCCCAATCACAGACACCAATACACGATAACACATAAAGGTAAATCCCTACTATAGATTTGTACATATATATATATATATATATCCAAACTTTTCACATCATCAAGGTTACAACTATGTCGCTACACCATATACACATTCAAAAAAATTCATAAAACACATTAGGTTTCCAATCGGGTCGCTGCACCATATACACATTCAAACCATTTCATAAAAAACTTTAGGTTTCCAAATGGGAACAAAAATTTTCCATACCATTTTATTTTCAAAATTCAACACAAAAAATCACTTTAGAATACACTTTTCCAAAATGTCCCTTAAGATCTACACTCCCTAAATACAATTACTAAAAACACTTCAAAATCAATTTTCAATAATGTGAAATCCAGTTTTTGTTAAGTATTTTCCAAATTGGCCTTTCCTTTTCCAACCACTTACAAAAACATGTTTCAAGTCCAACAGGGCCAAATGTTAAGTAACACACTCGGAATCATTTATTAAAACCCCAGAATCACCACTTCTCTAATTTTGTAGAAAAAAACCTGGATCCACTTTAGGGAAAGTAGAAAAGGTGGAGAAGTGGAGTTCTTAAAAGAGAATTTGTTCTAGAGTTACATTTTCATTTGATTGAACATACATATGTGCACCTTTTGCACCCATGGGGGTTACATTATCCAATGACACCCTCAAAATTGAATGAAAGGACCCAAAACCATTTTTAAAACCATCACTTGATATCCAAACCCAGCCCATAAATTCGACCTCATTACAAAAGTACACATGAACATTTTAGAAACCAATATAACTTTCCCAAATAGCTTTCAATTCACCCCAAAAATCAATATGCTTCACATAAAATTCTGAATTAGAACCAAATTATTTTTTCACAGCAATTATAAAGGAATAAAACCACAATCATCAAAATAACTATTAAAAACAAATTAACATTTAACCATACGCATTTGGTATAAAAAACATATCTATAACTAATGTTTCACATAGAAAACTATTTTAACAATTAATTTCACTATGAAAACACCACAATAATTTAAGCAGGAGTATTAGGGTGGTGTAAACCATTTTTAAAAATTAATTTAAATAACCCAAGCATCTTATGGAGTGAATAAAAAAGTAAAGTCATAGAAACACCTACCTTAACTACATGCAGATACAACAAAACTCTTAGGAATGGAAGATTATGGCCCTGAGGAAGATCTACATTCCCTGAGTCAAAACAAAAACAAGACAAGATCAAATCCTATCCATCAAGGTTTTTCCAACAAGAAAACCCACAATGAAATCCCATAGAAACCAAGGTGGAAAGAGAAATAGGGGATAAAAGGCAAAAAATCCAATAAACCTTACCTTGGAACCTTCAAGGACCTTCCATGGAGGAAGGAGATCTTGGGAGAGGGGTTTGGGGGAACCCCTTCATGCACCTTGGTCGGATGAGAAAAGTGGAGCCTTAGTTTGGGCTAAAAATGAGAGATAGAGAGAGGTATATTTTAGGGTTAGTATTTTTAATGACCTGGCATGACCACACAGTTGGGCCGCACAATTTCCCAAACTGTGTTGTAACTGTGTGTAACCCTCTACCTGAAGAAAGACCCATGCACGGTTACCTAGGATTTACTACACGACCATGTGCTAGCTGTGCAGAAGGTTTTTCCCATAACAATACCATTTACATGACCGGTCCACACAATTTCTACAGACAATGTAGTACCCACATGACACTTGAAAAAGAACCATGAACTCCAAAAACCAAAAAAAATAATGGGACTCAAACCTGAAGCATGACCAAAAGACCCAAGGAAAAGAGAAGAATAATATAAACAAGAATCAATGGTTGTGGTGTGACAACTCTTTCCTCCACAGACACATTCTACCCCCACAAGGCCACCAACTTGATAATTTACCAAAGTTTTGGGTCCATGACCAGACAAACTAAGGAAAATTGTGAATCCCAGGATGACCTTACTCTCCATATATCACACCTAGCTGATTCAATAGGATACCAAAGCCCTAGATTGAAGGGAGAACACATGGATCTTCTCCCAACCACAATAATTAAACTAGATTAGGTACCTTAAAACCTAATTAATGCCACCAAGACATAAATAAGAACCCAATACGAGGGCACTGAGAAAACTAGAACACCAGGATGAGAGAAATAACAGAACCCATTTTCCACATTAATCAAAAAACTCCCCCAACAAGGCTAGGAACTCTCATCATTAAATTTATCCAACACACCTAGAATGAGAGGAACCAAACCACCACCAAACATTGATTCCCAACACTAGGGAAACCCTCCAAAAAGAAATTTGAACCAAACAATAGACCCGAACACACCTTCAAACATAAATCATCCTAAACACTTACATCTCCAAATGACCACAACTATAACAAAAGGAGAAACCAACCCATGTGAGGGACAAATATCCCCTAAGAAAAACAAACAACTGCGAAAGACACATTCAAACTGTTAGAACTGCTTGGATAACATCAGAAAAAATCCATCATAACCTTATGATGACATGATGAACTTACAATGGAGGAGGAAGATGAATAAGGAAGACTTCAATGTCTATATTCCAAGTCAAAAGATAAATAACCATGAAAAGGTCTCATATACCCCTGACAACCCTGACTCTTTGTGAGCTTCACCGTGAGACTAAAGGCTAGGGAACTGATAGATGAAGCATCTCTTACCTCACAGTCAGGTATGATCACCCCCCCCAATCACCACCACATCTTCAAAAAATGCTTCCAATAAGACTTCTCCGGGTGACCTGAATGGCCACCAAAAGAGAAGGAATTCTTAGGGACGCGAAAATATGGCATCGAATTCTCAAACCCACCACCCAAATGGAAGACCATGAAGAATTCTGAAGAAATAGATACCACAAAAAATGAAGAATACTCCTTATAGATAAGAACCTTCAGCATGTACTCACATAGGGAACCCTTATAAAAAACAAAAGTTTCCAGATTCCCCAAAAAATTGATTTCTCCCAAGGAACCATTTCTTTAAAGTGTTCAATGTAAACTTCTTCAAACTGTTAACCCCACTAAATATCACGCAACTCTATCTCTTTATTCAACTTCACCTACTCAGATATGAACCCTCGGACGAAGGTGGCCTTATATATTTCACATGTCACCAAAACTTCCAATGAAGATGGGAAACCATATTTCAATAGTCTAAAAAAGGACTATCAAAAAATTCCAAAAAATCATGAACCATGATAGCTGCAGGAGCTTCCGAAACCCTGAATACATGATCTACCACTTCATACCATATACCTGCCCTTAACGGACCTCTTACATCCTAAAAGATAAGAAACATCTACTAAAAATGAAGAACTGGGCATGACTCATTTGAACCTTGAGGTAATTTTTTGGGTGGAACATTTCAATCAACAAAAAAAATGAAAACTCAATCCAACATAAAACTAAAGCACGACCAAAAGAAAAACTTCAATCCAAAACAATAATCCTACATACAAAAAATATGACAAAAAACCAATATTCATGTCTTTTTGAAAATTACATTGCCTTTTTGATTTTCAAAACCATCCTATTTCAAACCACTTCCCAAACACAAAACCACCTTTCACAAAACAAAAACCACATTCTAAAGTTAAAAAAAAGTTCCCAAAACATTAAGATTCTAAAACATTTCCCATGGAATCCTACGAACTGTCACATATGTTTCCATCCATTCCACTCATGTCATACACAAAAAAGTTTCCCATATGCACTTTCCATACATACCCTACACACACGTGACATTCTATTGAGAGTACCAAGGGTCGCATCTAATTTTATTCTCAAATCAAAACATGCATCGAATTTTCAAACTGAAATAATTTCTTATAAAATCCATTTTACCAATTTCAAAACCAATTGAAATAATCGAATTTCCTTTGAAAATGACATTATCATTTTAAAGGTAACCTTAAAATTTTCAAACCCCACTAAAGAAATAATTTTTTCATTTCAAAACCATTTCCATTTTCAGAATACACTAACACCAGTTAGAACCAAACAAAACAAAATATAAAAAGAACCACTAGAATGAGGAACTATCAGTTATTCTCAACTCGGCAGCATGGTAGTGATCCATACCCCATGTAAGAATTAAGAAATAAGAAGATCTTAAACCATATACTCGGAAGCCACATTGGTCACTACTACATGTGAAATCACAACATAACAACATCTTTCCTCTGTTATCATCCCTCATTCCAAAACAAACCAAGATAGGATAAGTACTATATTTGGGAACATACCCTAGTAACTCAGGTTTCTTCATGAGTGGTGTTGATCAGGAACCATCCCATGACCTACCACCTGAGCCCTGAAAATCCTACTCTCCATCTACTAGACACCCCAAATAAAAAGGGCCTTCTATGATACCATTTTGTCACGAACCAACCTGGGATGTCATCTGAACCAACACTCGACCCAGTCCATGACATAGTCTGAAGGGTATTCCCAATCCCCATAAGCTAGAAACTAGTGTTGAGAGTCAAAACATGAATCAAATTGGAATAGTTTATTCCCAAAATACATGGATCATTATAAATAAACTAACATCAAGACAAACAAAAACTGATCATAATTAAATAAGTGGATGATCCTGATTGAAAATATTACTGATCAAGTTGGAACTAAATACAAAATTAAAAATAGAACCACGCTACCATGATCTATGTGTGACCTCAAGGTCTCCACCATCCTTTACTAACTTTCTCCATCAATGAGAACACGAACCAAGGACATGAATGATAGAAAGAAAATGCAAAATATCTTAGACCTACCGGCATTGAGTGGTACAATTAGGGTGTGATCTAAATAGCTCATTAGGAAACCACTATAGAATCCATGTGTTTTATTTCATGAAATAATCAATTAAAACTAGTTTAAAATACATTTTTAAAAATAGGGTTCAAACATTTTGCTAAACATAACTGCTTTCACGATATAAAATAAAACACATGCCATATATCATTTCCAAAACCAGTTTCCATTTTATAATTAAAATCCATAACAAGGAATACCAAGGTTGTGCTAAAAAGAAATAGTTATACAGTGCTGGCTGGAATCTAGTACAATAGAAAGTAAACGAGAAACATAAATAATAACCATGGGTGATTCTAAATATCCCTAGAATACCCCTAGACGTGCTTGATTCGGACCCACTTATTGGTGTATGGTGAATCACCTAATTCAATAACCATTTTGATGCACTATATTAGCCTCACCAGGGGCATAACCCTCGTGGCATGTCCACAAATCCAGGAGGGTACCAACCCTTCTAATTTGGGATAGTAATATATCATTAATTGATCATCTAAATAACTCCTAGGTACCCATGGTAGTAGTAAAACTGTGTTACTTGGAGTCCAACGCTTGATTGACTCATCTTACAAGTAATCACTGCACATGTCTACCCCAAACAGGGACACTAATATACGATAACCCATAAAGAAAAACCCTTCCCATATAAGTTCCCATATATATATATATCCAAAATTGTCACATCATCAAAGTGCTAACTGGACTGCTACACCATATACACATTCAAACCATTTCAAAAAATACTTTTGGTTTCCAACCAGACCACTACACCATACACACATTAAAACCATTTCATAAAACAATTTAGGTTGCCAACCGGTCACACAGATTTTCCAAACCAAATTATTTTCCAAATTCAACCCAGAACATCTCTTTTAAATACACAATTACAAAAGGGCCATTAAGCTCTACACCCCCAAAATAAATTTACCAAAAACCCTTCAAAATCAATTTCCAATAATGTGAAATCCCATTTTCGTTAATAATTTTCGAAACGGTCCTTACCATTTTCAACCACTTACCAAAACATGTTTCAAGGCCAACCAAGACAAATGTCAACGAAGAATGTTGAAATCATTTAAAAAACCCTAGAAGCACCACTTCACCAATTTTTTTAGCAAAATATGGAACCATATTAGGGAAAGTTGAAAAGGGATATAAGTGGTGTTCTTGAAGTAAATTTTTTCAAGAGTTCCATTTTCATTTGATTTTAAGTCCATATTTACACATAGTGCACCCATTGATGTTCCATCATCCAATAAAACACTAAAAAAATCTATTAAAGGACCCAAAACCATTTCTAAAAGTATCACATGATTTTCAAAACCTACCCATCAATTCCACCTCATTACAGAAGGGAAAATGAACATTTTAAAAACAAATAGAACCTTCCTAAACAACTTTCAATTCACCCCCACAAAATCTATATTCTTCACATAAATGCCCAAATTAAAACTCAACCATTTTAAAACAATAATTATAAGGTAAAACTAAACACTATCATCTAACATGACTATTAAATACTAAATAACATTTAACTTCAGCTATTTGGTATAAACAAACATATGCATAACAAAATTTTCACTTCGAAAGAAATTTTTAACAATTTATTTCATCCAGAAGACACCAAAATAATTTAAAAAATAATATTAGGGTTGATTGAACCATGTTTAATAATTAATTAAAATCACCCAATCATCATATGGAGTGAATCAAAAAGAAAATTCATTGAAATACCTACCTCAACCACATGAAGATACAACGAAACTCTCAAGAATGAAATATTAGGGCCTCGGGGAAGATTCGTATTCCCTAATTCAAAATAAAAACAAGCCAAGAAGAAACTATATTCCTTATGGTCTATCCAACAATAAAACCCATAAAGAAATATCCTATAAACCAAGGGGAAAATAGAAAGTTATAGAAAAAGTTCAAAATTCCAAGAAACCTAACCATGGAACCTTTAAGGACCTTCCATAGAGGAATGGATGTAAGGTAGAGGGGTTTGGGAGGACCCCCTAGTGTGCCTAGGTTAGACGAGAGAGGAGCTGGAGTTTGGGATAATAATTAAAGAGATATATTTTAGTGTTAGGATTTTTTAATGACCTGGCATGACCGTATGGTTTGGCCGCACGATTTTCCAAACATTGCAGTAACTGTTTAGAACCCTCCACCCAATGAAAGACAAATACATTGTTACCTAGGATCTACTTCACATCTATACTCTATTCATGTGGTAGATTATTTCTCAACCTATAACTACTACATGACTGGGCTACATGGTTTCCACTAATCATGTGGTACCCATGCTTCACTTAGAAAAACAAGCCGAAAACTCCCAAAACCAAAAATTTCAACCGAGAATCAAATCTAAACATTGACCGAAAGACACAAGATGGAGAGAAAAATATGATAAAAAAGCATCCATGATCAGAGTGTGGCATCTTCCAAATTGCATACTTTTTAATGAATGTGTGAACATAATATTTGTTTGAACGTTTACCACTTGAAAAAAAGTTCAACTATCATTGATATTCTTTAAGATCAAGATTATTTTATAATTGTCGATTTTTTATTTCAAAGAAATTATTTTTACTAATATTTAGTAAATATTTAGAATTTAAACAACTGGTTTTAAAATGAAAAGAGTGTTTTTCTCAAAAATGATCTAATTATCATTAAAATATTTCTTCATATATGACATCATCCATTAAGTATACTTATACTTCACTAGGGATATGATTTAGTGAAACCATATTTATTATTTCTATAGATTTTTCATGTATATGATGATTAAATATTGATGAAACTTGTCTTATTTTCAATAGAATGATTTATAGAGAAATGAAAACAATTCTTTATGATCATATAAGATACATAAGAATGGGTTTTGTTTATGTGTTGGGTGTGTGTGTTATATACCTCTAGTGAATTGGGTAATTACTCATGTTTTATGAGCTCAAAGGGTACATTTTTTGGTTTGATAAATCCTAAAATAGGGTACACTAGTTTTTATCCAAATCCCCACAAGGGCACATGGGAGATTATTCCAAACCCAAATAATGTACACAGGTGGTTATCCAAGGCCTGACATATATTGAATGTCTTTGTGGGTATCCTTGTTATAATATTTCTATGATTTTGATTGTTCTTCACTTTGTATTACACTCCTTAAAACATGTTCTTATACTACTGAAATTATATCATGGATATTAATATTTTATTCTTTTATGATTCATGTCTTATGAACAATCAACACTTTATTCCATGATTATGATATATGAATAATTGGGTATTATTTTCAAATGTTAGGCTCATATTTTTATACCCTCATGCTCATGTTATGTTTACATATAAATATTATCTAGTATAGCCCATGTTTACCGTTACTGAATATGTGATCTCACCTTTTATTCTGTTTCTTATCCCAAAGTTATGAAGAAAAGTTTTATGTGGGGTACGTCTAAGAAGTGTACTATTTTAGAAGAACTTTTTTAGAGATGTTCATGAAATAATATGATTATATATCTAGTGTTTAAAAATATTGAAATATTATTTTTATTAGGAATTTATTATTATGAAATTTATTTAATATTCATCTAAATTGATGTAATATTTATGTATGTAGTGTTTGGGTCACCTCAGTGATCATTTGGACCATCATTTCCTTCAATAGCACTATATCCTTCTATTTCTCATGAAATTTTTTCAAAATTAACTCATCATTATATTTAATTTATTCCACTTTGTTATTTATAATCATATTATATTGATGATTGTTCTCATTGTTTGAGTATATTTCATCTACCCATACTTTATTGTGGACCTCGGGTTTTTTTCCATGCTATAGAAATTGGATTCAATACAGTATTGGAACCTATGGGAAGAGAAAGTGGTCAATATCAAATTCTTGGGTTACAATTGAGTATTTTTTGTCACAGTATTTTTCTCATTAACTCTATTTAACTAATAATATATATTAATGTCCATTATTTTCAAATAGATCATTAAATTATTCTTATCCCATTTTTAGAGAAAAGAAAGAATGAAATAAATGGGAAATAGTTTCAAATAAAAAAAAAGATAAATTATATACAATTATGATGTGAATATAATTAAATAATTAACTCTCCCAAATTACAGTTCCAAAATAATGAAGACTTATCAAGTGGTCATTTTCAAACAATTTAAAATAAAATAGGAAGGATCTTAGTGGATGACATTGTGTTGTCTCTAAAAGGGAGTAGACTCAATAATTATTACTTCATGAGTGTTTTCACTTATTGTTTATTTTAGAACTTTTAATAATAAAAATATACCATGAGAGATTTTGATAATAGAAATAAAACAAAGAAAGAAAATGAACACAAAAGTCAGTGGGAAAGGTGTTAAACCTAATGTTCAGCCAATGGGTCCTCCCCCATCCTCTTCCTACTTTTATATATCATTAATTAACTAACATAATACCATTCATTAGTCAACATCTACTAATAATATCATAATACTTAATACATCTTGAATACCTCCTTATAACAATAAATCTAACCTCATATAAAGTGATAAGATAATGATGACCCGCAATCATCATTTTGTCGCCTAAAAATCCAAATATATGTTATGTTATTCATCATTAAACTCTCCAAATCCCACCATACATTTTTAAATAAAAATTAAGGTATGTAGGGAAGATTTTGTGGGGGGAAGACATGAGGTTAAGAGTGTTAATAGTAAGTACAAATCCACCTAACCTATACTAAAACCCTTGGTATCTCACCATTAATAAAAAATAAATCAAAATAAGTGATATGTAAGAACTTGGGAGAACCATTTCCTCCCATGGGGATAGACACTCAGGTTAGCCACCCATTTCTATAGGAATGGAGATATTCTATGGGAAAATAACAGAAAACATAATATATTCACAATAATAAAAAATTAAAATGTAACAAAATATATAAAAAGTGGTCTTAAAATAATCTAAATAGATGAGAACCAAATAGTGACCCCCTCCCCCCCCCAATACATAATTGGGGCCCCTCTTATAATGTTTCTATGTTCCTCAAATATAATACATTTATCCAAATGTGTTCCACATGATGGGTGTAGTTCATTGTTACATATATGTGGGTATCATCAAGAATGATATCTCATCTTCATGAGTGTTCTCCAATCATCAGATGATCAATAGTTTTCACTTTTAGGAATGGGATAACTGACCAACGTAGTTTGCGAATTGCATAATTTGGAACAACATGATAATGGATTATGAATTATAGTGACATAAACCATACATAGATACCTTATATACTATCTTTATTATCAGTGGTGTCAAATTAATCTCACTGGTGTTTTATTTTCATGCATGTATTGAATTTTCATGGAGGTGTTTGTGGGACTTATATCCTTTACATGGGTCATATTGGAACATTTTATGTCTATACTATATGAAAAAAATTTATTTTCCACACAACATTTAAGTTTGAACTTATATCTTTCACAGACAACTCAAAACATTTGTTCCCTCAAATAATATTCCTCAATTGTGGATACCATGGAACATTTCACATTCACAATAATCATCTGTATATATCAAAACATTTTTTATTCATTATCTTCCTTAAAACATTTAACTTGTGACTACATAACATTTTCGATATAGAATAGTTACCCCTCATGTTGTCTATCCTTAAAATATCCTTTAACATAAAATGGTCCAAATTAATTATATAAAAATTTATGATTTATTCAAAATAATCCCAAAATGAAGAAATAAATTATTTCATATATTTAGGTCATTTCACAATTACATCCAAATTATTCTAAAATATTGAAAAAATATGAATCATATTTAAAATAAAATTTCTGGATATTAACAATGAATTTCAATATAAATTTATGAAAATGATATATTTAATCAATAATTACCCTAGGGATCTAGGTATATAAGGTGGGGAGTTTCTTTGGAGTATTTTAGTAAGATATTGTTCATTGATGGTTCCACTTTGTGGGAACTATTGGAGGGTGAGTGAGGTAATGATAGTATATTTATATTTATATTTTCAGATAATTACATGGTTATCATGATATGGGTATTGAATTAAATCCATTGATTTCTTGGTGATAGTGGGAAAGTCTCCTCCCTTAAGGGAGGTGGAGGTGTTTTATTAGATATGGGTTATTCGTCTTAGTAAAGAGCATGCTTTGTTTTGGGTATTTATCTTAAGAGATTGTAACCACTATATAATTCACTAATAATGGTTAATATTGAAGGATAGACTTGTTTAGGACTCTTAAGACTAGATTTTTGTATTAACTTTAAGATTTATATTCACCTCAAAGGTGAGGAGAACAAGGTGGTCTTAATAGGCAAGGATTTTAGTTAGGATCTAGGAAACTGAGTAAGATTGTTTCCCTTGTATGACATGGGGGTAGATGATATGTTTATCTTAGCATGGATTATGTATAAAATAATTTTATGGTAGGGTTATTATAAACATTTTACTGAGTGTATGTTTTATTTTTTGGTTAAAGGAGTTTCTGTCAGGGATAGATATAGTTTGCAGTAGTGACTTGGGATATGGGGTGAACTGGATATGTGTAATTCTAGCAGAGAGATTAATCTTGGATTGAATTTTCCTGATGCAGGTTTAAGTGTATTCGTGACTATTTTAATAAAACATAAAATTATGGAGAAATGGATATGTTTTATAAATCCCATTATATAGTGGTTAAATTAAAGTTAATATATATAACATAAAATCCTTAACTCTCTTGAAGAATTTTCTATATTATTCCTTTCCGAATATTCAGAGTTCCAGGTGTAACAAAGTGTTGTGATCCACTACATAGATTCCCATTCCCATTAGACTAGTTATGTTATGCCTTCCCAAGATATTGAGGTTTGCATATAATGGATGGATATGTAATGATATATCATAAAAATTAAATGGAACACCATCAAGACTTCTTCCAAATAAACTAACTTTATTCACCAGCATTGACTAAAGAAAGTGGGATCATGTCTTTTGGTTCCTTATTTGTAACATAGGGATGAATATAATTTCCTACATTTTGTGTGTTACTAATTCATTTACATTTTTGTATATTAACTAGGAATATTTAATCATATATCAAAGAACAAATTAGTGGTTTCTTATTTACTTTTTTTCACACAACAAACACATGTAACAAGTTGGATGTGTTGATGTTAGAAAAAAGTCATATATAAGTATTTTGGGTTATATTTGTTAATATAGTAGGTAAATAATCTTCTTAAAGTTTTGATCCATATTGAAAATTTGGAATCATTAAGTTTAGAGTCATTTGAAAAAATCTTAAGATGTTTTTTTGTAGAACACAGATCACACAGCAATACTTATGCCACATCGTATGGGGTTACATGTAAAAATAAGTGGTTTGTTGATGAATAATAGTTTACGTCATGAGGTAATAGGCCATGTCATAAATATTATACATAATATTAAAATTATGGTTCATGGGTTGACATTGTGTCATGATAGGGACCATGTGGAATTTTGGTTCTACACTCACTAAAGCTAGATGTGAGGTCATACTGAGAAGGGTTCCTCTACACTATGAAGATGAGGTCAAGAAATTTAAGTTCTCTACTAGAAGATAGGAATTTTATATTGGATAAGTTATTATACCATAAAATGATAGTTAAAAAATCCTAGTTTTTTTTAATTTCATGAATATAGGATTTTGAGACATGAATTTTGATGGATAAGGGCGTTATATCACAAAATATTTTGATACAGCATAATGAATCCTAATTTGGAAAAAAGATCACATTTTAGTTTTTAGGTGTAGAAAAGTAATACACAATGATTAAGTAGATAATGATGTAATATGTTTAAGTCAATGTGATTTTTCTAAATTTAAATATCATATTTTTTAGTTTTTAGTTGTAGAAAAGTAATACACAATGATTCAGTAGATCATTATGTAATATGGTTAAGTCAATGTGATTTTCCTAAATTTAAATATTATATTTTTTATGCCTTTGGTGAGACTTAAATTGAGGAAAGTTGACTCAGATTTTAAGATCCATTTTGGATTAATTTTCCATTCATAGTCAAGGAGATTTGATGATTTAAAATAGGGTGAACTAGTAGATTCCCTAAAATATTAAGAGATATATTTCTTAATAAAATTAAAAATAATCATAGAATATAGATGAGTTTTAATTCTAGATTTTTATTATAATGAAAATTATTGAAGAAAGAGATATCCAAAATTATATCTTCTTAGAGGTTTCCAGAGTTTCATTACATGGATGAAGGAGGTATGGTTTTATAAACCATCATTAGTGTAATATAATTTCATCATTCATAGAATATCAAAGGAAAATTTGTAGGAGTAGTGAGTTCTTTCTAAGTGATGAGAGTAGTGAGTTATCTACATTTTGAGGGTTATAATCTGAGAGGCTCAATGTTGTCACTCTAAAATAATTACAAAAAAATTAGTGTAGTTAGTTAATTTTTTACACCACTATATCACATTTAAATTCTCCCTAGTCATAGCACAGTGTGTTTGAACCAATAAAAAACTATTTGTGCCCCTTTTTACTTTCATTATAGCTTCCATATTCATCATGATAGAGATAGTCATTTTTTTATCTTATGAACAAATTATTGGAAGGATCTTTTTGAATAATTATACTATTATTCACACCATCCCCCAATAAAAGTATCTCCCTTTTTTGGGACCAATAACAAACCATATTTCTAATATGTTAGTCAAATCACTGGTTCTATATGTAATCAAGATAGAGTAGCTTTATGGTTTTGGATATGGAACTTTGTAAGGGCTTTGAATTTTTTATTTTTTACTCTTATATTGTTTTTTCCCTTTTAATTTTGAATTCTATATATGATAAACCTTGTAGATGATCTTTATTTTAAATTTTTGATGTACCTATTATAGAATTATGTTATTTTATTATATCATATAGTGTGTGCACTAATTATGTTGTGGTTATCTATATGGTGTAATTATATATATGTATTATAATATTCTCTTATAGATGATTTTTTATTATTTATCTATTTTTACTTATTTTGATATTGATGGTATATTCCTTATAATAGTGACCATAACCAATTACTTATAATTGACAGCCTTTGGAATATGGGGGTGTGCACCAGAGGCCTTGCATTGAAGCTGATTCGTCCAATATTCTAGTAAAGTGTTTTTTGGTGTTTCAAGTGAACCATGGACTCAATAATGAGTTGATCATGAATTTTGTGGTCAAAATAGTGAGATAGTGGTTTATTAGTACATTAGTACATTATCTATTTCTTCTACTTTGGTGTATCACTTTCTGGGTTGAACAAGTAAATTCTCATTTCAGTATTCTTTAAATTCATTATTTGGATGTTGTGAATGGTGTTCTGGGATTGAAATTTTTGTTTTTTATTTATAACATGAGAACATAATACATTGTAAAAATAAATTTTATCACTCTAATTCAAACCCCCACTTAAATTGATTTTTGTACCTATAGTTAAAATGGTTTTAAACTTTGTAATATTTTTCCTCTTAATTAAGAACTACCCTAGGTTTTATGGTACATAGTTTGATAGAAAGAAATGTTAATATGGCCTTATTCAATTTATACTATGTTAATATGGGTAGATTGTGTATTTTATGATTAAGAATATTGGGGACTTGTGTGCAATGAAATGGTAAAAGTTTTAAATTTTTAATTTTAAGGGTTTTATTTACAATAATGTAACGACCTAAATATTTTTGAGGTAGTTATTTTGGAAAATAATATCATTTTTTTGATTGGTGGATGTCTCGGGTGTTTTGATAGATGTTGGAGTAGTGGTCAGCTAACCAGGCTGTAGAAAAAATATAGTAGAATGTCATTCATGGTGTGATATGGTTTTCATGTGATGAATGTATTTTTTGGGGTTTCATTATAGATATTAATGAGGGTGGGATGATAGAGGATCCAGCTGCCATTAATTTTTCCTGGTGCAAACCAGGTTCACATCATGAATAATGTTTAGTTGAGAAAGGTCCCCTCTTCATAGGGATATTTAGGCCATGAATGCACCTAGTAAAAATGGTTTCATGGAATGAAACCTATTGTTCAAATTATTAATGGTTATTTTGTGGATCATTCTTGAGCCTGTGAACTTCCATGTATTCTGGGTTGGGGGTTACATGATTTTGGAAAATTGAGAATCCGAAAAATTCCATTTTCAGTCATTAATCCCCTCCCATTCCCCTTGTTCATTCCTCTTTATCTAGGAATTATTTTTGGTGTGTTATAATCGATATTCTTTGTGAATTTATCGACTTTCCCACTTTCATTTTGATTTCTCATTTTTTTTATCGCTAGTTTGGTGAAAGCTGTGTTTGGTTTTGTTGTGGATTCCATAGAAGTGTGGTGGAATCAACCAATGATTATGGGGATTTTGTGAATGGTGGATTTCATCAGAGTTAATTCACTGCCTTAACTAATTTAGTGTTTTTATGAAGTTACAAAAAAAATTAATGGCTTTTCAGGTGTTGGTGATAATATATTTTTCACAGGATTGTGTTAAGGATGTAACATAAACCTTCCATGGGTGGTTGGTTGAGGGTTCGATTTGACGATGATGCCTAGTGATTGGGTAGGTGATTATTACTATTTAAATTATTTCAAATAATTAATAATTGTGAGTCTAAATTAATTAGTTTGGATTCTTAGCATGATGAGGAATATTGGGTTGTGGTATAATCTTGGATAATGATCAGAAAGGCCTGACTGAGGTAATGCAGAGCATGGATTTATTGGTACCTCCTTGAAGGATGCAGGGGGTCCCTTTAATATAAATACATGGGATTTTTTGTGCCTGAATATCTAGTAGATACATGTTTATTTGTTTCAATTAGAATTGATATGGATCAGCATTGAGTGAGAGAAAGTTATGGGATGACATTGGCTATCCTATGCTCAGGTAAAATGAATAGTAAAACTTGGGTGAATTGGGATCACTTAATGAATTTTCTACCATAGGGATTGGGATTTTATTGTGATAATGAAATACATCTAAATGGTATTATGATGTGATACAAATTTTGGGAATATTTTAGGTGGTTCCCTATGGATATTTAGACTACTATTAGAGGAGTAGACCTATGAATGACCAATGATATAGTTGTTCCTCTCATGTGTGATGATGAGTAACCTCCTGAGGTTGTAGTGGACCTTAATGAGTGTGGTGAGTATGAATAACCCTTTGAGGTTGGATTTATGGGATAGAGACTTGGTTACTCTTGTGATGGTATGCAATATCTCCCTAATGTGATATGAGATGGGTCCTAGTTGAGGGGTTTGGGAATTATTTGGTGCATGCAATCAGGATTCCAAGTGGTATTAGAACATGTTGACTTGGGATTGTCCATAGGTATCTGAACTAGGGCAGAAGAGGTTAGACCCTTTATACTAAGTCTAGGGTTGATATGAGACTATAGGTTGTGGTCCCACAATGGGGTATTGATATGAGTTAGTATTGACATATAGAGATCATGACCGGTCTAGGGACCCTAGTGGACACCCTGGAGTGACTAATTATATGTGATCAGAATGGAAGACTACGACTAGTGTTACGAACACGCTATTATTACTAGGATGAGATAGCGATTTGTTTGATGGGATTTGACCCTATGAGAATTTCATGTTCTTTTTATATATTATTTATTTTGATGTGGGTGTCGAATATTAATTATTTTACCCTCTATTAATGAGATAGCATGGCTGGTACTATCATGGTGAGATTGAGTCCATAATACATGTGTGAATTTTGGGCCAACCATTAGAGATATATTGTGGATTAGGACTAGGTTGGGCTTGTAACGCCCCGACCCCAGCTACCCAGAGTCGGTGCATTAATTACATAACATTGGCATGATCACAAGAAAGATCAAATCTCGAAAGACCGATTGGTTTAGTAGCCTTGGAAACACTAGATATATTCCTAAGTTTTACATTACATCATAAAATGAAAAACTAATACAACAACATAATGTTTCCACAATCCATACTATTAACCCCTCATAAAATCCCTGCAGGTCATTCATAACTTACTTCTTCACATCCTGGGAAAAATAAAACATAAAAAAAAGGGGTGAGCTCAAATGCCCAGTAAGGATAACAATAAAGTGGAAACTTTCATAAATAAGAATAAACATTTAAGGAAATGTATAACTAAAACAAAAGCCTTTTAAATACGAACTTTCAACATGGTATGGCATAAATAAAATGAAATAATGCCATTTACTTATTCACATGGATATTCTACTAAATGAATAATCACATGAAAAAATCAATAACCACTTTCATAATGTTGGAATGCATAATGCCAGACTATCATAACCACATAGCCAAGGCCTCGTGCCAAGACTACAAATAAGATTTTGTCAAGGCCTTGTGCCAAGACACTAGTTTGTCTCATGAGACCTACCGATGCATCGAGGAGCTATAGCGGGCTCCACCCGTCACTTATTAAGTCCAATGCATTCCCATATGAAAAGGTTTAAACATAACATAAACATTCGTATTAAAACTAGCATACGAAATGTCAATACTTTCACAATAAACTATGAATGGTATAAAAATAGCACATCCACAGTCAAACATATCACAAAACCTTCAATACAATATAGAAGTTTTGTATCATAATAAATCAACTTCAAATAATCTTAAAATCCATCAAAGGATGTTGACATAGATGAAATCAAAATTCTTTTTAAAGAAATATCTCCTTTTATTTTGAAATCATTTAAGATCCATATAAAATAAAACATTTTCTTTGAAAATATTCTTATAAGCTTGTAAGGAAAGCTTTGAAGATTTTATAACGGCGTAAAATAACCGCACCCGCCGTATAAGTTAAAAAAACATTCTTACCTCAATTCTGTCGAAAAGGTTAAAAAGGACCTTGTTTTGAAAACGACGGAAAGATTCCTTTATAAACCTCTTATAAAAAGTCAAAAAAGGGTATAAATGACTTTAACCCATATTATTGTAAATAGTAAAAATGTTTTGAAATACATTTTTAAGAAACATGGATGTGGACGATAAAGAGATCCCAGTAGATTATTACATATAAACAACCTCGGATAATGAAGAGATTGTGAAATAACCCTTACCTTGTACTTTTCCTTGGTTGGGGTAGGTTAACCTCCTGTATAATGGTGAAATAATTGTTATTAAATTATACAAGAATCATATACATTAATATGATATCATATATGATCTTTTAATATTGATTTGATAATAATATCTTAGTATTATCGTTGTTTCGGGTGTTAACTTACTTGTTTTCTTTCATATGTTTTGTTACGTAAGACATGTTTTTAAAGGATAGGTTGTATATTATTCATATCCAGAATGATATCAAGTCCTTAAACATCATTTTTAAATCATAAAATGATAATTATACTTTAATGGTTACGATGGAGAATGAATCTCATCGCGTTCGTGGAGACGGTAGTCCGTACGTACGCACGAGCGACAATATCATTCTTTTGATATTAAAATAATATATAAATGGATGGTATATCATATATACAGAATCATTAATATGTTATATTTATTATTTACATGAGTTACACATCATTATTATACCCATCCAAATAATATTATATTGAATAACAATTACACCACGACGTGGAGACGGTAAGCCGTACGTACGCACGTATGGTGACATGTTATTCAAATGGTGGATAGAATACTGAATATGGTTGTACCATACTTATAATAACATCACAGTATATGTGAGATACTGGAGTTATTATTTTAGAAAGGTAAGAACAAAGGAAGAAGAAGTGGAAGAAGAAATGAACGTAGAAAAGGGTGGTGAAATCATTACCTCTTCTTCGGGTTCTTCCTTTTGATTTGATCAAAAGGGCTCCTTAGGTTGGCTTTATGATCAAACTAAGGCCTCTAGGTTGTAGTGAGGGATGTTGGGAGAGTATTTGGGCAGAGTTTGGCCGAACCAAAAGGCTTTGAAGGTGTGAAGAAATGAGAAGGAGGAGTGCCCTTTTTATAAGAGGGGTGAGGGGCACCTTTGGAAAAGCTAGAAATATTAATTTATAATAAATTCATATTCGGTTTCTAATGGCTCCAAAGCTTATTATTCAAAGTTTAAGGTGGGGATAGGTCGAAAACCACTCAACCAATAGAATTTAGACAGGTTTGGGTACTTATATTAACCTTATCTTTAAGTATTAACTCTAAGTTAATTAGTTTCACTTTTACAATGTCTCTTTGTATTTTTATATAATATGGTTAATAAACTTACTATATACATCCAAGAGACCCCCAAGTGGTCCATTAATGATTAACCTATCATAATATAAGTCTCTTGGCCGAACCTTAGATTTTTAGGAATTTAATATCAATTAATAATATAATATTTGTTTTAAGAACTCTTTTATGTCAATTTTGACACTATTCAATAGTTGATTTTTGTGAAACTCATAACAGATTTATTACTACGAAAAAAGTCCATTAAATCAATCCTAATATATCATATTATCATATAAAATTAGTTTAATTCATTAAAAGTTTCATATTATAATTATTTTGGTATTTATAATATCAATTATTTTAATTTTTCACTATTATAGTAATTACTGCATCATCATTGTGTCATAAATAAAATAAATTATTCAATGTCTAAAAATTATAATTAAAATATCATTATGTAGGAAATCGTTTTAGCTTTCTAATGAATATTTATAATCTAAAATCCAACATATATAACCCTATGTAAAAATTGTTGTTCTAAAAGATATATGCTTGTGTCATTTTTGTATTCATTTTAACTAAATTAAAATAAAGTGTCATTATCACTTACAAGTGGATCCATGGGGTCCCAAAATAGACCCAAAGATGCCCATGGTCGACCATGTATCAACCAATAGGGTTAAGACACGTTTTAGGGTAATTTAGTATTATTATAATATTATTTTTTAACCCTTATTTACCGGATTTACCCTTAACCATGGTAAATAAAATATTTACCGCAGTAATTATTCAAAATGTCTAAAAATAAAAGTTACCCATTTACACAATTTGAAAATCCTGATTACAAATATGGAATCCATTTTCCTAAATTCAAAACACAGAAGTGGCAGAAATTAATTTAAAATTAATTCCCGCTGTCAAAACAAAAAGCGTGTTTTTAAGAGATAATAACTATCAAAAGATTGACACTTGTTTATGTTCGGTTTAATTGTAAAATTATGTCCAATGACCAACATTATATTAAAATGTAAAAATATATTCTAAATATACTTTAAAACCACTAAAATTCATAATTTATCACTATTAATTATTTTTATTAAAAAAGTTGTTTTTAATTAAAATTTAGTAATTTTCACTATTCATCAAAATATGAAAGTTATCCGAAAAGTACCAAAATTTCACCTTAGGCTAAATTCGATATTCCGAGTCCAAAAATGAAGTCCATTTTCAAATATAAAATATATATAATTTCAAAAATTAGGTATTACTACTCACAACGGCTAGTTTAATTAGTTATGGTGTGTGTTAGAACTCGAGGTTGCGTACAACACACGCTATCGCATTATTCAAAAGGAAACGTACCGTAGAAGCTTGGGGTGTTATATTCTCCCCTCCTTCAAATAATTGCGTCCTCGCAATTTCTAGGGTATTACTGCATAAAAAGACTCGGGTGGTTCTTCATCATAAGTTCCTCGGGTTCCCACGTTGCCTCTTCCATCTTATGATTCCTCCACAAAACTTTTACCAGACGCGTCGTCCGGTTTCTCAGCACTTGTTCTCTCGTATCAAGAATCTTGATGGGCTCTTCGCAATAAGACAGATCGGGTTCCAGTTCTAAATCTTCATAGGTGAGTACATGCGTTGGGTCAGGCATGTATTTCCTCAACAGAGATACGTGGAACACATCGTGAACTTTGGAGAGACTTGGCGGCATTGCCAATCGGTAAGCTACAGCCCCAATTCGTTCTAGAATTTCGAAAGGTCCGATGTACCTGGGACTCAATTTACCTTTCTTACCAAAACGTATGACTCCCTTCCACGGAGATACCTTCAGGAAAACATGATCACCGACTTGAAATTCCAAATCCTTCCTTCGATTATCGGCATAGCTCTTCTGCCTACTTTGAGCTGCTTTAATGTGATTTTGGATTACCTTCACCTTTTCCACCGTTTCCTCCACTAGTTCTGGGCCTACAAGTTTTCTTTCACCAACGTCATCCCAACAGGTTGGTGTACGACATCTCTTTCCGTATAACGCTTCATATGGTGCCATCTGAATACTCGAATGGAAGCTATTGTTTTAGGAAAATTCTACTAGTGGTAAATATTGATCCCACATACCCTGAAAATCAAGTGAGCAAGATCTCAACATGTCTTCTAAGGTCTGAATAGTCCGTTCTGATTGTCCGTCTGCCTGAGGGTGGTAAGCAGTGCTCAAATGAAGTTCAGTATCCAGGGATTTCTGAAGACTTTTCCAAAATCTTGAAGTAAAACGGGGATCACGATCAGAAACAATCGATAGGGGTACTCCATGAAGTCTCACAACTTCATTAATGTATAGTCTTGCTAGACGTTCCAGGGGTAGATCTTCTCTTATAGCAAGAAAATGTGCTGACTTGGTAAGACGATCAACAATAACCCATATTGCATCGTTCCTTCTAGGAGTCTTTGGTAGCCCCATGAAAAAGTCCATTGTAATATTGTCCCATTTCCACTCCGGTATGGGAAGAGGTTGCATGACTCCTCCAGGCTGTTGCCTTCCAGCTTTCACTTGTTGACAAACCATACATCTGGACACAAAATCAGCAATCTCCCTCTTCATGTTGTCCCACCAAAAATGTTCCTTCAAATCTCTATACATTTTGGTGCTCCCAGGGTGTATAGAGAAATTGGAACTATGAGCATCATCCAGCAATTCCCTTTTTAGATCAGGTATATTGGGAACACAAAGTCTCTTCCCGAATTTCAAAATTCCACCTTCATACGCAAAGTCTCTCAATCTCCCATCATTCACAGCTTTAATCTTCTTTTGGAATTCTTCATCATCAGTCTGAGAACTCTTAATCCTTTCTAGTAAAGATGGTTTGTCAACCATTTGAAAAAGCATTGATGTTTCACCTTCCCTGGTTATTCCCATGTCCATCTTTACTAGCTCCATGAAAATTGGATCCCTTTCAATTCTCATATTGTTCAAAACTCCATGGTCTTTTCTACTCAAAGCATCTGCCACCCTGTTTGCCTTCCCTGGGTGGTAGTGTATCGTACAATCATAATCCTTGAGTAATTCAAGCCATCTCCTTTGCCTCATGTTGAGTTCTTTTTGTGAGAAAATATACTTCAAACTCTTGTGATCAGTATAAATCTCACATTTTTCACCATAGAGGTAGTGCCTCCATATTTTCAAAGCAAAGATCACTGCTGCTAACTCGAGATCATGAGTAGGATAGTTTTGTTCAAGAATTTTCAACTGTCGTGATGCATAGGCAATAACTCTATCATTCTGCATAAGGACACAGCCAAGTCCTTTCTTTGATGCATCACTATAAATAACGAACCCATCAATCCCTGATGGTAGAGTCAATATAGGAGCATTGACTAATCTTCTCTTCAGTTCTTCGAAACATTCTTCACACTCTTTTGTCCAAACAAATTTAACCCCTTTACGTGTGAGCTTCGTTAATGGGTTAGCCAATCGGGCAAAATTCTGGACGAAACGTCGATAATAACCTGCCAAACCAATAAAACTACGTACCTCAGTTATACTCGTAGGTGCTGGCCATTCTTGGATTGCCTTGGTCTTAGAAGGATCAAAAGAGATTCCATCTTTAGAGACAATATGGCCAAGAAAAGAAATCTCCTGAAGCCAGAATTCACACTTGCTAAACTTTCCATATAATTCATGCCTCCTCAGAGTCTTCAAGATAATGCGCAAGTGATTTTCATGATCTTCGTAGGTTTTGGAGTATACCAAGATATCATCAATAAATACCACCACAAATTCATCGAGATACTCCTTGAAAACTCTATTCATCAGATCCATGAATACAGAGGGTGCATTAGTCAATCCAAACGGCATTACAGTAAACTCGTAATGCCCGTACCTGGTTCGAAATGCTGTTTTCGGAATGTCTTCCTTCTTCACACACAACTGATGGTATCCAGATCGAAGGTCAATCTTTGAAAAGTATTGAGCTCCATGCAGTTGGTCAAATAAATCATCAATACGAGGTAGGGGATACTTGTTCTTTATCGTTATAGCATTGATCTCCCTGTAATCGATACATAACCTCATAGATCCATCTTTCTTTTTAACAAAAAGAACAGGGGCTCCCCATGGAGAAACACTAGGGCGAATAAATCCCTTATTACTCAATTCCTCTAGTTGTTTCTTTAGTTCGACTAGCTCTACAGTGGCCATTCTATAAGGGGTCTTCGATATAGGCCTTGATCCAGGAATCAAATCAATAGAAAACTCAACTTCTCGTTCTGGAGGATGTCCAGGTAAATCTTCCGGAAATACATCTACAAATTATTTCACAATAGGTACATCCTCTATTTGAACATTCCTTTCCTCACCGACAGTTATTTCATTCTCTTCCTCCCCGATAATTGAATTAAGTTGAGCTACAGGGGGTGGATCTAAATAAGAATTAGGTGGTGACGATTCTGCTCTAAAAATAAGGTGCTCCTTATCATTATCATCAAGAATCGTAACCTCTTTCTTCTTACAATAAATCTTCGCATCATAGTCCGAAAGCCAGTCCATACCGAGGATTATATCAAACTCAATCATAGGTATGATGATGAAATCAGCAGATAAAGAAAATTTATGTGCTCTAATGGGGACTGATTCACAAAACATTGTTGCAACGATACTTCCCTTAGGAGTTTTAACTGACAACTCCCTTATTAAATCAAATTGGAAATATCTAATTTTCTTAGCAAACTGGGAAGATATGAAACAATGCGATGATCTAGAATCAAATAATGCATTTGCTAAACTTGAGGAAACCATTAAATTACCTGCCACCACGTCTTTCAGAGCTTCTACCTCAGCAGTAGTTATAGCATAAGCCTGGCCTTGATCCCTTGGCCTTTTCTGAGGTAAGTTCTCCTGACGCTTAGGACATGCATTTGCATAATGCCCCATCTCCCTGCAATTGTAGCACTGAACGTTGGTAGCTTCCTTCTTCCCCTTGCAATCATGAGCTTGGTGGCCTTTTTCACCACACTTGTAACAGACTCCCATTCCCTTCAAGCAAGTACCAGGATGTTTCTTCCCGCATTTACCACAAGATGGATATTCAACCATTCCCTTCTTCCCCTTATTTCCATTCCCAGATTGATCAGCAGGTCTCTTCTTCTCTTTCTTTGCTTTAAAGTCATAAGACTTTGAGAATTCCTTTTCGGTCTTGATAGCACATGAGACAATGTCTTCGTACGATGAAAAGGATTGTGAGACTAACGCTCGACGGAGAAATGGTTTTAAACCATCAAAGAAACGATCAATCTTACTTCTTGGGTTACGAATATAATCACCAGTGTACCTCGCTAACCTTGTAAAGTTAGCCTCATACTTTGTGACATTCTCGTCCTCCTTTTGTCTCAGACTCAGAAATTGCCTTTCCATATCTGCTCGATGGTCGCGAGGGAAGTATTTTTCTAAAAACAGATCTTTGAACTCCATCCATTCCATGTTTGATACTTCATCATCTTCCTTCATGTTTTGAATCAATGACCACCATTGATCAGCATCTCCAGTGAGGCGGTAAACTGCCATGGTAACTTTTTCCCTTTCACTACACCCCAAAGCCTGAAATATTTTCTCTAGGGAAAATATCCATTGCTCAGCTACTAAGGGATTTGTACTCCCATTGAACGTTGGTGGTTGTTGTCTCATGAATCGATCTAACATTGATCCTCCACGCTGCGGATCAGGGTGCTCTATACGGGTAAGGTTATTATTCATAACCTGAGTAAGTTGTCCCAGTACGGTGATTAGCTGATCAGCACCAGTTGCATCACCAGCCCCACTATAATTATCTTGAGCAGGAGGGCAATCCCTACATGGAGTGCGTGCATTGATACGGTTTCCATTTCTTCCACTAGGCGCCATTTCTAAAAAATGGCATAAACTAGATCAGTTTATGCATCAAAATACATAATCCCATACTTATAAAACACTAAACATAAATTGAACTATCTATGGATATAATCCATAATCATAAATATGTTTTCTTTGAGGAAGTATATACTCATAAACCCTTCATAATGATTTGTAAAGAAAGTGAGAGTTATCCTAAGCATATCCCCCGGGAGTGTCGTAACCAAGAGTGCAGCAAGGCCCGTTGTCGTGCACCAGTTCCCGTTCGAGTCTAGCTCAAAGCGGTGTTTTCGGGTTTTACCCCTAGGTACATCTGTGCCAGAGCCGCCTCTACCTGCTCGTATCCAGACAGGGATGTATTGCTCGGAAAACTCACAAAGTCTCTACAATACCAAAATTCTAGGAAGTTCTTCTATACTAATCCTAAAAGTTCATCTTAGGTCTATGTGCTCTAATCAGAGTTTATCTAAATCTAGCTTCCAAGGTTTGTACTAAACTTCCTCTGATACCAACTGTAACGCCCCGACCCCAGCTACCCAGAGTCGGTGCATTAATTACATAACATTGGCATGATCACAAGAAAGATCAAATCTCGAAAGACCGATTGGTTTAGTAGCCTTGGAAACACTAGATATATTCCTAAGTTTTACATTACATCATAAAATGAAAAACTAATACAACAACATAATGTTTCCACAATACACACTATTAACCCCTCATAAAATCCCTGCAGGTCATTCATAACTTACTTCTTCACATCCTGGGAAAAATAAAACATAAAAAAAAGGGGTGAGCTCAAATGCCCAGTAAGGATAACAATAAAGTGGAAACTTTCATAAATAAGAATAAACATTTAAGGCAATGTATAACTAAAACAAAAGCCTTTTAAATACGAACTTTCAACATGGTATGGCATAAATAAAATGAAATAATGCCATTTACTTATTCACATGGATATTCTACTAAATGAATAATCACATGCAAAAATCAATAACCACTTTCATAATGTTGGAATGCATAATGCCAGACTATCATAACCACATAGCCAAGGCCTCGTGCCAAGACTACAAATAAGATTTTGTCAAGGCCTTGTGCCAAGACACTAGTTTGTCTCATGAGACCTACCGATGCATCGAGGAGCTATAGCGGGCTCCACCAGTCACTTATTAAGTCCAATGCATTCCCATATGAAAAGGTTTAAACATAACATAAACATTCGTATTAAAACTAGCATACGAAATGTCAATACTTTCACAATAAACTATGAATGGTATAAAAATAGCACATCCACAGTCAAACATATCACAAAACCTTCAATACAATATAGAAGTTTTGTATCATAATAAATCAACTTCAAATAATCTTAAAATCCATCAAAGGATGTTGACATAGATGAAATCAAAATTCTTTTTAAAGAAATATCTCCTTTTATTTTGAAATCATTTAAGATCCATATAAAATAAAACATTTTCTTTGAAAATATTCTTATAAGCTTGTAAGGAAAGCTTTGAAGATTTTATAACGGCGTAAAATAACCGCACCCGCCGTATAAGTTAAAAAAAACATTCTTACCTCAATTCTGTCGAAAAGGTTAAAAAGGACCTTGTTTTGAAAACGACGGAAAGATTCCTTTATAAACCTCTTATAAAAAGTCAAAAAAGGGTATAAATGACTTTAACCCATATTATTGTAAATAGTAAAAATGTTTTGAAATACATTTTTAAGAAACATGGATGTGGACGATAAAGAGATCCCGGTAGATTATTACATATAAACAACCTCGGATAATGAAGAGATTGTGAAATAACCCTTACCTTGTACTTTTCCTTGGTTGGGTTAGGTTAACCTCCTGTATAATGGTGAAATAATTGTTATTAAATTATACAAGAATCATATACATTAATATTATATCATATATGATCTTTTAATATTGATTTGATAATAATATCTTAGTATTATCGTTGTTTCGGGTGTTAACTTACTTGTTTTCTTTCATATGTTTTGTTACGTAAGACATGTTTGTAAAGGATAGGTTGTATATTATTCATATCCAGAATGATATCAAGTCCTTAAACATCATTTTTAAATCATAAAATGATAATTATACTTTAATGGTTACGATGGAGAATGAATCTCATCGCGTTCGTGGAGACGGTAGTCCGTACGTAGGCACGAGCGACAATATCATTCTTTTGATATTAAAATAATATATAAATGGATGGTATATCATATATACAGAATCATTAATATGTTATATTTATTATTTACATGAGTTACACATCATTATTATACCCATCCAAATAATATTATATTGAATAACAATTACACCACGACGTGGAGACGGTAAGCCGTACGTACGCACGTATGGTGACATGTTATTCAAAGGGTGGATAGAATACTGAATATGGTTGTACCATACGTATAATAACATCACAGTATATGTGAGATACTGGAGTTATTATTTTAGAATGGTAAGAACAAAGGAAGAAGAAGTGGAAGAAGAAATGAACTTAGAAAAGGGTGGTGAAATCATTACCTCTTCTTCGGGTTCTTCCTTTTGATTTGATCAAAAGGGCTCCTTAGGTTGGCTTTCTGATCAAACTAAGGCCTCTAGGTTGTAGTGAGGGATGTTGGGAGAGTATTTGGGCAGAGTTTGGCCGAACCAAAAGGCTTTGAAGGTGTGAAGAAATGAGAATGAGGAGTGCCCTTTTTATAAGAGGGGTGAGGGGCACCTTTGGAAAAGCTAGAAATATTAATTTATAATAAATTCATATTCGGTTTCTAATGGCTCCAAAGCTTATTATTCAAAGGTTAAAGTGGGGATAGGTCGAAAACCACTCAACCAATAGAATTTAGACAGGTTTGGGTACTTATATTAACCTTATCTTTAAGTATTAACTCTAAGTTAATTAGTTTCACTTTTACAATGTCTCTTTGTATTTTTATATAATATGGTTAATAAACTTACTATATACATCCAAGATACCCCCAAGTGGTCCATTAATGATTAACCTATCATAATATAAGTCTCTTGGCCGAACCTTAGATTTTTAGGAATTTAATATCAATTAATAATATAATATTTGTTTTAAGAACTCTTTTATGTCAATTTTGACACTATTCAATAGTTGATTTTTGTGAAACTCATAACAGATTGATTACTTCGAACAAATTCCATTAAATCAATCCTAATATATCATATTATCATATAAAATTAGTTTAATTCATTAAAAGTTTCATATTATAATTATTTGGGTATTTATAATATCAATTATTTTAATTTTTCATTATTATAGTAATTACTGCATCATCATTGTGTCATAAATAAAATAAATTATTCAATGTCTAAAAATTATAATTAAAATATTCTTATGTAGGAAATCTTTTTATCTTTCTAATGAATATTTATAATCTAAAATCCAACATATATAACCCTATGTAAAAATTGTTGTTCTAAAAGATATATGCTTGTGTCATTTTTGTATTCATTTTAACTAAATTAAAATAAAGTGTCATTATCACTTACAAGTGGATCCATGGGGTCCCAAAATAGACCCAAAGATGCCCATGGTCGTCCATGTATCAACCAATAGGGTTAAGACACGTTTTAGGGTAATTTAGTATTATTATAATATTATTTTTTAACCCTTATTTACCGGATTTACCCTTAACCATGGTAAATAAAATATTTACCGCAGTAATTATTCAAAATGTCTAAAAATAAAAGTTACCCATTTACACAATTTGAACATCCTGATTCCAAATATGGAATCCATTTTCCTAAATTCAAAACACAGAAGTGGCAGAAATTAATTTAAAATTAATTCCCGCTGTCAAAACAAAAAGCGTGTTTTTAAGAGATAATAACTATCAAAAGATTGACACTTGTTTATGTTCGGTTTAATTGTAAAATTATGTCCAATGACCAACATTATATTAAAATGTAAAAATATATTCTAAATATACTTTAAAACCACTAAAATTCATAATTTATCACTATTAATTATTTTTATTAAAAAAGTTGTTTTTAATTAAAATTTAGTAATTTTCACTATTCATCAAAATATGAAAGTTATCCGAAAAGTACCAAAATTTCACCTTAGGCTAAATTCGATATTCTGAGTCCAAAAATGAAGTCCATTTTCAAATATAAAATATATATAATTTCAAAAATTAGGTATTACTACTCACAACGGCTAGTTTAATTAGTTATGGTGTGTGTTAGAACTCGAGGTTGCGTACAACACACGCTGTCGCATTATTCAAAGGGAAACGTACCGTAGAATCTTGGGGTGTTATAGGGCTTCACTATGAGTGGTATAAGTTTTTTAGGATTCCATAAGTGATATCAAGTCCTCAGTATGGGTGTGTTGGTTTTAGAAAAAAAATTAGACCGCCATGAGTGATATGGGGTTCGAGATGTGTTGTGATGTAGGATAGGATGACAGGGATGCCATGTGTGAAATGGGGCTTGGATGTGATAGGGGATTGGATGGATATTAACTACTTTGAGTGAGATGTTAGAGTTTGAACCTTTGACATGGGACTATCTTGAGCAAGAAGGCAGGTCAAGATCTTCGAAATAGGACCCTAACCTTCCCCTTCCTACAGTGATCAGGTATTGGATGAATCCCTACTAAGATTACCTGGTTATGGGGAGGTTTACATGGGAAATGTAAAGATATAAAAAGGTGTATTTTTTCATGGTGATGAAGAAACTATGATCGGGTGTCATAGTGGATTGTTTATCACATAATAACATGACGCATGGGGATTCTTGGTGTCCGGATTAGCACATGACATCCACGGTTTTTCTATGAATTATTTATTTATTTCCTTGTCTATACACATATATGATTTCATATACTAGGGTTACATAGTGAAAACCATATGATATTTATTTATCACACCCTATATGGGTACTCTAGTGTTTATGGATACTTTATTGTTTTCATTCATATTCAGCAGAGGATGTGTAGTAGATTTTGGAAGATAAGTTTGAAGATATTTGGAGATCGAGGTATATTGGGGATTGAGGATGGTAGTAGGCCCAATGTATGTATTTTTTATTTATTTTACTTTTATATACATTATTTGAAAATTGGGAGACCAGTGTGGTATTGTTTTATGGATTATGTGTGATACATTGGATATTGCACTATGGTTTAATTGATATTGGGTCCTTTGATTATATGATATGGATATTATTTAGTTATTATAAAACGATAATTACACTCTGGTTTGAGGGAATAATCTCTCCATTTTATGGATTAGGCCCTCACTACTATTTGGAAGCCTCTAGAATATGGGTAGCCATACTTGAGTCCACATGGAACACTGGAATGAACATTAGTTCCAAGGAAAGGCATCCCAAAATGGTATCAAAGATTTTGGTGTGTCACTATTTAGGGAAATTGTAGAAAGGTGATTTAAAAATGGGTATGATATTGTGATGGAACATAAAATAGTGATTCATAACCCCTTTTCTAGTGGGAATTCATGGTTACTAGGGTTATGGGATTGATGTTCTGAGTCTCTCTTTTTATGATTGAGATATTTATTGAATGTGATAAGTTTATTAGCTGTTTTTATTTTTGATTTTTGATCCAAGAAAATTTTCAAAAATCCCATGATGATACGTCATATTTTGAACATAGGAATCACATGGCATACAATTTCTTGTATGTGGTTATATTTTATAATGAAAATGTTTTATTATAGAAAGTGTCAACAATAACTTATACAACATTTTATCATATAATTTTTTGATTGAATTATACACAACTAAACCACTAATGGTTTCTTATAATGGTAGTTACTTTGGATCATATGAATGGTGTTTATCTGTTGATAGAAACAAATTCCCTTCATCATTGAATATATAGATACCCTTAGTGGGTCACTAGAGAAATTTGATTCATGGTGGTGGCATGATGAGTGTGTGGGATGATTGAGATATTGTCTGAGTATAAACATGAATTTCCATATGGATGCTAAAACAATGAGGGATTTTGGAGTAAGGAATGAGTGATATTCCTAGGGATGTTTTGTAGAAAACAAGAGGTTAATTTATTATTTAGTCTTGTTTAGGAGGAAATAATCAGTTAGATTCGTGGCCCATTATTTGGATGTGTTTTTATAGGAATAGAGAGTGACTACCCTAAATGGTTAGATCTAGAATAGTTGAGAATGGTTGAGAATGGTTGGATACTCATGGTGTTTTAATGATATCCATGTAATTGGTGATCATGTGGTTTTCCATGGCATGAGTGTGATATCTTGGGTTTCTTGGATGCACCTAACATGTAAGAGGATCACAGTCAATGGGTTAGGTATGTGATCCTGGATAGGACATAAATCATGGGAGTGTGACTCAAGGGGTACAATCATGTTTTATAAGAGAATGAATCCATTATTTTGGGATGAGATTTGGGCGGATAGTGGGAGCGAACCTGTGACAGGGTTCTTGGTAAATCATACTTCCTTGGATTGATGAGATTAAGCATTGACATGGGATTTTGGGAAAAGTCTCAGTGTGTGTGGGTAGGTTCACACAAGGTGTGTGTGGTTCTATATTAAATCATGGATTATTAAATAGGTCATGTGTGGGTTTTTTAGAAGTTATTAGATTTTAGTTGAACTCTTGATGATTTTTCATGGATTGCTAGTTGGTGTTACAGGTTATCGCTCAGGTATGAGTGGAATGGACACATCCATCCATAATGTTCAGTAATGGAAAAAGTATTGACTATGGAAATCTACTATTTTCTATAGTAGGGAAACTGTAATGATAATCCTGTGGTGGGGAACATCATATAGATCATGGGTGAATAAGCAACGTGTTAAAAGGTTTGGGGAGCAGTTCATGGATCATATAGAGGTTGTATCAGGATTTTAGTACATGGATGGATCTGATGTGATCTAGTTCCTTGGTAAATGTCATATTCATAATTCGGATGCAATGGTAGGTAGTGTTGGTGAGTTGGAATTAAGTTGGGGGTGATTTTTTTGTTATTAAGTAGTGATATGTATTGATGGGGAACTAGTGTTGGGGGTGAGATCATGATAGTCATATAAGAAAGTTTATGATCTGAAAATGGAATTGCATTGGAATTTAGATTCATGCTTTAGTTTAGGGGTGTCTATTGGCCTCATGATTCTTTTGAGAGTTAAGGTATCATCATTGGCCATTGAGGTAGTGTTTCGGGTTGTAGTTTTCTATTTTCAGGAAATGTCATATAGAGGTGGTAAAACTGATGTTTTTTCGTGACATTAAATGTTTTAGTGGAAAACACATTAATAGCACTATTTAGAAATGTTTGGTGGTTTGGTAGACCACTAGAAGATTGTTTTTGGTAGACTATTCTTATCATAGGGAATAGTGTGACCAGGAATCATCCTTCGGGAGTGAAGTCTTATTATGGGGAGCACCAAAATTTTTAAATGAATCATCTAAAGACACCTCGGTGTGTTGGAAGGGGTGGGTGTAGTGAGTGATACTTTGGTGTTAGTACTATTGAAGAGCAAGTGTCTTGGATTTAGGTTAATAGTTCACTTTTGTAGAATTATACATCTAAATTTTGATGGGAATATTGAGATAAAAATATGGAAATTTTTTGATGATTTAATGATCGAGGTAGGTTCAGGTAGATGTTTTAGGACTATAAAACACTTCTCGAGGATAATAATTCAGATAGTATGAAGTTATCTATGAACCAAAAAAATTCAGGGTCATTATTTTGAGAATGAATTTTAATTTTTGTTTTTTGAGGGGTTCATTTTGCGAAACAAGATTCGTATTGGGATTAAAAGTTTTTAAACATCCTTAAATGGTTTTTTAAACACGGTTTTAGGATGGATGGATACCTCATGTGTTTGGGTGGATATTGAATATAGTTCTAGGCGTTTAGGCTTCTAAAAACTATAGAAGTAGGCTATTCATGAAATGACATGGTTTTTATTACATGTACAGCATTCATGGGATGTGTGTTAGGATAAAAATGAGGGAGTATTGGGAGAGGACTCCCTTCCCTAAGTTTTTCATGGTGTGAACCAGATTCACGCCATGATTTTTGGGTGAGGGAGGTCCTTTCATCCTTTAGAAATTCTAGTAATGATTTTTCCCATTGAAATGAGTTTACGGTGTAAACCTTACCAATCTTGTTGTGAATGGTGCCTAGGTGGATCTTTATTGAGTAAGGGAAATTTTTTGTTTTTGAGTTGGTTGGTTTGGGATTTAGGTAAGATGGGGAGTTTATGAGAGCCAATTTTTTAGTATTTCTTTCCTCCCAAAATCATTCTTCATTACACTTTATTAAGGGGTTATTTTTCAGGAATTATAGTGTTGATTCTGGGTAAGGATTGAATCTTCCCCATTTTTTTATATCCCTTTGTTTCTCGTTAATTTCTCATGAACTGAGTAAGTTTTTGGGGTGGATTCCCCCAAATCATGGTGGAATCGACCGAGGATGATATTGGTTTGTTGTGAAATGGTTATTTGAGGTCCCAAAAGGTTGAGTGAATGTGTCTTTATTAGTTTTAATTAAGTTACGTCACTTACATAATTTATTTAATGTTTTGGATGAAATTGGATGAAATTGAAATTTAGTTGGGTGCAGGTGGTTGGGGATTTTTCTTCGGATGGAAACATGGATGTTCCATGGAACTTCTATAGGTGTTTAGTTGATGATTTAGTGTGACAGTGATGTCCGATGAGTTTTTTAGTGAGTATACCTAATTAAATAATTTATAACTATTTATTTTATTATATTTTAATTTATTATATTTTAATCTTGGCTTGAGATAGTATCTTGAGTCATGGTGTGAGATTGGATGATGCAAGTAAAGGTTTGATCAAGGGATACATAGTGTGGCTGTAGTGGTAACTCTTTGATGGTGGTAGGTTATCTCTTTAATACAAATTAATATGCCTATTTATGATAAACTACATGTTTTTGGCATGTTACATGGGTTTTTGAAGGATGGATAGGGACTGGGAGTGGATAAGAGACAAAGAGAAGATGGATTTGGGTCTCACATACTCAGGTGAAGTTCTCTTTATTACTTAGGTGAATTTAGATTGCTTGATAACTATTTCTTCAAGGCATAAGGGAATTGGGTGAGCTTAAAAGATACATCTAGGAGGTTTTAGGATGTGGTATGAGCTAAAAGAATATACTAAGGTTTTTCCTTGGGTGTATTCGGGCTGGAGGGAGGGGCTTATCCATGTTATGACCAATGAGATGGTTATGCATCTCATGAATGATTGTGAGTACCATCCACAGAGAAAAGTGGATCTTGATGAGTCTTGTGAGTGGGATAATCCCTCTAGGACTAGATGTATGTTATTTAGAGGTATTCCTTCATATGATAGGATAAAATATTTTCCTTATGGGGTATGAAATGGGACCCATGTTGTGGTCCTGATAATTGTTTGGAATGTTGAATTGGGATTCCAAGGGCAATTAGAATGGGATGATATGGGATAATCCCTATGTAGTATGACCAGTATGGATGAGGTTTCATCCCATCTCTAGAGGCCTAGGTCAAGAAGATTCTATAATACAAAGTGTCACTCTAGGAGATAGGTATGAGTTTTTACCAACAAGTATAGACGGTGACGGGTCTAGGGGGACTTAATGAATTCACTAATGGGAAAGTTGAGTGATCAATAAGAAGGCGAATATCTTGTGTAACTAAAACTATTTAGGTTCTAGGATAATTTATTGAGCTATGTAAAGGGTTATGTCCATGTGTATATTTTATTTTCTTATGATAAGTGATGGATTCTATGGTGGTTGGAGGATTATAGTTCTTTTACCTACTATGAGGGAGATATTGTGGGTGGTATTTCCATGGGGAGGCAAATTCCTTGAAATGATTGTAATGTTGGGTGAAACCATAAGCGATATGTTGTGGATTAGTATTGGGTTGTAAATCTCTATGAGTGATATTGAATTGGAAAGATAACCATAAGTGATATGGATTCCCTGGATTAAACATATTGGTGTGACATCGGATTATTGCACCACCATGGGTGAGATGGGATCCAAGTTGTATTGTGATACCAGAGTAGATAAAAGGATCTATATGAATGAGATAGGTTTCATATGTGTTGTGGGATAAGATAGACATACCCTAATCTGAGTTAGATATTATAGGTCGAGCCTTGTACATGGGAACACCTTCAGTTAGAATGTGACTCTAGAGATTGGACACAGGACCATGCCATGTCCCTTCAAGGAGTGCTTAAGACTTAGATGGTTCCCTAAACTAATTCATCATGTATGGTCAAGGTTACATGGATGACAACATGAGATGATGGGGTGTACACGAGCATGGAACTGAAGTAAGTATGATCATGCATTGTGGTGGCCTTGTTAAAACATGATGATCAGAGGTGTATGGAGTTATGGTGGCCTAGTTAGCACGTGATGTACAAGGAGATTATGTGAAATGTTTATTTATTTCATTGTTAATACTTGTATACTATGGCATATTATAGAGAAACATATTGAGACCCTAATAAGATGCATTTATCACACCTTGTACGGGCACGCTGTTGTGCTTGAAAACATTATTGGTTACCTTTAGGTTTGTTATAGGATGTGCAGTGGATTGAACTAGAGAAGATTGATGATATGGGGAGATCATTTGGTGTTAGGGATGGTACTGGATCCAGTGTATGTATTTTATTTTACATTTATTTTGTATATGTGATCTACCCAGTGGGTGATCAGTGTTATATAACTATTTGGATTATTCATGGTACATTTTTATAGCACTACTGTTTATATGATATTTCATACTCTTATTATATATATATATTTTTTTTATTTTTAACTAGTTATTGAACTCTAATTTGAGGGAATATATTAATCATTGTATATATTAGTCCCTCACTCCTAATCGATAGCCTATAGAGTATGAGGAGGCTTGATTGAGGCTATATGGAATACTGGCTCGGATAGAGGCTCTAGGGAAGGGCATCAAAAAAAATTTACAATAGAAAAAACAATGATTGGATAATTATTCTATTGAAAAAATTTATATATTGAGAGATAATTAAATATAATAATTGGTTATATTATATCCTTATGGATTTTGGGGTAGTAAATGATATAATGGTGATTTTTTGAAATCAATATTGGATAATGTTTGGTGTCAAAGTTAATGGTGCATTTATATCTATGGTATTGTGAAATTAAATTTTTAGTGACTTTAAATGATTTCAAATAATGGTTTATCCTATGGGTGATATTGGAATAATATACTTTGGTAATGCAACATTGATGAAGTAACTATAATAATATTTATCACATTAATGAAATGTGTTTAGATTAATTTTCACACCCTGATAGGTGGTACTACCATGTGTTATAAGGTTATACCAAGACTATTATGGAAACAAATATTGATTGGGAAAAGGAAAAGTAGACGCCTAATACCAGTTTGTGGGATGACCCCTGTACGGTGTAGTTTATTATGACAAGGACATGAGGCATAGATGAAATACTAGAAGTAACTATTTTGGATAATTTAATTAATTAAAACTAAATTGGATTTTGGACTTTTTATTAAATTTCCTTACATTTATTTTTATAAGAAAAATCACCCCATATACATTCCTATCAAGCTCAATTCATTGGTTTTAATGTATGGTATATGAAATGTTTTCTATCATTTCAATTGGATTTCCTTTATCAATTTTTGTGGAGTTAGTTATTGAATTGGTGTGGTTTTTTATAATAGAGATAATAATTTTTTTAAAATTACATTAATGGTTATGTCATATAATAATATTTTTTTAGTCTTAGGTTGAAGTGGAGGTTTGAAGATAAAGGTATATTTTTTGAAAGGTTTTTGGAACCCATCATAATCTTATATAAGGTTCGAAATTTTTTGCATTGCATGGTGATGACATCTCATCTAGAGAATGTATAAGAAATATTTCTCATTTTTGTTTTTGTTTTTTTATAAAATTATTCTAATGAGGTGTCATAGAATAATTTATAGTTAAAGGATGATGTATAGTTTATAAAGAAACTTATAGGAGTTTAGAACCATTGATAGCGGGTTACTGTGAAATCATGGTTGCCACAAAACCCATAGGTCTTTTTATGATGGATGATTCATTTAGTTAAAATTTTAAAGAGGAATAGAGGTGTATAAGTGAGCATTTGTGATTCGGTTTACCATATGATGGTGTAGTACCATAGTTTTTTAGATTATTTTTCACACCCTTATGGGTGGTACTACCATGTGTTATAAGGTTATACCAAGACTATTATGGAAAAAAATATTGATTGGGAAAAGGAAAAGTAGACGCCTAATACCGGTTTGTGGGATAACCCTTGTACGGTGTAGTTTATTATGACAAGGAAAAGGGGCATAGATGAAATACTAGAAGTAAATATTTTGGATAATTTAATCAATGAAAACAAAAATGGATTTTGGAATTTTTATTACATTTCCTTACATTTATTTTTATAAGAAAAATCGCCCCATATACATTCCTGTCAAGCTCAATTAATTGGTTTTAATGTATGGTATATGAAATGTTTTCTATCATTTCAATTGGATTTCCTTTATCAATTTTTGTGGAGTTAGTTATTGAATTGGTGTGGTTTTTTATAATAGAGATAATAATTTTTTTAAAATTCCATTAATGGTTATGTCATATAATAATATTTTTTTAGTCTTAGGATGAAGTGGAGGTTTGAAGATAAAGGTATATTTTTTGAAAGGTTTTTGGAACCCATCATAATCTTAGATAAGGTTAGAAGTTTTTTGCATTTCGTGGTGATGACATCTCATCTAGAGAATGTATAAGAAATATTTCTCATTTTTGTTTTTGTTTTTTTATAAAATTATTCTAATGAGGTTTCATAGAATAATTTATAGTTAAAGGATGATGTATAGTTTATAAAGAAACTTATAGCAGTTTACAACCATTGATAGTGGGTTACTGTGAAATCATGGTTGCCCCAAAACCCATAGGTCTTTTTATGATGGATGATTCATTTAGTTAAAATTTTATAGAGGAATAAAGGTGTATAAGTGAGAATTTGTGATTCGGTTTACCATATGAGGGTGTAGTACCATAGTTTTTTAGATTGTATGTCTCTATCTATCTTGATATAAATCAATGTATAGGAAATATTTGAGGATAAATAAATTTTATGGTGGTTGTGGATTATCATTTTCTTTGAGTTGACTCATTACTATAATTAAGGATTAATCTTTTAAAAGGTGTGTATTTTATGGAATCTTGTGTGAAGGGTTTTTAAAAGTTCATATTATTGGGGTTGTTAGGTTCTAAGGATGAGTTGGGATTTTCATGGATTAAATGTGTTGAAGTTGTATTTATCATAAAGGTCCCAAAATTCCTAGTTTTAAAGTTCATGAAATTTTGAGGGAATTTTTTTCATTTCAAAACTAAAGAAAAAATAATAATTTTATCTTCATAAAAACACCAAATAAAATTTTTAAATATTTTTTTCTCTTAGAATGTTGTATTTTCATTGGGATAAAAGCTGTTTGTCAGTCAGAGGAGTTTTCTCTTTTGATATTCTAATTAAATTTAGTAAATTAATTATTTACATGATGTCTAAAATTTATTTTTTTTCTATGGAAAATTATGATATCTATAAAAGGCATCCTAATATTTAAATTTCATCGGTGTAATATTTCTCGGTATAAGGTGTTTTATTTAACACTGATATAATGTGTTGTTGATCTCTGAACCCAACCCAAGCCATTTTTTCTATAAATAACCACGAAATAACCATTAACTGTTTTTTTCACATGAAAATCATGGAGAAAAAATCCATATAATTTTATTTTAGGCTTTTATAGTTCCCCTAAGTTATGATATTCTACACAAATTCATCAATCCCATAAAACTGTTTGATTATTATAGTTTAAATTATACATGTATAGTTCAGATTAAAATTCTATTCCAATGATTATTATAATTTTTTTCAATAATAAATATAAATATTATTTTCCATGTTCAACATTTTATTGGTTGACTCTTCTAGGGCTGCCAATATAGTGAAGGAACATGGTTCCCTCTAACACCCACTATTGGGTTATTTACTCCACCATCTATGGACCCCCATTAGTTCATTAAGGATGTTACTAACCAAGATGGTGCCACCCATGATGGTGGTAAATAAAATTTCACACAGACTTCTTATTATATATCTACATAATAGATAAATAAATCATCAAGTATGTGATTATATATAAGTTCATGAAGTCTTATAGATCATGAGTAAATTGGAAATAGAGGTAGATAATAACGAGATAAAATTTTAATACTGGTTGTAAAAATATTAAAGAAGAAGATAATTTATTTTTATTTAGATATATTATTATATTTAATTAACCAGAATTCATTTTTAAAATGTAGAATCCAATTATGTAATTTAAATGATTAAAATTAATATATGTTGTGATAATATTTCATTGCTTTAAAATTAAAAAAAATATGTGATATATGAGTGGATTGATAGAAGCATTTCGATAATCATGAGTCATAGGGAGACCTAGGTTGTAGATTGAAAGTGGGTTAGGGGTGGACCTGATTAAATTAATAGGATAATAAAATAAAATAGAGTGATGTTAGTCATACAATTTGAGGTGTGGTGTATTAAATAGATAACAACTATATATAGTTGGGAGATGTAATTGGTACGGTGGATAACTACCATACAAGATAGAAACCAAACACAAAACACATTCTTGGGTTGACCTTGTCACTTCAAACCTTGCTCGTAACATTAGAATAAGATATGAAGGAAAAACTAGTATGCCACTTTGGAAAGTACATTAATTCCTAGGTATATGGGAGCAAAGTGGGACATTCAATGTGGCTTTCTATGACACTACCACATCGAATTCTAGTCATTGTATTTTATTTTACTCATTCCAGACTCTTTGGTTTCAATTTTGGATAGATAAACTACCAAATTCACTTATTCGTTCAGAAATATATGATGGAAATATTTTCTAGTTCAACTAAGGTCATTTAAGTGAATATATTAGTATTTTAAATTATTCTTTATTGATGTTAAAAATGACCCATTCAAATAAAGTTATTACAGGATCATTTTATTCTTTTTTATGTATAGTGAAATAGTGCTTACTTTTGAGTGATTTAGAGCTCCTAAGATGATAAAATTGCTAAAATGAGTTTTTGATGTGTGCATGACTATGGGAAGTCTAGATATATTTGTAGAAAAAAGTGTAAATGTTCTATTTATGATATATAATTATTGTATGATGTGATTCATGGTGGACATTATATTTTGGGTGTTAGGATATAATATGATATTCAATATCATGATATTATTTTCTCTTTAATTATATATTACAAGGGGTAGTGTACCTGAAGTGGGGTTTTATTATTGGTGGGAAATAAACATTGTTTCACCACGCAACCAAGAAATGAGGTTTAAGTTGTGAACAACACTAGTTTCATGTGTCATTGAAATTTTTGTTTAGATAATAGGATTAACATAGAGATTTCTATTCTATGAGATGATATGGAATAATTATAAAAATGAAATGTTTCATGTGTGGTAATGATGTATAATTAATATTTAATTAATTTATACTTTTCATGAATTTAAATTGGATTATATGGTATGAAATATTACCTTGAAACCCCCTTGACCGTGTGATAACTGAGACTTGGTAGACCAAAAAGACATGGATAGTTTGATGATGGTGTTGATTATATGTATAATATAATGAGGATAATTATCATAGGGATATTATAATGATGGTTTTTATTAGAGACTTTATTATGGGTATCGTTTTTTTAAGTTATTTATTATTGTATTTAATGTTACTTTAGTGATAGTAATTCAATTCAAAACACAACTAACCACTTGAGGTAGATTTATTAGGTGTGACCCAACATCCACTTAGCACGTAGTGACATAATTGAAATCTTAGTAGCTTCCCTTTATCACCCCACAAAATTATCCAAATATAGGTCTGGATCTAATTATGGGTATAAATATGGATATGGTATGTCTTTTTTATTACACTGATGTTAGAGTTTTATTCATTAGTGGAAAAGGTACAAGATGGTAGGAGTTTTTTGGTTGGGGGATTCTATATTTTGATAAAATATGTTATATTATACATATTTTTTTATTTAGGGATAGATTAAAGTATTTATTTTGTTAATAAAACTCTCTTATGAGTTTGACTTTTAAATTTTGATGTATATATTTGTTTAATTGAATTAACTTGCGTACAGTATTGTATAAGGGTTTGAAGATGATTTTTTTTCCTAGATTTTATTTGGAAAATATTTCCATTATATGTTATGTAGTTGTGATTACATGACTATATATTGTGATTTTACTAATTTTATTATTATATATACATATTATTGGCTTAGTTGTTCATTATTTAGTGACAACTTATTGGGAATTTGGATATTCTCACAATTAATTTTAAATGTAGGGTTACCAAAGCATATTAGTGTAGGTTGTGGTGTTGGATGAAATTATATCAGTGACCATGGTTAATATAAGGAGATTGGTTTTGGGTATTTATTCATATAAAACATAGGTATTTCGTATTTTTGGGGCTATTTTTCATGTTGTGTGTTAGTAGGTGTTTTTTACGGTAGTTTTATCTATTACTATTGTGTGAAATTCATTAATTATACATTTTTTAAGATATTAGTAAATCATGGTATACTTATTGTTTAGGATTTATAATTTAAATTTCTTTTATATTCTTCTATTGTGTTCTCTATATGGTATGTTCATCCATTTTATTGTTGAAAACACTTTATGATAGTAATTAATCCTTGTTCTGTTGAAGGCATTCATGGAATGGAACTCTCTTTTCCATCATTGAACCAGGGAGAAGGCTTAGTGTGGAAATATTATTTCAATATTTTTTATCAAGAATCAATTAGAATGGATCCTTTTAAATAATTTTATCATTTATTGTGTTAACTATCATTGTGTTGGGATGAAACTAAGAAAAATACTCTCTTTGGAACTAATATTTTATAGGATATGATCATAAAATTTTGGTTTATGGTGAATAAAATGATAATTATTAATTGCTAATATAAATAGTATATGGATTTATATTTTTGATATATTAGTTATTTAGTAAAAGATCAAATATTTTTTTGTGTTTCTCCACAGTTGGGGGTATCGATAACTTAGGAAGCATAGAAAATTATCTCCATAATATGCACGACCTTTTGAGACCATGGAATAAATTAAATAAGTGGAATATCATTTTTAATTCTACTATTATATGATTAGATTCATGAGTTTTTAATATATCTAAAATAATGAAGTTTTGACCAAATTCATCACATGTGTAGAATTTGGATATAACAAATTTGGAACCAAATTTTTCTTATATTGAGAAACTAGTATGATTTTTTAATAAGAAATAAAATATTTTTATGTTATAGTTCATCCAATTAGTTTTAGTATTTTATAAGTATTAACTATTTAAAGAAGATAATTTGGAAAGATAAAATCATATATGATAGTAATGGATAAAGTTATTCATTGAATATAGAACTTGTTGACTATACCACCCCATACTAGTAAATTAATTCATCCTTTTATTTTTAATGGTTTTCTAGTTGAAATTATGTGTTTTTATAGGTATAGAGAAGAATTAATGGTCATGAAATATTGTCCTGAACCATCTAGTATAATTATGAATCGTGTATTGTTAGGTAGTGAGGAAAAAAATATCAGATGAATGATCATAGAAAATTTCCAGTAAGACTGTGCATCCTAGGTTTCATGAGTAGATAAGCATGAGCATTCAGTCACATGGTCTAAGATACTATTTGAACATACTACTTTGTTAGGTTTTAGTTGAATGTTTTGACTTTTAAAACCACGATTAGCCTCTCAAAACACCCATTTACACCTCCATGTGGATTTGGAAGGACTTAGGGTTATTTAGGAGAAATATTGGGTCTTCTCTACTATATAAAAATGTGATTGTTTTCAATATTGAATTGATTGAATTAAAATCAAACAGTTTTGGTATTTTATGTGATAACATTATTTCACAGAGAACTTCAGGATAAACTATTTTATTTGGAAATATATTAACCTTTCGTGACATTTATTAAATGGTTGGTAATAAATATTTTACTCGAATTCATAGGTTTTATATATGTAAATTTTACAATGTATTAATGTACTCACCCAAACCCATACATTTCGATGTGTGTATGGATATCTTTTATTAGGTTTCATGAAAGAGTAAGGTTGTGATGTTCATTGGTGTTAAATCCTTGAATATGAGTTTGTGTTGTACATGTTGGTTTTTTTCCATACATAGTTGGATTATTATACCCATTCATGATATATTATAGTCTTCTACTTTATTTGGTCATTTTTGTTCAAACATTTTGTTATTTATTTTTGTTATGCTCTATTTTTGTTTTTATTTACATCAAAGTGGTATTATTCATGAATTTTGGTTTATGATTTTAAAAGAAAAATGTATTTACATTACATGTATTTATTTAATTTACATTGAACTAAAATAATTACTCAATGAATCATTTATAACCCAAATCACTAATTTCTACCCTCTAAAAAATAGGGAATGTGGTTGAGGCCTTATAGTGATCCATTTTGGGACCAAAGTCAGGATTTCTAGCCGTATTTTTCACAAAATTATAGAAGAATCGTGTTTTATAGATTGATTCTTGTTAATTAAAGTAATCTTAGAGTTTAATATAGTTACTACTAAATATATACAATGAAATGTGTGGATAATATCTTTATGGTGAAGCATGGGTTTCTAGAATTTTTAGGTAAAAAAATAGATTAGAGGGTCCCTTATAAATTGTTTATAAATTAATTCCTATAGGTTTCTACACCCATGATGTGTTGGGATGGGAAGTGTGTTCATACATTATGGTATAAATGTATATATATGGCATGTATGTGCATTATATTATTAAAAAGTTTTTCATTATAATAAAATATTTTTGAAAACAATGTCAAATGGCTTTGAAAACATATTTTTATTGAATATGGTTTGGAAGAAATTACTTATTATTCATTGTGTAAGAGTTGAATTTTGAAAGTTATGTATATTTAAGTGGTTAATAGATCCACTTATTTGGATAATTGAAATATTTTGTGTTGATTTTTAAAACATTTATATCTATGCAGAGGGAATTTTTGAATTATTCATCATTTTATTTTTTTTACATATCTTCATGTAGATAGACCCTTCATTCAGAATGATCTTGGAACTTTTAAAGTGATCTTAAACTCTTCAATTCATGGGTATAAGTGATCTATGAACCTAGAAATTCTAAATATCCATAGAAACCCAAGAAATTAGATATTTTATTGTAGTTCCACATATAGATTCATACAATATTTGGAATAATGGTAAAGTATAGGAATCTAAAGATTGGTTGCAGAAGATCAAATAGATTAGGATGTTTCCTCATAAAAGGAGATTAAATAGCAGTGTACTGATCAATATAATTACACCATATGATAAAAATTACAACATCTAAAATTTAGAATAGGTGTAGTTTTTCATGCCTTGAAGTTTTGGAGAAATTAATTATTTAGTGGGAGATTCATGATTTATTTGAATAATTTTAAGTTATATTTCTCTCAGAATTAATTGAACATAAGAAAATAGATATGGGTGAAGTATCTTTTTTTATGTTATCTTATACACAAAGTAATCTTAATATTTTATTTAATTGGTTTTGTTAGAATACTCAATGGGTGAAGGAATCAGAGAGTTAGTTGTAGCTGATGTTCATAATGGTGGGTTTATATTTACAGGCTTGTTACGAGGGAGACAATATGGTCTTACATCATGTTAAAATCATGCATGTTCTTAAAAACAATGTAAAGGATGTGAAAGAATTTAATTATAAATACATAATGATTTTGGATTACTTAAATGGTGAGAGGACCATGGATGTGGGGTTTCTAGTACCTAACTCAATGCTCTATTTTCAAGTTACAGTGGTTCTTGTAGAAAGATTAATGGGAGAGGTTGGGAATGTGATAATAACCATAGTTGTCAAGTTCATACAAGATAAATGTAGTTGTATCATTACATCAGATGATAGTTCTGGTAGGTAGGAAAAAAGATAGATATTATTGATTATATCCTTTTTATTTGGCATGTTAATTGGAAAAGGCGGAGCATCAATGACTTCCAGAACTTTTTCAACCTTGATCTATTCCAACATGGATCATGGAATATATCATGTTGTATTTCTTATTTTTTTTCCAAGATCAATATATAATTATGATACTTTATGATTAATTATAGATGCACTCAAAAAATTTCACTTCCAATATATTCAGATGATTTTATCAATTAAATACTTTAGTATGATCAATATGAAAGATGTGGTCAGTCTTCATGGATTTCCTTTGTCTATGATATAAAATATATACCCTTATCTTACTTCAATATTTTTTAGAGTACTATATAGGGCTATGGGTGTTTAGTGAAATATGATAACATCATATCATCCATAGATGGGTGGGTAATTATATAGTATAATATATTAACATCATAGTACATGCATAAAGATTGTGTATTAGATTATAGGAAATAATGGGAAAATCGTGTCTTTTATAGGAGTTTATTTAAAAAATATTTATCAAGCATCAATTTAAATGGACCCACTTGAAGAATTATATAGAAAACTATGTCAATCATTATTATTAGATGGAGGTGGTAGGTAAGTCTTCCATGGGAATTAGAGATGATAAAATAGATTTATTTAGTCCATAAATGATTTATGATAGCCTTAAATTGAAAAAGATATAATGTTGTTCATTGATGGTGAATGTTTGAGTTGTATGTAGATATTGAGACATTTTTCAATTTTCACTATGGATATAGAATTAATGAATTGTAAATAGAATAATATTTATACTTATATATATATATATATATTCATTCAATATTTTCAGGGTACTGAGTGGAATTTCCACTCAAGTATATAGTATTGCATGAAATATTTCATGTTTCTCATCTAATTGAGTATGAATAAAATCTATTTAATATTCTTATAAATGATTCAGTAGAGTGGGAGTTTTTTGTGAACTTTATCAAAAGGCTGGTGAAATTATTTTTCAAGCATGGGATTATCTTAAAGGTATGGATATTCCCCTAGTTAAATTGTGATAGAAACATGGAATGATTCAAAAGGAGACTTGGGTGAGAGAAATCCATATACAACAGCAATGGTAGGAGTTGTTTGTGATGAATGGATCCTAGTAAATTCATAGGGATGAAAGTTAATATTGTACTCAAAATTCTAACACCTAAAACATGTAATGTAAGTCTCCCTTTGAGTTCAGATAACCTATGGGATGAAATTTAATGTTTTGGGTGGGATGAGGAAGAATTCATGGATATGTGTATAGTAACCAAAACATTTTAGGACAACAATGTGTGAATCCTTATCTGGTAATAATTAATACATATCTAGGTAAAAAGTCAAAGAAACAATGTAGTAAGACCATGCATCCTAGGTTTATTAGGTAGATATTCCTATAGAGTCAGGTGAACAATCTTGGGGATCGTCATACTAGATCATATAGTCAAGTGAGAGTTACATGTTTAGACTTATAAACCCTAAATTTTCCTTTTTAAAACCATCATCAACACCGTATTAATTATTTGTAAAGGGTTATGGTTTATTTAGAGAAATTTGGTTTCTTCTCTACTAAAGATAATAAAATTATTTGTAACATCAAATGGATCTAAACTTGATCAAATGTTAGATATATATGATCTCATCAATTCTCATACCTTCTTCTTAATGTATATTTCTATATCTAGAAATATTTTTATTATTATAATAGATAAGTAATTATAGAATTATAGATTATGTATCATTAATAGAAGAATCATACTTTGGTATCCTTATTTCTATGTTTGAATGGATTGTACCATGGCTATTAGAGTTGAATCTATGGTTTCGTGGATCTTGATATATTATTTGTATAAGGTAAGTGTGTCCAATTAATTATTAATTTTATCTTGATTACTTATTGTTAGGTTTATGTTATTTTTAACTATTTGCCTATTTTGTATCTCTTTCAAATAATTTTTTCTAATTTGATTTGATATAAATCAGTTTGGGGTTTTCAGGACATGAAAATATGGATTTTGGAATTTTGGGAAAACCCTTGAGTTTTATTTTATGAAATGAATTTTTTAAAACATGAGTTATATAACTAAATAAAATTGACTCTGATAAATGAACAAAAATTTCAAGGAATGGATAAAATATCATGGTAATGGTATGGGCTGGGAAGTTCCTTTCTATATGATACAAATTATAAAGGTTCGTAATTTTTTGAAACTCTCAAGTGGTTAATAATCCACAACAAATGTATTTTAGGATACCATAAAAGTATTTATGGATATAAGTTTAATATTTCTCATGTATCATAAACCTTTATCATTTAATAATTGTTTTTATATTTGGGGTGAATTAGGAAGTGTTACTTTTATCTAGTGAAAACACTACCATGAGTTGATCTCATATGTTGTCTTGGATTCATATATAATTTAATTATAATATTTTTTTGGAAATATGATAAAATATTTTCAATGTAATTTATTACAAGATTGGGAATAAATCCTTCTCAAAAAGACACAGGTAGAATATAGGTAAATCCTATCAGGAATTCACATACCCATCTTAACGGAACATCTTTTTTTCATATAGAAGTATTTTGTCCAAATAGAAATAAAGGTAATGTATTTAATTTTCATTTTTAATAGATCATGGGACATTATTCAGTAGTTTATATTTAAATGTTTAGATATATATATTTGGGGAATTTAATCCATTCATGATGAATTGGTGTTGACTATTTTAATCGATCAGGTCAGGATGAAGATATTTTCATTTACTACAACTACACACTGTTTGGTTTGTGTTTACTTTCAAATTGTTGTATTTTCAATGATATATTTTTGATTTTAAATGAAAAGTGAATTTAAATTATAAGTAGTTAGTTCTTTTACTTTTTGGTACAAAAATTCCCCAATATTTCAATTATATCTCTCGACACTGATTTTGAGAATTTGATGATCAAGAACCACACATAAGACCTTCCACACTCTAGCTCGGGTCCTGAGGTGGGGTCTCTCAGTTAGATCATCACAATAACATTTCTATTATTAGAAATACTTATAGTTGGGAGAATTGTGAAACCCAATAATTTATATGTTAACATTAATTTTATTTTTTGGTTACTACTGGTTGAAATATATGTTATTGGAGTATTTTAAATAAATTTAGGGTTTTATCAGAGTTATGTAACTATGAATCGTAACCACACATTTCAATAATTTAGAGGTAGTGTGGAATTAATTATTAAACATATTGTTAAAAAAATGATTCATTCTAATCATGTATATTAGAAATATAGACAACAAGGGATGCATGGTTGATGCATTGTTTGCATGAACTATGAATCCAGATTATCTATTTTGTGAAATATATGTTGATTAATTTTTCTTAATAATGATCCCCCCCCCCCACTTTCACCGATTAAAAGCCTAAACAATCTTTAACTTGTTTTATAAATTTTCAAGTTTGATTTTAAGGGATTACAATATATAAAAATGAATCTCTCTCTCATGTTGGGAGATGAAACAATGAATTGAAAGTAAGGTATCATTGATCACTTTTGTTCTTAGATATCTCTATTTATATATCCTCTTTATTTTCTATAAACTCTAATATACAGATTGGAAATGAATTAAAGGATCATGAGATCAATTTAATGATGATAGTAATTGATGGATAAAATCAATAATATCTACACTATATCTAGATATATTGGATTTTTAAAATTCCTATAAAACTTAGGGGCCTTCTATTCTTTATTGTGATAATTATGATCCTTTTATATGTTATTTTACGATATTCTAAATTCAATGATTTATAATTGGGATTATCAAATAATTATTTTATATATATTAGTTTGATAATATAAAAGTTGGTTTATGAAAAATCTGTTTAACCATGACAGAATTATTGGATTTATATGTGGTAAATTAGGGGATTTAATTTTTTTTAATAAGGTGTTTGTATTTAGAAGCCTTGGGATTTGGTAAAATGTGATTTCTTTTGGTAAATTCATGTAAATTGGAATTCATAGAAAATTTATTTTTTATTTTAAATCATATTTGGATTAAAAATAATGGAGTTCATATAATTTTTTTTAAAAAAATTAAAACAAATATATTTAAAAAAATACTTTGAGAATAATTGATTATATGTGGAATAATAAAAATGGATGGACTTTCTGGACAATTGTTTATAAGTTTCAATGAAATAATCATAAGTTCCTTGTAAAGTGTTAGGTTCTATCTATTTTTACATGGGTAGAAGTTACATAGTAATGTTAGAAGTTCTATTAAGGTAAACACTTAAATAGATAATGATTTTTTGGGAGTAATATTATGTTTATATGACTATGAGTAATTTATAATCATTTCTCATGACTCCCTAAGACTAAAAATATAATTTAATCAATATATCATTTTTATATTAAGATAATGATTTCAATATGTTTTTTCATCTTTGTATTGGTGAACTGGGTAATTTTACCCTTATTTTAGAAATTATCAGGTGAGTTCGATTAAAGTTGGTATTTTATTCAAGTGAAGTATTTTTTGAAATTTTTATTTTTAAAAGTATTAATTTTTTTATAAAATGTAATTAATTTATATATTTTTTATATTTCACACATGATAACTCATGGAAATTTTTTAAAGAATCCTAATAAGTATTTTTGTACTCACCCAAACTTGTATACCTCAGTGTGTTTGTAGACGTTTTATATAGTGATATAGAAGAATGGAAGGCTTGATTATTCATTAGTGATATAGGAGCTTATATAAAAGACGGATGTGTCAGTTTTTTGTTATATGTTGGATGGAATAGTTAGACTATCCATGTAGGATATGAGTTTATCTTTTAATTTTTATTTTATTATGTATATACACTATATTTTTTTGGTTTTTGTTTCACTTTATTTTCTTTTAAATATTTTAAAAGAATTGATATTGAACTTTAATTAAAAATTTATTTCAAATAGGTATTGTTTCATTTAAAGTAAAAGTATTCCCCATGATCTTGTATTATCTATATACACTAGTTTATAGCCTTTAACAATTATGGATTTCTCTTAAGGCCATGTAGTGACCCCGCACATGGGTATCATTGAAGCTATATATGTTAGGGAATTATAGTGTTCATAGAAAATTATTGAAAACATACAGGTTTTTATACTCACACCCTATATGTACACCTTTTTATATATATATAAATCCATTTTTTAGTTATCCAAATAGTTAAACATATCATTTTACTAATGTTTGATGGTGATTAATTTTGATATGTAGTACAAAACCAAAGACCTGGAGTGGGTCTAAGTTTCTTTATAAGCTTATATTTTCTTTGGATTAGAATTCATTTTTATACAATTTTTTATATTTCTATTATTAGTGTGACAATTTTTATCATGTGTATGAATAGTACGTTTCATTACATTTTTTATTCATTTGAGGGGGGATCATTTATAATTATTTTATTTAAGAAGGTGTTGTTTTATTTATTATATATTATCTAGTTATTTAGTTTTAATCATATTCATTGTAGTGATTCATGTAATTTGTTATTTGGTTAAATCACTCACCAATAATATCCTAGAAACCATTACCACTATTTTTTATTCTATGGCGATTGGGGATCATGTTTGAGGCCATAGGGAATTTTGACTTGAGTCATCTTATTTGACATTGTTTAGGAATCATCTACATTATGAATAACAATACATATTCTATTTATAGTTAAATATAGAATCAATGATAAATTTAATTTATAATTAAGTTTTAAAAAGGTTATCATTAACAATAAAATAGTTATATTAAAAACAATATTTATATATGTTGAAACCACATTAAATTACCATTCATTGAAATGCCTATTTTGTGAATAAAAACTATATTGAAGATATAAATTCCAAGTAAATTTTGAACATATATAATCTTATTTACATGAGACCTTGGAACTTTTGGATTTGATTAACTCCTAAAAAACAAGATTAAGATCATCGTACAAAAGAAACTCTGAAGCCATAGGAATGATCATCATCCAATGAATCTTATTAACAAAATATAATGGATAAATTAATAATAAATAACCATCATTGAATTATAATAAGATGTATAAAAATTAATAATGGTACGAAAAAGTAATTGATAAATAAAACATTATTTTACTTTGATTTAGTGGTGTGTTCAAAATGATTTGGGATTGGAGATAAGATAATTTTATCCTAATCACCTACTAATAGAAAAAAACCTATACCAATGGTTTGCAATCACTATTATAGGTATCCAAACAGTTGGTATAGCCTATAAAAACCGTTCATAGGGGAATTGGAAGTAATGTTGTTTTTATAGACCAATACCAATAGCTTTCTGAAAACTGTTGGTATAGGTGATGTAAAAAATAAAACCCTGAAGGTCTTGATCACAGCCCCTCATGTTTATAATCCAATGACCTAACCACTATCTTAAGATAAATTTTTTAAACATAATTTCAAATATATATATATTTATATATGTTTTTATTTATAACTATTTTAACTTTTTATATATTTAATGTAATTTGAAAAAAGAATCCATAAAAATATGGGTACCTATAGCAATGATTTTGAAATACATTACAATAGTTAATTTGATTTTTTGAGCTACATCAATGGTTTGTCCAAAACTGGTTATATAGGGTGGCATATACCAACGTTTTTTCAAAACCACTGGTATAGGGTCTCTATAACTATTGGTACAGGTCTATATAAGTGACCTATACAAATTGTTTTGTAGAAATCCTTGGTATAAGTTCTCTACAAGGGATCTAACCGATGATTTTAGCCAAAACAATTTGTATAGGGTCTCTACAAGGGATCTATACCTATATTTTTTTCCAAAACCATTACTATATGGTCTCTCTAAGGTACCTATGCCAATGGTTTTTTTCTAAATGTTGGTATATGTCTCTTGGTATAGCTCTAATTTCTAGTAGTGACCCCTCTTTTTCTAAAAATATTCTCATTTTATCTATATACTTATATGATTTACATAAAAAAAACATACATACATCTACACATAGATATATATATATAACATCCAATAATTTATGAAAACATACTTTATACCATAAAAAGTTAGTAAGGAGAATTCTCATCAACTTCTTCTTGATTATTTCACAGTTCTACACTTTCTTTTAGGTCAATATTTTTATTTTTTATATTCTTTTATACTTTATATGTTATATTATTATAATCCACATGTTAGTTATCGATTTTAATATGGTAATAAGTATATGATTGATATCATATCTCTTTTGATTTATGATTCTATTATAACCTATGTTATTGTTAACTAATTTTCATTTCATGAGTTATCATGACATGTCCTCATATTTGATATATGGACACTTTTACTCCATTATTTCTATATGGAACACATAATCACAAACATGTTAAGATGTGATGGGTGGATCCAAAATTGTGCATCCTCTGAATTCAATGGGTAATACTTAAATCTAATGTGATGTTTAATGGATTTTTGAACTAATGTAACCACTATGACATGGTGGTTTAGACCGCATCATGTTCAATCCTTTTGTGCACCTCACCATACTATGAGACACTATGTCATAGTGGTTATGTCATATAATTATCACTTCATGTGATAACATGTGGGAATAAATCCTATAATTTTCTAATATGTTTCATGATCAATTATATTCTATTAGATGAAAATAATAATGAATTTGATTGAAATTTTTAAATTTTTAAATTTTAAATATTCAATATGTGTATTTAGTCAAATGTTACAAATGTGGAAATATTTATTACATTAGTATTAAATTCCCATTAAATTTGTGTGCAGTCATAAGATTTCATATAGACTATTTAAAGGTGGTTCAATACTCATATAATTTGTGTGATTCTATAAAACTTATTTTATAAAAATATCTAGTTCCCATTTCCTATATCATTTAAACCAAAAATTTAAGAAGACCATATATAAGAGGTAAGTCCTTCCAAACAATTATGATATTCCTACAATTTGTAGAAACATAAGGAGGGAGGAACCCATAAGTTTCATCTTAGTTATATAGATCAAGATCATGTCAGTCTTAGACATAATGAATCATAATTTTTTCATTTATGTTTTGAGTTAATGAATCTTATTTTTTTATTTAAAATTATAATATTATTTTCCTTTTTATCTAACTTGAAAATTTGTTTTTATGTTTTATTTTTTAGACATAATTTATGATTTTATATTTCAATGAACTAATATGAACCATCTATATACTAAACAAATTTCAACTATTGTGTTGGTTCACTGGTTACATTCATTAGAAGATAAGAATTTATTATCAAAATATTAAGCTAAACATATTGGAAGATAGTTTACCAAATGATGTCATTGAAACTTAATATGAATATCTCATAATATGGCCATTGAATTTTATTACACAATCATTTATAAATTATAATAAGGCTTAATGTAATGAAAGATGATACAATATACGATTGTGTTGAAGTATAGATTAATTTCATGTTGAAACCTGAATCATCTCTTTTCCATTTTTTCTTCCTATTATAATTTTAGTTTTCTTGTGTGTTCTAGAAAAATTGTATAATTTCGATTCTTTATTGTAAAATTTTATTTTATTTCAATTTATAATTGACAATTTTATGAATGATGTGATCAATAAGACTCTAAATATTAGACTCTTCATATTTTGGACTAGTAAATTTTGTTGAACTTTAGGTTAATTTTACTTACTACTAATCTAGGAGATAAAAGTGGAAAGTGGGAAAAGTTTTTTTTTTCTATCCACTTTTCAAAGAGGTTCATGTTGTGGATCTTTCAACTACCAATTGGCTAGGTTAAAGATGTTTCAATGATTTCAACTTATAGATAGGTTGTATATAGTCTACTGATCAACCTTCTTCTTAGGTTTAAAACAAAATAGTTCTTTTTTCTTATAGTTTTTATAAATAATGTCCTTTACAAGGTCTTCATACTTTTATATGATGCACTAATAATTGTTTTTATTATTCTATTTTATTTTCTTATTATGTTGAAATTATTAGTTAATTGTTTATCCCCATATACTATTATTTTCGACTATATGTATTCTTATTTATCATATATGTTTTTATCTACTTATGGTTTTAATTTATATATCTTACTTTATTTTTACTGGAATGTATTAAACTTTTTCACAAATTATATATTTTGATTAATGTATGTTTTTTAGTGTGAGAAAAACATTCAGTTTTTTGTTTCTCCAATTTACTCCCTCCCCCTATAACTATAATTTCATTTAATTATAGAACAACACTTAGTATCATAGCATGTCACATCATTTAATCTTATCTCTTCATATTGATTTCAGAATCTTAGTCTTCTTTTAGACATTTATATTTTTTCATTAGAACTTATATTAATTTTCTTATAGAAACATATAAAAGAGAAAGGATATTTCTTTATCATAATGGAGATACTAATTAAACATTAGATAATTTTACACCTAGTTGACCATCAATATTTGTCGATAATGATAATGAAAACCAAGAGATAAAATGAATGCCTCGATTATCAATATAGGTAAAGATCATTATTTTATGATGATTGGAATATATATACATCCAATGAAATATAAATTTTTACTTAAGATGAGAAACTTGAATATCAATATAATTAAACTAATTTAAATACTTTTTTATCCTCAATGAAATGGGAAATATAAATTCAAATTTCATCATTTTATATAGTGAACATATTTTAGAAAAAGATTGAAATTATACACTTTAATAAATCTAATGTTTTAATAACCATAAGATCTATGTTTTTTTCTTATTAACCCACATTTTTTTACTAGGGGAATATATGGCTTAGATGAACTACAGGTTCAGGAAAATAATGAAAATTCTTAAGTTACATAGTGATAAATTGATCAATGATTATCAAATTGAGGAAAATATCATTGAAATTTCTCTAAAAAGTAGTTACCTAAGAGGATAACTATCAATGACACAAATAATTTAAAGAGAAATATTCTTTATCATTTTATTATCATTCATATTCAATATTATAGAAAACATAAAAAGAGATACAGTGAAAGAAAAGAATAAGAATGGAGTTTCATTTTCTTCAATTTTTGGTTCTTTAACTTCTAGAAATAACACTAATAAGATTATAACCACTAGGAGAAATTTTTCTAAAAACACTTATACAATAGAAGTTTAGATGTTGGTGGAGGATAACTTGTACAACTTGTACTATGGGTGAACATAATTTATAGAAATAAGAGGATTCTAAAAGATCATCATAAGGGAAAAAGAGAGATATGATAAGAATGATTATGAAGAAGTAATATTTTATAGGTTTAAAAATAATAGTTACATAAAACAATACTACCAATAAATTTAGAATAAATAAATAAAATCAAAGCCAATTTTTATGTGTAAAAGAATTGATCCTTTTAGAGCTACAAATGATACTTTTATCACTAGTGAATATCCACCATATTTTGATGAAAATAGTTATTCAAATGGTAATTATATTTAGAATAATATTAGATTTTATTCTATATCCTCACAAAATGAAAATTTCATTGTGGGAAAGGTAATAAGTAAATATCATATAAATTTATCTTCAGACCCTAAATTTTCTTTCACTTTAAATAATGAGTATAACACAACTTCATCAAAATATGAAGATGATTCTCCATCATTTGAGGATATGAAATGATATTTTACTTTTTTATAAAATAAGAATAAACATTTTAAGAAAGACCATGATTTATAAAAATAAAACTTTTCTAAAGGAAATGATATGATTCATAAGCTTAAAAGTGAGTTGGATAATAAATATAAACTTTCTTTAACTAATTACCACTGAACCTTTTTCCTAAAACTAAAAAATGAAGTTACCACACTTAAATTTATTCTATATAATATTACTTCCAGTATAGAAAAATTTGACAATATCTTAAGATAGTTAAAACCTAATCATATATCTTTCAGAATAGGTTTTACTATAGGAAAGTCATATTTTTTTATCAAACTATTTTGTTCCTAAAAGTGAACCATCTGTACTATGTTTCAGAGAGTTGGTCAATGATGAAAATATTTTTCCATTAAAAAAATCATTTATAACTCATTAGTATTATATTTTTAAACCACACATATCAATACAACACCACAGGGTTATACTATTGTGGGATTTTATAGTATTTTTTCCTAAAGTTAATATAGCAAAGAATGTTTCGGTAAGAAAATATTAGTACTGTATATTACAGGATGGCATTTTGAGAACCATAATCCAAAACACAAGAAACATAGTTAGAAATTTTCTCTTCTCATTATAGAAGACAATTCAAAATTCTACAACTTATAGAAATTAAAGGGTGGACATGTCTCATTTCGGAAAAACATGCTTGGAAAATTTATTAGTATTGGTGATATTTTTGTCCTTGGTAAGTTTTTAAATTCAAGTTTAATTTATGTTTTAGTAAATATTCATAATATTATTAGTATAAATTAGTTATGTGATGAGGGTTACTCTATAAACTTTAGGAATTATAAATGTACTATCACAAGTTTTGAAGGAGTTCATAAGTTAACCATCATTTGTCATTATAATGTATAAACTTTAGACATTGCGGTCCTAAATTATTGGAACATAATGATCAATAGTGTGGTTGAGGATAATTATTGGTTTTTAAATAAGAGGTTAGAAAACCTGATTTTTTGGAATTTTATTAAGAAATCATGGAAAGGACTAGTGAGGGATCTACTAGACCATTGGGTTGATTATTATAAATTCTATGATCAGTACCAATATTTGAGAAGAAAAGGTTTAGTTTTAAATATACTTGTGAAGTCTTGCCTTTTGGGACTGTATAGTTACTACACTTTGATATTTTTGTCCTATAAAAACAGGATTTTCTCATAGGATAACACTATATGGATTTCCTAGTTGCATATTACACCGTATACACTTGGGTTTTTTTATATCTTTTAAATTGGAAGCACTCTTGTATTTTAAAACTTTTTATTATTTTTTCACAATGAGAAAAAAATGTCAATTATCACTACACTAACTGATTATAGTGGAGTTTTTGTAAATTATGGTTTTCAAACTTTTTGTATTTAATATTGAATTACACAAAATTTCTCATAACCAAGAACTCCATAAAAATGGTGTAATTTAAAGAAATAATTGAATCCTCCAAGATATTACCTAGAATTTTTTAGGAATATTTTATTACTAAGGATTTTTGGCCTAAATTGATTAGTACTGGTTGTTATATTATAAAATGAGTGTTTCTTCATCGATGTTTTGATGAAGCATCCTATGAAATGTGAAATAGTAAGAATCTTAAACATAATTACTTCAAAGATTTGGATGAAAAGTATTGTTTGAAACACTAAAGATAATTTAGAAAATTTTGTTCCAAAATTTATTGAACATATATATCTTAGTCTCTCTACCACTAGTAAAAAATATCATATTTCCAAAAAACCAAAAAATTCCATTGGAGATATAGTACATATCAATTTTGATAAAACAAATCCTTTTTTGAAGTTAGAATTCATGAAGATACTAATATGGACTATGTTTTTGACACCCCTTTTATTTCATTACCAAAATTTCATCCATCAAAAATTAACATTCAAAAATTTTGACTTAAAAAATCCATACAAAAAAATTTAGATTAATATAATTTATTCATTTAGAAAATAAAGAACAACATTTATTTTTACATAAAAACAAGTCAATATTAGAGAATTGTCCATGTAATAATACCATTAGTGATATAGATCAACTAGTTAGAACTCAAGTTTCCTTATGAAATTAAATTTATTATCAGGAATTCATATCTCCAAATAAACATAAAATGGCAATTCATTCCTTGGGTGATGAGAGTTTGATAATTTATATACAAGAAGAGTTTAAGAAATTTGAACCGAATAATGTTTAATCCTTGGCTGAGAACACTGTAGATATTTTGGTTATAGGAGTCAATTAATTATTAGAAAATAAATGTGATAAAAATGGTACTATTTTATAGAATTAGTAAATTATACTTGTTGAGGGTTATAACCAAGAATTGGGAAAATATTATGTATAAACTTCGGCATTGATATCTATGATCGATTCCAATTATATTCTACTAGGTTTCATAACTCTCCTAAACATTATTCTATTTAAAATGGATGTAAAGAGGGCATTGTTTAACTAATATGTTTAAGATAAATTCTATGTTAAACAACTAATAGTGTTTAATATATATATATATATATATTGAAATATTATTTTATAATTTCTAAACCACTTTATGGACTTAAAAAAACCCCAAAATCCAAGTATGATTTATTGTCTTGATTTCTACATCAAAATGGTTTTCTTAAAGGAACATGAGATACAATACTTTTAATCAACAAATGTTTTAATGGAACCATCATTGTAAAAATATATATCAACAACATTATTTTTGGTTCAATCCAAAAAACACTTAAAAAAAGTTTCATAGAACTTATGAAAAGTGAGTTTTACATGAGTATGACGGGTGAACGTAAATACTTTATTGGATTAAAAATAACTCCCAAAATGGAAGGAAAAATATTAACCCAACATTATTATAAAATATATTTAATAGAAAAATGTTCTTAAAAATGATTCCAATATTATTAATGTGAATGGAACCACCTATAAACTTGACATTGATGAATCTAGGAAACCTGTTGATCAAATAGTATTTAGAGGGATGATTGGAAGTTCAGTTTACATGATATCTGTTGGGTCTACTAGGCTAGATACCCTGAGAGGGGGGTGAATCAGGGTGTGACATATTAAAAAAACTGTCCCTTTTGATCTTGTTTTGTTGTTAGAAAAAACCCTCTTATCTCTCTTTCTCGATGCTGAGTATGAATAAAACTTAAAGCATGAACATGACACAGTAATTTTTACTTGGTTCACCCTCACTGGGCTACGTCCAAGGAGCACACACCGGCAGTGTGTCTATGTACCAATTCCAGTATAAGAGCACTGCTATTTACCAGTTCAAAGTGGAATCATTGTCCCTCATAGTTTACAACCACTCATAATTTGAGAACCTGCTGCGATCTCCACTGAAGTGGGCTCACTGCTTCTTCAAAAGATCCCCTCACAGTTTATAGACATGTAGGTCTCTTCATTTTCATTAATGAATACATCCTCCACTGTATGTAGATTCTCTATTTAAGTCCAAATTTCATCCACTGATGAATACCACTTTTCCGCTGAACACTGGGAAATTTCTTGGAAAAAACATCTACAAAGCACCCTACTTCATGAGGATCCCAATTTTGCAAAGCTCAAACAAGCCATTGCAATGCTCCTGCCTTTTCGCGAAGCACTCTCATGAACCACTCTCATGAAGCACACTTGCGAACCACTCTCACAAATCACTCTCACAAAGCTCATATCATCGTAGAGAGACTTCCCTTATGAATCTCACTGATCCAACGCAGAGCTCGCAACTTTCGCGGAGCAATATTAGCCACCGCGAAGCTCTTCTTTCGAGAAGCACACTGCCTTCGCGAACCACCTTCGCAAACCGGAACCACCTTCGCGTACCGAGAGAAAAATATTTTCTCTAAAAAAAACTCTCTTCTCTTCTTCTTCACTTGAAGGGGTCGAGGCCTATTTATAGGCGATTCCACCGACCCTGAAACTTTCCGCATAAAGTCAACGCCACGTACTCTCAAATCGCGAAGCTCTCAAGTTCCCACCGAAATAACCTCAAAATCGTGAAGCACCACGGAAAGTTTCCTATCTAGGAGCTTGATATAATCACAGAGCATCACTGTCAATCCCTTCATGCCTTTGCCGTGAAGCTCCCTTACAAATCCCTTCACTACCGCGAAGTGCTTCAACCTATGTCGTTCACTAAGCTTGACGTAATTGAGACTTATCACCGTCAACATTCTTCTGGTCTTTGAAAATTCCAAACCATGAAGCCTATCTTTGCAAAATTCGGGAATTTTCCATATTAAAATAAGATCTTCACGGAAATCCTATTTTCATGATGCGCCACCTTGTACTGCTCTTTGGTACCACCTCCAGATTGTCCATTCCTTTTTCATCATTATTTGTCAACATGGATTGTCAACAACTTCTTTGGAACCCAACAATTCACCATGGAAACCTTCTTTGTCAACAAACACAATCAACCCAAAAATACTGGAATGATACCTTGAGGGATTTTTTCCCAACAATATCTACTATACCAGATATTATTTACGTCAATTTCCCTTTTGTGAGGTTTCAAGAAAACCCAAAAAAAATCCATCTTAAGATAGTTAAAATAATATTCTATTACCTTAAAGGGATATAGGAACTTGGACACATTTATTACCCTATAACAAAATTAATTCTTAAAAATTATTTTGATTCTAACATTAGAAACATCATAATGAATCCAAAGAAATATTTACTAACATGGTATTTTAATAGTGAAGCCTTTGTCTTATGGAATAACAATAATCATTATTCAATTTCACTTTCCACATCTAAAAAAAATATTTGGCAGATGGAAGTTGTTAAGCTCAATTTTTTGGGTCTAACACACACTCAAGGTTATCTATTTGAGTTTCACTCAAAATTTGATTCTCTATGACCGAGAAAATTATACCTCATAGTATGGAAACTCATCACATAATTCACAATCTCAGAATAACAATATAAGATACCACATCTTTTGGGACCACACACAAAAACGATATATTATTTAAAATTTTATTGATACTAAAAATAAACATTCTTTAAAATTTATTATACCCTTAAATTTTTATATACTTTAATATATTAAACAAAAATTAGTTATGATCAATACAAAGTGCTCATAATTTATGATTCTTATTTCATAATCTCTTAACATTAAAAAATTAATCGATAAAGGGGCACATTCCTTATTTAGAATTGTGATAAATTTTCATGATGGAACTCTATAATATCCGGTACTTCATTGTATGGAAATTACTAGATATACTTTGAAAATACTCTATAACTATTCCTAATATAATTTAACCTTTAATAGTTGAATTTATTGGTAATAAACTTCTCAGAGGTATGATTTACTTCATGATTTATTGTTACATGAATACTCTTTCTTAAATATCTTATGTATTCATATTTTTTGGGTGATTTAGATTGTACACTTACATTTTTACATTTTACTCATATGTATTTTAAATTTGCTATAATGTATTTTCAATTTACTCATGTGTTTGAATTGTTTTTTAATATTCACTCAAACATAATATGTTCTATTTTAAAAAAATTGATATATATCTAATTAATTCTTTAGAAAAGGTGAGTTTTTCGTTTATATTTTCATAGGAGTCTATTTAATATTTTGTAGAAGATAAGATAATTTATTAATAAAACACTCCAGAACCAAAATTTTTAGGAGAATATCATTCATGGAAATTATAAGATAACATCTAGGAGCTTCACTTATTTTATTCATGTTACACCTTGTTATTTTTTGAAATATATTTTTTCAATAAATTTAATCATTTTCATATATTGTGTTGTATACGACACCGATTTTAGCATGCAATACATGAAACACTGAGTCTAGATTATTTTACATGAAACACTAAGTTTGGATTGAATTGCATAAATTACTGAGTTTATCATGTGTTTCATACAACACTGAGTTTATCATCCATTACACAAATGTCGAGTTTAGTTTGTGTTAGACGCAACACCAAATTTAAACAAAATGTGACACAATATTAAAAAATTATATGAAAGTTACCACACATAAATAGTAATGGAAAGAATGAATAAGATTAACCAAATTAAGATAATATATTCTTTACATTTATATAAAAAATTAATTCTTTGGTGACTGATTAATTGTAATTAAAAATAAAAAACATTTGAAAATAAAGGAAATATTTTTCTATACAATTACTTTAATTAAAAAAAAATGTGTTTTACAAAAATAAATAAACCAAATAAATTTTGGTGAAATATTTTAATTAAATTTATATATTATATATTCTATATAATCTTTAACATTTACCATAAATTCTATCTATAAAAGAGATAATAATAAATCTAATTTTATGTTTAAAAAATATATTTTTCTAAAAAGAAGTTTTGTCACCAATGTCAATTATAATTAAAATAATTTTTGACACTTATAGAAAATTATTTCTACAAAATAAACATTATTATTGAAATAATATTTTAAAATTTTTATTTCATTGTTTTTTTTTATTTTTCTAAGAAGAATAATTTTTTGATGAATGGTGAAAAATACTAGTTCTTATTGAATAACTATCTTTTCATTTAAAAATATATAAGTTTGATTTTGTTTTAAAATTTTTTTAAAAGTAGAATTAGTTAAAATATATATTTATTAATTCAATATATTCCATTTTAATCAATTTCATATTGATTTTTAATATAAAAACTATAAAAGTTTTGAATTTTTTTTTATTTGGAAACTATTGTTTTTTCATGTTTATAGGATTAATTTTAAATTATATTTTTTCACTTCTGTTAAATAAATTTAGTAAATTGGATTCAATATTAGGAATCAAAATAATTTATATTATATTATATGTTCAACTTATTTTTTTTACCATAATGAATAGTGAAAATATTAAAAAATGTTTATTATGTTTAAGGTAAAAATTGGTTTATTGGGGGTTAAACTAAGAAGATAAGGGGAAAAATGGCTATAACTCTTGTAAAATTCATATTTTTTTGGAAATATTTCTATATTATCCATACCAATTTATAATATATGTCCATTTCGAATACTTTTTTCTTGGGAATGATGTTATTATTTTGGATTCTATTAAGAAATTTCTATGTAGTTTCAAAGTGGGTTACATTCCACCACTTATAAATAGAAACCTCCATACTTCAATTATTCATAGCTCCCAAGACATATAGTTCCAAAACAACCCTACCAAAATTCCTACCCAAAATATTTATACATTTTATAGATCTTTTGTTCCTCCGAAAATTAAATCACGATGGTCCTAAATATGTGACCCAAAGGAGTTTCTTCTAATCGAAGGTAATTGTCTTCATTAGGATCCTTATTTTTATTTATTCTTTTTACACATTCAATTATGTCTTGAAAAGCAAAATAAAATAACACTAGTATCTCCAAAAAATTATAAATTATTATATTTATTTAATAACCTATATCAATTTCCACTTAAAAAATGTAAAATGAAACAGTTGATCGTGTGTATGAAGGATTACCACCTCACGAACCGATGTTATTCATTTTCCGTAACCACCTCTCACTGGTGGATATAATGATGTATTTTACATTTATATATGATATTATTTATATTATTATACTTATGGTATTACTATATCACTTATATTTTCATACATATCATTCTATGAGAAAATAGTAATGTCGCATGTATGTATGATGGACTACCACCTCGGGTATCGATGTGATTCATTTTCAGATTACATGGAAGGTAATAAGAATGGTTTTAATGAAAATTTGTGACATATATGTCATAAAACAGATCCTTAAGTTTTAATATATTATTTACCTATTTTTATTTTAATTATTTGAGAAAATTGAAATAGTGTTCATGCATACATACGGCCTACTATCTTTATGAATAGTGTATTTCATTTTATGTCTATAACTTGTATGCATCACTATAAATAAATATATAATGAATATATATATATATTATAATGGTTATAAATCTGGATATTATGTAACCATGGTCAAATTAATAGGACAAAAAATAACATATCAAAACATACATGAAAAAAAACTACTATGGCATGAAATGTGACTTTAACATGGAATTGTTAATAAATGAGTAATAAAACATCATCATAAAATAATATTTAGTATTGAATATATTTAATTTTCTTCAATATATGTATAATAAAGTTATAATTATTATACCTGTGGTATGAATGTGTACAAAGTAAGTTGATACTTGTGGCAAGGGATTTTCATTTTACATTTTACTTCTATGAGACACATGCCATATTCACCACCAATTTATTTTCTATAGTGTATATACTACCCATGAATGTATTTTATGATTTTTATATATAGAATTACTATTATTTACATATCTGTTTTACTATACCTATTTAATGGGATTTACAGTTCATACATTACCAAAGCAGTAATGGATTTTTGTTTCGATTTTCCTTTTTTGAGGCATATGTTATGTTATGGACCTATCTTCCATTATTAGGTTTAAAAATAAAAAATTTGACATTAAATATAAATGATTTATTTATTCTCATTATATTATTAGTTTTACTTATTTTTTTTCTTCCATGAGGCTTGCAAATTCAAAATTACCAAATTGGAAATGGTTTTATGCTACAATAACATCATTTATCAAGATTGGTCATGATTATGATTAAAATTATAAACTATTATGATATATTTCTCAATAAACACATTTATTTCCTTATACTATGGTTATTTCTATAAAATACAGGTTTTTTATTAATTTCCATCTCTTTATGTTCACAATAAATAAAAATAATATTTTTAAGAAACAATGTCTTTATTACTCTCTTCAGTCAAAAACTCTTTTCCTTCCAAAATCATGTTTTATAAAAATGTTTTCAAAATATGTTTTTAAAATTACTAATATTATTTATTAGGCATATTTACCAATTTTTAATTTTTACAAAAAAAATGAAATAAATATTTATGCCATTTTCCAAAAAAAAAGTTACATTTGTCTTCTACTAAAAATATGAAAGGGATATTTGATATCACATGTAAAACATGAACATAAATTCCATTCATCATGACCATTATTTTCATTATATATTAATTCATAATTTTTTTATGTTATTTTTAATAAAATTATTTTCAAAATTTTTTATGATTTAAAAAATCACGTCAAAAAGGATATTTTCCTAAAAAACATTAATAATTGAATTCTCAAGATTCCTTTATAATCATTCTATGTTATTTTCAGATAAAAAGATTCTAAATTTTTTTTATTATTTAAAAAGTATTTTTCAAATTGGATGGGTTAATTTCCTTAAAAAAATTTAAATGATTTTTAGATCATCTTTTATATATGTTCAGTGTTATTTTAAAATAAAATTATTTTCAATGTTTTTTTGTTTTAAAATGTTTTTTTTTAAGAAGAAATGATATTTCATACAAAAAAATATTTTAATTTTTTTAAAAATATTACATTATAAGTTTTCAAGGTTATTTTCAAGGAAATTACTTCCAAAATATTTTATGAAATTTTAGACTTAAAAAGTTATTTCCCTTAAAAAATGTTTCGTGCGACCTTTAAAAATTAGTTTACATATAAGATTACATCATTTAAATTTACTTATTCTTTACTGGGGATATAATCCAAGGATAAAATTATTATTTTTTACCTATGTGGTTTTTTTATGGTGACAAGATATTTATAAAACCAGTTTCTCTTCCATGGGTTATACTAGGTTAAAATGATTATGAAACCCCCTTCTTTTCATCAGTTATGCTATGATGATATGATGAAATTATTATAACACCCATCTCTTTTCCATATGTTATGATATGATGAAATAGTTATGAAACCCATTTAATTTCATTAGTTATGATATGATGAATGTTTTATGATCTTATATGATAAATATATATGATTTTAATTAAGTGATGTGTGGGACCAATATATCACTAAAATAAATTGGGTAGAGATTTATATCTCTTGAGATTGATATTACTGTAATGGGGAGTGAAACTAATTAGCAAGGAACTTTTTACTCTATGATGATTATGGTAATAAACTGTGAATACTATGATTATTTAGGGAGTGAGACCATTAAACTATGATAACCATGGTTGTGATCCTTAACTACTATGTAAATTATATTCAATGCTAATGTGTATACCCCAATTATATTTTTTATGTCAATTTTAGGCTCTCATGGATCATGTTCTTTGAACTCCTTATGATTCATGCCTTATGATCTACCAATATTTGTTCCATGACTCGAGATTTTGACCTTTGATATGTAGGGTATAGTTTTTATATTTTTGTTACTGTTATAATCATTTCATTCTAATGTGATCATTGATATCTCACCTTATTACCCTTAATGATAATCAGGGGTCAACCTTCCTTATGTTTCCTTTCCCTATGTTTTGAAGAAAGGATTTATGTATGGTATTTCTAATAAAAGTACTATGTAGGAATATCTTTATGGGTTATTTTAAATATTATTCACCAAATTAGAATATTTTGTACCTAGTCTCTAAAGGCACTAAACTATTATGTTCCTCGAGTGTGTTTTTGAGTAATGTATTGAATATTCATCTACAAAGATGTAATATTCATGTATAAAAAACATAGGTTTCTATAGTTTGTATCAAAGTATGGGTTTAGTTAACCTTTGTAAAGTAGGATAGATAAACATTAGTGATATCTGTAGGGATATTTTTGTTGACATCCATAGGTATAATTCTAAAGATAAGTCAAAGTGTGGGAAAATTTCCTAGAGTTTTTTTAAAGGACAGAGTTATTTGTTTCCAACCCTGTATAGATACAAAAAGTGGATGGGGCTCTGGCACAATGGTTCATAGGAGTAATAACTCCAAAAAGAGTACATTGATATGGAATCAATAATTACATGGTGTATGATAATGGGCCTTTTTATACACCTAGTTTGACATTCCCGAGGGATAAACTTTGTAAATTCACAAACTATTTACGAACCATTATGAGTATTTAAATAATTACCGTGAATGAACTAGGTTATTCCTATGGTTTCATAGATTAAAAAAATTCCTGATTTAGACATCATCTAAGTGATTTTTCATGATTTTATGGTTTCCCACAATGAATAATGTTACTCAAACTATTATATTTGTTTGTAGCTAGAAAGAAATGGTTTAACATTGAATGGATAGACAATGTGTTGAAAATAAACCAAATGGGATTTTGATTGGAATGAAAGATATTATGATTATGCGTAATAAGTTATCAAGATATATGATTCACAACATGAATATTAACCAACTCTAAGACTCAACAAAGAAGATAATGATAGATTTTATTCAGATTTCAGGAGGTGGAGACTACGGATAAAATAATATTAAGTTCACTATATGTTAAGAATGTGGGAAGAAGCAGTCCAGGGAATGTTGCAAATGAATGAGATGATTTTTTATGTGTTGACAATAAGTAGATAAAGTAACCAATTTATAGTAGAAAATGACAACTTTAGTTAATTCAACTGATGATAATATTGGTATCACTATAGTATTATTGATAAATTAATTTTTTAAATTTATATATCATGGGAATTATAAAAATATATGTCCTAGTGGGAAATATCAAGAAACAAATCAGCAAGGTCGTATGAGTAATAGTTATACAACTGGTGATGAAGAGACTAATAATTACCTATAAATGGTATGGTATATTCTAACTGTATTTTCTATATTAAAATTAAGAAGTGTGATTAAAATTAGGTTGATGAATTTTATTACATGATTGATTTCTATATTTTAGGAATGAGGTATTTTGAAAAAAGATAATGAATCCTAGTTAACGATTTGAGAAAGCGGTGGGATTATTGAAGTGTTTATGTATTGGAATTTAAGAATTATATTATATGAATCATGAAATATAAGGATTTTTCATCATAAGTTTTTTGATATTGATTTTCAAGAATATATTAAATGGCTCTAATGACCTTAAAAAGTTATTTAATTGCAATGAGATAATTTATGAAAAATCACGATTAAGGGAAGAAACCCCTTAATATATAAATAATGTTTAGGTAATGATGTTTTGATAAAAATATAATGGATATGAATAATGTTTGTTAAATAGTATTTATGGACATGGAACTAATTAATGATATGTGGAATAAGTAGTTTATGTTATCATTGATAAATTTTAAAACATTATTGAATTTATGTAATATATTCAATAATCTATAGTTTTATTTAATTAATGAGGAAGTATTCGTGTTTTCATTAAGTTTTTATGGAATTTATAGTTATTACCATGTTTTAAAAAAATATGATTTAGGTATTCACCTATTTGGTATGTGAAAATAAATATCTACTTTATTATATGTTGGGGATTAATTCAAATTTGATTTTGGGAAATTTAGTGACACACTTTATAATTTATTAATTAAGTAGGGGTCATAAGGTTAACTATTTATGGAATGAATTAATTTTAAATTCGGAAGATGTTTTATATATTAATTTATTACATCACAATATAATGATTTATGGATATTTTATAACTTACTATAACCATTTTATTATGATGATAACTAGATATAGAAGGAATGAATTTTCATTATTTTATTGGTAATAATATCCACTAGTTCATCAAGCATAAAAAATCATCTTTATTTCTTAATATATGATATGAAGTGGAAATTGATCGAGGTACAACCAAATAATGAGAATGTTATTATGAAATGTCATCAAAATCAGTAAATATATCTTATCATGAGAATTATTCAAATTTAATAAAAATATCATGAAAATAAATTCTATAAATTTTTCTTCCTTTATAATGAATGAATTGTCGTTTCACCAATCACATATTAATGGATTTGTGGTTTTTAACTTTCTCAAAACCAAGTTTCCTATCACTCTCTATTGGTATTTGGGTGTTATATTTCTCTTTTATGTCCATTTTCACTTCCCACCAATGTTCATCTACTTGGAAACCAAATTATTTCTTATTTTAGATGATATTCATATATCCCTTTATATCTTCTCAAGAGGATGTTCTATCTACCCTTTTTACGATATGGGTCTTCCAAAAATGGATTTTCAAATATTAAACCCCTGTTTACCAAGAAAAAGTTCAAATTGAGAAGATGCAATTTATTTAATGGGGGTAGAATATAGTACTCTAAGATTTTGTGAAATATTTTTTTCAAATAAATTTTATCTTTTTGATATTTTTCATTATACGCGACACTGAGTTTGGCTTACATTATACGGAATATTTGAGCTTCGCTTTAATTACACACAACACTAATTTTGAATTGTGTTATATGAAACACCAAGTTTAGATTGAATTAAATGTAACATTGTGTTTATCTTGTGCTAAACATGACATTGTGATTATCTTACATTACACACAACACATAATTTAAAGGAGCATGACATACTATAAAAATATTATATAATAGTTGTCACCTAACCCTTAGAATAGAGATTATGAAAAATTATAATGAAATTAAGAAAATATATTCTTTAAACATGTATATAAAATTAATTCTTTTATGACCAATTCATAATAAATGAAAATAATAACTATTTTAAAATAAAATAAAAACTTTTTATAAGAAACTATTTTTATGAGTAAAAATATTTTTTACCTCAGAAAAATAACAAAATAAATTTTTCTGAATAATTTTAATGGAATTTATATATTATATTTTAAATATAAATTTTAAAATTCATCTTATGTGTTTTTCAAATAGGAGATAAGAATAAATCCAATTTTACGCTTAAAACTGTATTTTTCTAAAAAGAAGTTTTGTCACTATTTTCACAATTCAAATAAAATTAATTTTTGAAACTTTTAGAAAATAAATTTGATAAAATAAAATTAATTATTAAAATATTAATTTTAAAATTGTCTTCTGTTGAATTTTTTGGTTTCTCTAAAAAGATTATTTTTTTGATGAACTGTAAAAAATACATGTTTTTTTAAGCTGCATTTAATTTAAAACACTTTATAATGGTTATTTTCTTTAAAAATGGTTTTAGAAGTCAAATTATTTTAATTATATATTTATGAATCCTATTTAGTTCATTTTTATCAATTTCATATTGAATTTTGATTTCAAATTATTTTAATCTTTTGAATCTTTTCTCGTTGAAAACCCATTTTTCGTCGCGTCTAGAGGTTTAATTTTAAATTAAAATTTTCCAAATATATTAATTAAATTTGTTGAAATGGATTAAATATTTTTAATCAGAATAATTTATATTATATTATAATTTCCAAATTAATTTTTTTCCATAATGAATAGTGAAAATAGTTAAAATTAATTACCGCGGTTAAGTTAAAAATGGGTTTACTTAGGGGTTAAACTAAGAAGATAGTTATATTGACAATAAAAACAAGAAAATTACTATTTTAATGAATTATTTTAATATTATCCATTCAAATTTAAAATATATGGTGGTCATTTAGAATATTTTCCCAAGGGAATTACATTATTATTGTTGGATTCTTTTGGAAAATGTCTAAATAGTTTCCAAGTTGGTTTCTTTACCCCACTTATAAAAGGCCACCAACACCCTTTACTTATTCTCTCATCTAAAACCATATAGTTAAGAAAAAAACCTGAAAACAAATCTCCCAAACATTGTTATCCATGTTTTAGATCTTCTGTTCCTCCCAAAATACAAACACAAGGGTCCCTAATGGGAGATCCAATGGAGGTTCTTCTAAGTGAAGGTAATTATCTTCACTATGCTCCTTCTTTTTCTTTCTTATTAATCCACCATAAATTATATTTTAACACATAAAATATAATAAATAATTATAATATATACTTATATGTTATTATATCAATTTAATTACCAACATCCATCGCCACTTCAATCAAATGAAATATGAAACTCTCCATCATGTGTACGGTGGACTACCACCTCACAAATAGATGTTAATTATTTTCCATCACCACCTCCCACTATTGGATGTAATTATGTATTAAATGTTTATATATTATATTTATGATATTTCTATATCTATTAAATTATTATATCACAAATATCTTCAGACTTTCCATTCTGTGAGAATACACTAACATCGCTCGTGTATATGGTGGACCACCGCCTCGCGAAGCAAAGTGATTCAATCACACTTTACAGGGAAGCTAATAAGTATTATTTGAATGAAAATATGTCATATATCTTAAATAAAAATTATTTTTTAATGTTAATATATTATTTATGTTTATTTCATTCAATCCATCATTAAAATAGAAATAGTGTTCATGCGTACATACGACATACCATCTCCAGGAACGGTGTATTTCATTTTTTGTCTATAACGTTTATGGATTACTCTAATACATATATACTGAATATAAATGATATAAATATCATTTCTAAAATTCTGGATATTATTTAACCATTATAAAATTAATATTATAAAATTAACAAATCAAAACATACACAAAAAACAATGCAGTTGTTTCCTGAAACATTACATTAACATGGAATATTTAATAAATATGTAATAAAAGGTCATAAGAAAATTATATGTGGTATTATTTGTATAATTTTGGTTCTATCATATATTTAAAATATAATAATCTTTATTATACAGATGTTTTTAATGTGTATGAAGGAATTCGAGACTTATGGTAAGGGATTTCAGTCTGAGTTTTTAATTTTGGGAGACACATTCCATATTCACCACCTATTTATTTTATGTCATGTATATAAATTAAATTAATTTATTTTATAATTTTAATACCTAAAATTATTTGTATTTACATATGCATTTGGTTATCTATATTTTATGGGGTTTGCGGTTCAAATGTTACCAAAGAGGTAAGGGATTTTTTTCTCAATTTCGGTAAGGTATTTTTGTCTCAATTTGCCTTCTTTGAGACATATGTTATGTTATGAACCTATATTTTTTAGGAGGTGTATATAAATTACCTTTTAAATGTAATATCATTTTATATTTATTCTCATTATATTATAGGTTTCACTTAATTTTATTCTTTCATGGGTCATACGATTCAGGGTTACCAAAGTTGAAAGTTTTTTATCTTATAATCTCATCAGTTATTTGGATTGCTTATGATTATGATCCCAATTAAGAAATATTAAAATATGTATCACAAGAAACAAATGGATTGTTTTATCCTATATTTATATATGTAGAATACATGTTTTTTCTTTATTTTCCTCTCTTTATGTACTTAATAGTACAAAATAATGTTTTTAAGAAAAATTATACTTATTTTTCTCTTCGAAGAAAAACTATTTTTCTTCCCAAAAAATTTTTTCTAAAAATTTATACAAATTTTTTTAAAAAATATTAAAATGATTTATTAAATAAAATTTTACCCATTTTTTATTTTTTACAAAATGTTGTAAAATAGTCTTGATGTATTTTTCCTAACAATTTTCATTTGGATGTTTCCAAAAATATGAAAGCAATATTTATTTTAAGGTGTATTTCATGAACATATTTTCCTCTGTCAATGTCACTATTTTATTAAAATATTAATTCATATGTTTTAAAAGTTATTTTCAATGAAAAGAATTTTCAAATTGTTTTATGTTTAAAAAAATCAAAGGGAAAGGTTATTTTCCTAAAAAAATAAATTATTTTTTAATATTCATTTATAATTTTTCAATGTTATTTTCAAAGAGAAGGATTTTAAAAAAACGCTTAAAGGAAAATAATTCTAATATAAAAGGATATTTTACTCAAAAATTAAATTTCTTTTCAAATATTTCATTATAATGTTTCATGGTTATTTTCAAAGGAAAGTATTTTTAAATTATTTTATGTTTGAAAAGGTGTTTTACAAAGTGGAAAGGATATTTTCCTCAAAAAATGTTTTAAATTGTAATATATCAAAACCCACATTTAGGTAATTCCCTTCTCTTTACTTATATTCCTCTTTAATTGGGAGTGTCTTTGGACTCCTTAGGATAGAGATAATTTTTTGGGTAAATTTTCCAATAGTTTGGGGATGTATGTTGGTTTCAATTAATGGAATATGTGTATAAATGTGTTTAAGGATTTGTGGGATTCTTCTTGAGTCCAAAGGATTTCCAAGTTGGTTCTGGAGTTTTTTTTGTACATTGGGTGATTATATAATGTGAAAAGGTGTTTCAAAATGTTTATTTGGTCTCCAAACACATGTCCTAAAATTTGTACATTGTGTGAAAGGGTTACATGCAGTATAATTATAATGTGATGTGTAATTAAAAAATATTTTCTTTAATTAAAATGACAATGTTTCTTCAGCGTATATAATAATCATGGATTACACGATGTGTAAAGGTATTACACACCATGTGATTTTCAAAAGAAGTGATTTTAGGGCATCTTATGAGTGATTTTTCTTTTCAAACTCACGTAACTCTTTTTGATCTCGACCTAGATGGCTTCTCCAATGATTTAAGAGTCTCTGTTAAATTATTATAGATTTGTTTGGTGTGTGATTACTGTTGGGGTTGGTTATCATCCCTCCAAGTGAGTAGTAATTTTTACATCTTCTTCAATTTTAAAACAATATCACTATGCCATTGCATTATCGGATTCAATGATCGATGGTGATGTTTTCTTTTCTTCCTCTTCTAGATTCGTGGTGTGATCTTGTTTCAGGGGGTGTTTACTTTCTTATTTGTGGAATAAAAGGTGTACATTTTTTAGTTATGTATTGTTTCCTATTCTCTTTAAATCCTTTAGTTATATTGGATTAATTCTAAGATTTGTACATTTATTCTATGGCCTCCTTTTTCACTATTTCATTCTTATTATTGGTGGATCCTTTGTGGGTGTGTGAGACATTGTGTTTTGAGGTAGGAGTTTTTGTATCTTGAATATGTTGATGAACTACATTTCTTGTGTTTTGGTAAATTGTTTTATGAATTTAAATAACATGATATAACTAATTATTTTATGTATTTGGAACTGGTTTTTTATAAAATATGGTTTTACCATAGTTTAGGGTAAATGGAAAGGGTTTTTAAATAATTTGGAAATTGTTTTATTAAATTTTTACCAAACCATGATTTGATGAAAAATGGTTTGATGAACTGGTTTGGAAAATAGATAACATTGGAAGCCTTGGGTTCTTAGGTGGAAGGTATAGTAATAGGCATCAACCACTGTGAGGGGATTTTCTCGTGGGGCTTATCTTTTCTCTCTAAGACTATTGTTCTATGGACTTTTTAGACATGTTTGGGTTTCACTTTATGTGGTGTTCTTATTCCTTCTATACTAGATGCATATGTCTAGTGTCTTAATGTGTATATTGTTTTATATGTTAGGTATGAGTTTCCTAACTATCCTGACCTTTCTTGATCCCTGGTGTGATGTTACCGTGCTTCGATTTTTGGATTGTACTATTTTGTTGTACTACCATGGATTTTATATGTTA